>VZTE01000186.1:1547107-1626380 GCA_013397775.1 Eulacestoma nigropectus
TCCGTGAGGGGAAGGGCGGCCAGAGCCGGCTCGCCCGCCCGCTGCCTGCGCTGGGAGTACCGGAGAGGCTGGGCAGAGGGAGGCAACTCCTGCTGCGTGCCCTGACCTCGGGGACGGGCTCCCAGTGCCCTCACGGATGCCTCGGCTGCCACCTCTGTGAGCTGGCTTCAGGCTCGGGGTCAGGGCAGTGGCCCGCCCAGAGGCGAAGGTGTTTCGACAGCGCTGCTGTAGTGCTGCTTCCAGAAATGTTCCCAGCAATCCCTCAGTGATCTATCGAATCCACCAAGCACGAGCTGTGGTTCTGCAAAACTCCTGAGGTGGCAAAACGTGGCGCTCCCAAAAAGTGGCATTTCCCAAAAAGCAGCAGTCGTGCCCTGAGATTTCCTACAGCCCCTTGGGGCCTTTGGAAGTGCTGGCATGGCAGGCTGGGATGGTGACATGCCAAGCACGAGCTGTCACTGACTTTGCTGAGCCCCTTTCACATGGGGCTGTTTCCTCTGCAGCAGCAGCAGCCACAGGAGATGGGGGCCATGAACAGCTGAGGAAGGATGGCGCAAGGGGTGATGAGTGAAGGCAAAAAAGTTGGTACAGCCACACGTCTTGCAGTGCAGACGTTCTTTCACTGCGCTTTTCCACTGTGCTTTCCCACTTTCTCAGTGGTGACTAAGCCAAGCAAACGTCTCCTGTCAATGAACAGCAAATTTCATCCCCAGGCAAGGCGCAGGGCAGACAGGAGGGACTTGGGCTGCACAGGGCTGTACCTGAGAGAGTGGTGAGCGGGGCTGCAGGGAATAGTGTGGAGACAGTCTGAGCAAAGTTAATCTATGGCTGAGTATAAGGGGGGAAAAAAGAAAATTATTACTTGAAAGCAAACCAATGTAAGTGGCTAAAAGCAGGATAGGCACCTACATGGCAGGAGGCAGCATAACCATGTCCTGCGCGTTAAAGCTTTAGGAATCTGGACTCACAAGCCACAGAGGGCTTTTCCCTCCACCAATGCCCATGTTAACAGTCAAATCACACTGACAAAGTCACCTCCTGTATTTAAAAGCTGCATGTAATCCACTTAGCCTCCCCAGCCCCCCCATCCCCACCCAGGTAATTTAACCCTTGCTGGCACCTCCACCAACCACTTTGATTTCCAGACAGACTTCCAATGACTTTTTCTTCACCACACAAGTTCCTGAACAATACAGCAAGATGCAGACATACTCCAAGGGCAGAGTTAAGGTTGCACAATTATCACATGTAGGAAGTGTCATTTTCCCATTGCATCTGCTGTTTTCCAAACATTTTTGCTCTTTTAGATTATAGCAGTAACGTTTGCTTTGGGAATCTGTGTGGGAACAGGAACTCAGCAGTGCTTGTGGGGTCTGGTAAGTAGAGACCTGGTGTGCAATCACTACCAGACCTTCATGACAGTGGAGGGTGTGGGGGGCAAGGTCAGTGGAGAACCTGAGAAGCACAGAAAGGCAGACAGCACTGAAATTTTGACTCAGCAGGAGACTTAGGCATGGTCCAACTCCCATTTTCTGCCACAGGTGTTTCCCTTAGCTCCACGTTGCTGTGCTAAGCAGAGTGACAGCCACCACAGGCACACAGTGAGTTTTTGTGGAAACAGCAGGGATCTGTGGCCCATTTTTAGAAAGTAATTTATCTCCTCAAAAAAGTTTCAGCGTTGCTGTTTTCATAGCAAAAGTTGTTTTCTTTCCAAAAACCTACTACATCCTTCGTTATCAATTCCCCTGGAAACCTTCCTTCCTCGACAAATAATGCTTTCAACATCACGTGTTAAAAACTTGGCAAGCCAAGCACAGCATGACTTCATTCAATCCCGTACATCCATCAGGGAGGGGATCATTCCCAGTTCGCTAAACACCCTTCGAGCCACAGTTTGGGGTCTCTTCCTTCATGGAGGGTTCCGGAGAAGTGCCATGGCCACCAGTGGGCTGGTCCAGCCAGAGCTTTTGGGATGCTGTGTCCTGCAGGCAGCAGTTCCCTGTTGACCTCTCCAGACATCAATACACCAAGACAGGAACCACTGGCAGAAGTCAGGGCTGAAAATACAGTCCAACTAAAGGACAAGTGCCTTGGTGGGGGTATTTCTTTTACACTCTGATATTAGCACAGTGAGTTATCCTGCCAACTTCAAAATTCACTGAGGTGGCACAGGCAGTGCACCCCTCTGAGCATTTGAGGATTTTTAATGGAGTTTGGGCTCTCATGTCCTCGCAAGGCAGCCCTGGGCAAGTAATTCAACAGCTCTCCTTAACTCCAGCAGTCTGGATTTCAAAACTGTAAGGAGTGAATTTCTAGGCTCCCATATGGCACAAGTTTTCAAACCAAACTCATTCCAGCTAAATGGCTTGAACTTCACAATGATGTTCAGCAGGTGCTAAATCCACCTGAAGGAATTCCCACCCTAGCGTCCAGAAGATGCCACTTTCTCATTGATGCCAAATGTGTGCTTGTTCGAGAGCATTCTCATCTGCAAGAGGGTCCTGTTAACACACTTCTTTCCACCCTTCCCGCACCACGTGGATTTTTAATGGCAAAAACCTTGTAAAGAGACACTGCTTGCAGGCGTTTCCAGGGCACAAGAGACACGGCGGCGGGGAAGGCAGGTTCACAGCACAGGCCACAAACCTCTTGGGCCAACCTGGCAGCCACAGCCTGTGCTGGGAGGTCCAGAGCAAACTCCTTCAGTACATCCTTCATATCCGTACGGAGATGCTGGGATGAGACCGATGGAGCACCATTCCCCCTCTGCAGCAGCTCGGCACCCCCTCACCCCAATGGCATCGCAGCTACTCCTGCTTCAGCCCTGAAAACAGGCGACGGTCCAAACCCACAGTGTGACAGTCCATACCCTCCCCAGAGCAGCTGTCCAGGGATGCTCCGAGATGCACTCCTAAGATAAACACCCTGTTAGCAGCTTCTTCAGCACAGTGAGATCTCCAAAACCTGGTGTGCCAAGAGTGCAGGGGTAATTCCCTGCACCTGGACCATCGGTATAAAAGAATTTAAAAATAAACGGGGACACTGCACCCAGCCAAAGTCACTATTTGTGCTTAGGGTTCAATGCCAAATATTAATCTTAACTTGAGCTTCTCAGCACCCTTGGTCACTGTGGTAAATACACATTTTTGTAATTTAGCCTCAGACATGCGTAATTTCTCAGAAGTGACTGCTGCCCCGAACAGCCCAAAGTCTAACCACTAGTAAATGACTTTTCTGTGGATTTAATAAGGAATTTGTTATATAGGAGTTGGAATCAGGCTCAGGACACAGATCTCTCTATTAGTTTAGCCAGACCTAAAAGGATCAGAAGTGATGCTGCCGCTCTCCAGGGCAGGGAAGTTGCGTATCACCACACAATTAGCACCTTTTAGTAGAAGTGGGTAGAAAGGGAAATTAGCAATTGAGGGTAGAAATGGTGAACCAGCAACACAAGAGCACCTTAACAGCCAGCATTCATTTCGCTGTGTCCTCCTGAAGAGGGTTAAATGTGTTTAGCCTCCACAGGTTTCCAGCAGGAGGAGAAACTATCCAGGGGTGGAAGAAAGAGAGGCTGTGTGAAAGCCGGCAGACTTCACACAAAGCAGCATAATGTTTGCCATACATAAGAGCATCCTTGGCAAGGGAGGAAGGAGCCTGTGCTCAGAAGCCTGGAAGTCTTCACCACAAAATAAAATACCAAACCAGAAAACAAGCATTGCCCAGAGGCATCGGTGGCCAACAAACTGCACCCTCTCTTGCTTTCAAAGCACAGCGTTAACTGCCATCGGCTTCGGGTGCCGATGCCAGAGAGAAGTCAGGAGGAAACTACTCTTGGAAATCTCACTTAGCACTTGACAACATCTTTGGCTATGCGGCCCAGGCTGAGTTCATAAGCTTTTTGGGAAAAGCGTTGTGCTAGGGATTGTGTAAACACAGAGCTGGCTGATGGATGGCCCTGGTGCAACACAAAGATTTATGCACGCTCCAGCAAAACGTACCGAATTAACAACCATTTTGGACTCATACAGGGACACTCGAGACTTTACTGATAATTGGAGGGGTGGGGAAATGATAAGCAGAAGTTACCACACAGTGTTTCATTTTCCAGACTTCAGGAATGAGTTGGATGCAAGGTCAGATGGGATATTTTTAGCTGTGGTGGGAGCACAAGCATAGCAAAGTGGGCAAGGGATGAAGCAAGAAGAAGCTGGAGAGATCATTGGTAGAGGTCCTCATAAAACTGCCTGGGGATGAGCATTACTTGACTTCTTTACTGACTCCATTAGGAAAAGGAGGGATTGTGCTTATAACCTGAAGATGAGAAGCAGAATGTCACACTGGAAGAAGAAAGCAACTTTGAGAGAGCAAAATGGAAATGGGATGAAATACAGTGTTACTGACTTTGACAGCTGGCTCCTTGTGATCAGCCTTTCTCACTTGGAGCAGGAGCTCATTGGTGTGGCACACAGGAGGGAGAAGACCTGTCTCAGATGTTTGTGTGCCACTGGCGTGACTTAGCTCCTGGAAAGGCCAATGTCGAGCAGGGGTGTCGGAAGGACCAATGAACAGAGACAAGGAAGCCTTTAATGCCACTGAACAGGGCACAGGAGAGATCTTGTTAGAATTCTCCAGACAATTCTGCAGTTGAGGAAAAAATGCATTCAAGCAGGGACAAGCATGGAGAAGAGTTTCTAGGGTGGTCAGAGGAATGGAAAACCTGTTTTATGAAAGGAGTCTCTACAAACTTAACTTGCTCAGCCTGGGGAAACAAAGGAGGAGATATGACCACTCTAAAATACACTGGGGAAGGAGACAGCACATTGCAGCAATGAAAGAGCTCCTAGACAAGAATGAAGAGTGCAACTGATCCGTGCTGGACACGTGGGATGGAAACTAGACATCTGTTTCTAACCTTCAGAGGAACACGGAACAGAAACAGCTTTGCAGTGGGAGGAGCAGAGGCACTCAATGTAAAGATGGACCTTGATCACTGGCAGAAGGAATCACCCGGCGGAGCAGCTCACAGTCCCTCTGTCCCTGTCACCCCGCTGAGGTCAGACCCCACTGCTGTCACCAGAGTCCTGTCTCTCCCTTCTCACCCACCCACACTAAAGAATCTCATCTGGCTTTTTCCCAGCCAACAGATTTCAGTAGACGTTCTCTCAAGGGAAGGGAAGATGTACAGGGAGAAGAAAACTCTTCATCCAGCTTTTGTGCCTAGAAATGGATTTCTCAAATATCCTGGGATCTCCGATTTGCTTCTAAATTTGGTATGTGGTTTTTTTTCCTCCCAGAAAACTTAAAACTTCCTGTATTCAGCAAAATAAGGGTATTTTTAAAGTTTCCTTTCTTTTTTTTAAATCTATTTTTAGATAGTCTTTCATGGTTTCTTTGGAAAAAAGTTGTAGAACTGAATTAGCAAGTGATCAAATGCCGACTATCAGGAACTTCAAATAGCAAGCCAAAAACTTTCTATCAGAAACAGCCTGCCGAAGAGCAACGTAGGAGAAAAAGGATCTGAAAGATGAGGAGCAATATGCAAGCAACAGCCAGTGCCAGGAATCTCCAGGGTCTGTAAACCCTTAAAATGCCAGACAGACTGGTGTGAAAAACAGCCTGTAAGGTAGAGAGGCATAAAACACTCTGCATGCAACAGCATTAAATAGAAAACTCGGCTGAGTAGAAAAGAAAGCCAACAAAAACTAGAGGCTCTAGCTAAGCATCCTGCATGCTGTACTCTACAGATAGCAAAAGCTGTGCAATTTAAATCTGTAATCCCTTCCCAAGCAAAGAGGCTTTTGCAACAGCGCAATCTGGATGTCACCAGCATATGAATAGGCATCTTGGGACTGATCTGGAGAGCAGAGGTCAAAGTTTAGTGATGTATGTACTTGTCTCCCTAATGGGTCTTATTGATTATTATCCATAGAAACAAGCAACATCTCCAAATATGCCTCCCTCTTTGGGCTAGATGCTGGCAACCAGGAAAAAGCACCTTGATCTCCTAGGTCCATGCTGTTTGTAGAACATTGAAGCCTGTGATGAGGAAAGACACGAAGTTGCTGGACAGACTGGGGAAACACAGCAAGTGGAAAATGGTCAACAGATCTGTGTAACATCTGCATAGCAATGATGCGTGAGAGCAGTGTCAAAAAATAACTTCTAATAAAATGTATTAAAAAATATTAGGATAACATGAGGGAGGGAAGAGGAAGTCAACATTGCAATTCAATCACCTAAGTGAATTATGCATTGTGACAGGGGCTGAAAAGCCCCAGTACAGCTAAAGCCAAATTCCCACTTGTCCAACTGCAGGTATTCCAACCAGGCACCTTAAATACTGCAGTGAAATTGTCCTATCTGTGATGCAAAATGGTGGCAGTCCATCGGCATCTCCACAGCACAAGCACAGTTTTGTTGTGGCATCTTCAACAGGAGAGCAAAAACGGAAAAAGCGCAGGAGGATGGGACCAAAAGTACCAATGCTGTGTATTCCTACCACAGTGAGCACTGCGGTGGCAGGCAGCCAGCACGGTGGTGTGAGCAAAGCCAGCTCAGGTAGGGCACTGGGAACGCCCTCGGGTGGAGACTAAGCCGACAAATAAGCAAGGTAAGGGTGATTATCAGACCTCCTCAAACTTCCTGAGTTTGCAGGGTAGAGCCAGAGAAAGCAGGCTCGCTCTGGAGACTCAGGTACTCCCACTTCTAGCCGCTGCCAGAAACTGGAAGTGGGGAAAAAACCCCTGTCAGCCCTGTCTACAGTATTTCAGAATCTCAGAAGCCATCCTGTTTGTGTTCAGGTTCAGGAACCAGCTCAGGCAGCAGAGAGGTCCTGGCTCTCTCTCGAGATGTTTGCCCAGCTCCATAAGTAGACACAAGGTCACTAAGGCTGGTGCTGCTGATGTGCTGCCTGAGATCTGGCTGTCTGCTCTGGCCATCCTCATCCTCACCCATCTCCCAGCTTGCAGGCTGAAAAGGGGCAGAGGAGTTTGGCAGCACCGCTGGGCTCCCCTGGACAGTAACAGCCATTTCCCACCAGTGACTCCTGCTCCTGGCTCTGTGGGATGTGCAGTTTGCTAGCAAGGGTTGCATAAACCCGGGTATCTACCTGCACAGCCTCACATTGAAAAAGATGAGTCTGCACACCGGAAAAAGTAGGAAAACTCGTGAGTATAAAGCAAAATATAGACTGTGTCGTTGATAATGAGGCCATAGCACAAACCAGAGCAGCAGTAGCTGCGTTTACTCCAGTGGAACTGTAACAACACGATCCCAGCCCCTGTCAGGAATGTTGTTGTTCAGTGCACATCTAAGTCACACAACAGCAACAAGCCTGCTGCACACTCAATTTTCTCCCAGGTACAGCAGATCGGGCTTGCTCTGGGGCATGTGAAGGCACCAGCTCCAGGCAGTCAGAGATGCTGTGCTCTGTGCAGCTGGCACCGGGATCACCACCAGCATCTGGTGGGAGTGCAGCTCTCAGGACTCACCAAAACAACAACAACAACTAAAAAGCCTCTTTTCTCGTAGAGTACAGCTGATTTCCCTTCCTCCCATTCTCTTAACAGATGTCAGAAAAAAAGCATGAATGGCTGCAGCTCTGTGCTCAACTCACAGCTTTCACACTTGCTGCAGAGCTGGCTTTCTGCTTCTGAACCCAGTTCTGGAAGGTGTTGCTTTTTCAAAAGAAAAATAGAAAGAAAGGAGAAAAAAAAACCCTTAAACACTTAATAGTAAACTCCTTCAAAAGAAAACTCGCTTCAAGCCAAAAAACATTCGCCAAGTTTCAAATGAATGTGAGTTTTCATGATGCTGTAATAAACACCTCAATATGGGGGTTTCAAAATGAGAATGCTGAGACAAGTTTGCTCCAAGCAGTTCAAACATATATATATATATATAAAATATATAATTTGTTTTTTTAGAAGAAAAATCCAGCTACCCCAAGGAGACATTTTATGGTGCTTCAGTTACATACACATATAGAAAAAAACTCCAACCAAACACAGAAAAAACAAAATGAAAAGCTGTGGATTCATGAGTTGCCCATTATTCTAGTCAGGCAGGAGCAGGACTCTCCCCAGAACCAGATCGTAGATCTGGATGCTATTGCAGCAGATTAACCTGAGAGCACTACAGGAAGGAAGCATTTCCAGGTGAGAGAAGGGGTTCACTGCAGAAATGCTCTTGCAGAACCTACCTGGCCCTTTTACCTCATCCAGACTCCAGCCAAGGCTCCCATGGACTCTGTGACTCTGAGCCCAACCGGAGCAGTGCTCCAAGTTGTGCCCACTAAAGCTGTCAGAGGGGATCCAGCAGTGCTCTCCAGTGACAGGTAGGGATGGAGTGAGCCATTAAACATTCCTAGGGCTGGAAGAGTCTCAGTTCCCAACCGCTCAGGTGTTGAATGGCTTTTCCTGGTGCGCAAGGTGGGATCCCAGGAAAGCAGAGCTCTGGGTGCAAGGTGTGAGCACGTCCATCTCTTCTCAGGGCCAAGTCTGGCTGTTTTGCAGACAGACCGTGATTTGTTTTGGAATGCACAAAAATTCCCTTAAATCCAATTTAGGCATTAAAGGAAAAAAACCCCACGAGCACCGTATGGCAGCTTTGCAGCCCTGAAGGCACCCACAGCTCGTGAAGGGACAGAGGTGCTGCTCCAAACCAAGCATCATGGGGCTGCCAGCCACAGCATCCCTGCAGAGATGAGCAGTGGGACTCTGCTGCCAGGGGACCAATGGCCTTAGGCTGGTTTTAATTCTTGCCAGCTCCCTCGTGCTGTCACACAGTGGATGGATTGGGAAAGCTGCAGCGGGAGCACAATCCGCATTTCTGCAGGGAAGAGACTGTAGTTAGGACTGCAGCCATGAGTTAGCTAAACTTGTCCAAATAAAGGGGGGAAAAAGCTACTTATGTTGTTTCCCCAGCCTCAGAGCAATATACTTCCCTAGGATCAATTCATAACAGGTTGTTGTGTTCAGACCTAAAATTAATCTTACACCAGGAGAATGAATTAAAACAATGAAGAGCTTCCTGCATTCATTGCTAAAAAAATTAATCTTCTGAGAGCTTCCTTTTCTACTTTTCAACTGGCCACCTTGCTTTCATTCAAGGAAAGCCTGAGTTAAAAAAATGTAAAACTGCTTCCAGGTGGTTTTGGTTAAAGCAAACAAAGAGCTGTGAATTGTGTCAGAGCCTGGTTTCAAGGCATGGCAGAAGGTGGAGGGTTAGCCAGAAAGAGAGAACCACCACTGCTGAGATACAGCCACTGGCCTAATTAGGTGGAATAGCTATTAGTGATTCCACCTAATTAGATAATTAGATTAATTATCTAATTAACTCAGATTGTTGTTAGACAAAGGCAGGTAGAGCTTCAGAGGTGATAAGGAAGACATCAGGGCAAGGTTACTCTGATTTATATTGATTTCTTTAACAGTTCAGGAACTCCCCTGGTTCCCACATTTATTTACCCAAGTCTTGCTCCTCCAGGGTTGTTTTAAAGTGATTAAAGCAAGGAAGGGGGAGGATGTTCTTTAAAAATACAGAGGGAAAAAAAAAGCCGGATATTTCACTGCAAGTTTCCCCCATACTACTGAAAATCTGAGATTTGGCAGAGTGGAGAAACCAAATGGGGCAGGGAGATGAGAAGTACCTGTGCCCCCCCTACTTCTTGTGCTTGGATCTTGCTATGCATCCTCCCCACAGACCTTTTTGGCTACACAGTGTGTTTGTCTTCGGGGAGAGAGACAACATGTGAGCTAATGATGCACCAACACCGAGCGGGAGCTGTGGCTGGCAGCTTTTCCTCCATCGCTCGCTCTGTGCTGGCAGTGCTGGTGGGAACCACAAGCCAATTAAGGAGGCCTCGTTGCGGTAGACGTGGCGTAAAAGGAGCATTAGAACATCCTGCCCCAGAGACCCGGCAGCCCTGGATACCCAAGGGCGAGCGCAAGGCAGGTTTGCAAGTTTAATAAGCCAAGTTCTCCTCGCTCAGGCGTGAAGATAATATTATGCCAGGCAGGCCCGGGTGGAGGAGGCAGAGCCGGAGCCGCCGACTTCCACAGTTTCAGCCACCTGCTTTGCATTTCACCACCACAGACTCAGGCCCACAGTGCAGCCCAAATTTTAGGAGGCACAGGAGGGCACGTAACCGAATCCACCCTGTCCTTCCTGTCCTACATCTATTGTTAGATGCATCAAGGAATTTGACCCACTTTGGGAGTTTCTGGTGGTTTTCCACATTCCATTTGTCCTTTCTGACTAACATTTTGCACTCGTGTGTCACAGCCCTGGCTCTGCTCCCTGTGGTGGATGCTCAGATTGCTGGAAAAAGATCCAGCTGCTGTATCCCACTGTGTTTAGAGCTTCTAAGCTCTGAGTGGATCTGGGACATTACCCACACTGGGTTTTGAGGCACCTTCCTTTCTCGCTGAGCTTCCCTCCTCCAGCTGGCTGCTTGAATTCAGGCCTTACAGGCTTTGCACATTTGCTCACACCAAAACCACAAGCTTTGCACACTACGACATAATTCTTGCAGAGGCCCATAACAAATGCAATCCCAGGTGGGCTTTTCCCTGGGTTTTGGAGCTTGGCTGGTCCCTGCTCACGCTGCAGAGCACAACAGCATTCAGTGATGTGGTGAGTAGGATGTCCTCAGCACAAGGGCTCTT
The DNA here is from genome assembly GCA_013397775.1 of Eulacestoma nigropectus. Taxonomy (NCBI): domain Eukaryota; kingdom Metazoa; phylum Chordata; class Aves; order Passeriformes; genus Eulacestoma; species Eulacestoma nigropectus. Next base: position 1,557,775 of record VZTE01000186.1, read on the forward strand.
TGGCTCAGCTCCCTGCAGGAATCCTCACAAATCAGCCATATGGCAGAAGAAAATGGTTTACACACCTTGTCAAGAGCTCAGAGGTGACTTACGGTTTATCTCCTCTAGCTCTGGTTGATCCCACATATCCACCAGCCCCTTCCCACAACAAATGCCTCACCATCTCTTTCCCTGACTTCTGCTGCACACCTCTGAGGTTTCTCTTTTGTATGCCCCCCTATCACTTGACTTCTTCATTCAGCCTTAATACCTGTGTATAATAATAGCTTAATAACTTTATAATAGCTTCAGCCTGTCTCCTGGGAGGTACAGAAATAAGCCTGTCTTTCCTAGTTGCAGACACTACGTTAACAGCTCCATTATTGGTCACACCAGGACCATTAGAACTCAGCATCCGTTGCCCCTGCTCCAGTGCATGTGCCTTGGCATCCTTTTTGGGAAGATGCTCTTCCAGGCCACAGCAGCATCCCATGGGAAAGCTGCAGGGTGTAACTGCCACACCAGTGCCTTGGGTATCTGGGGCTGGCCAGGCTGTGCCCTGCCAGGTGTGGTATGTGGGGCTCCCACTCTCTCTTCTTGCACCCCAAAAAGCCCCAGAGGCCACATCCACGATCTCAGGCAGAACTTGCTCTTTCCTGACGAAACAGCCACGTCTCCATGGGAGCTAAAGGGTTGCAAACACAGGCCAGCCACATCCCTGTGAGCCGTCGGCCATCTGGTAAGAGTATTGGAGCAAGGGAATTTCAAAGCCAACAGACACTTATTTTGCAGAGTTTTTCCACTGTAGAGAAAATCACAAAAATTTCTATTTTTTTGTGTCATAATCCTGGTAGCTAAGAGAGATTTTTATCAGTTTCAACAAACTCTGAAACCCATTGCAGACCTTGGGGAAGGAGCTCTTGTCAGCCAGCCATGGGATGTGCTGCTCAGGGAAAAGACAGGTCCCCAGGAATCCTGGAGGGTCACGTCCACTCTGGAAAAACTTTCCCCAGTGGTTTGGGTCTCCTTGGAAATCTGCCACCAATATGCCAAGGCTGTCCCCCATTATCCAGCGGAATGGAGAGAGACCACAGGCCAAGAGAAACTAATTTAAGACAGATTTTCAATCCCTATCACAAAATCTGGCTGTTCTGCTACTGTTTTCATCCAGCTCAACAAGTTGCAGGAATCAGCCTGCAAGAAATCAGGCAATAAAGCTGGAAGCTGATCATCCACAGAATCCAGCAGCATTCATATGCTGATCACATTTGGTGCTGAATGGCCCAGGTGGGCAGTTATTTAATTTTTGGGGGCTTGGAAATGGAGCAGCATTTCTCACTGGCATCCCCAGAGCTGAAACCCCAGGGGACAGTAAATCAGGGAACGGTGCACAGGCAGTGCATTGACACTCCTCAGCATAAATATCAATTTTCACACTGTGGTCAGGTTCTGTAAGTGTGGGGAATTGGTGTGGCAACGGGATTTTAACGAGGTCTGGTTGCGATTAATCCCTTTCGAGGCAGTTCCTCTAAAGACTCGGTTCCTTGCTCAGGAATTACGAGACTGAAGTGAACTGTAAGGGACCACAGTGAACACACAGATGAAACTATCCAAGGCTGGAAAACAAAGGTACTTGCTGGAAATTATTAAAACAGCACAAAAACATGGAACTTACCCAGAATGGAAGGTACATTGGAATGAGTAAGAAATATCATATTGCAATTAACGCAGTACAGGACATGAGAGCAGGACAGAGCCTACCTATGAAAGAGCATTCCAGTACTGGAGCAAAATCTGTGGCCAAGCCTGGCAAGTGGGCTGGGGAACACCCATCCCGGGCTGGGGGAGATAGGAAGAAGCAGCAGCCCCGACAGGGCGAGATAAAGCAGTACTCTGCAAATAAACTGAAATCAGTCACTCAAGTTCCTGCTCTTACATCATCCACCCTGCTGCTCTTACCCCTGAGGCAGAGAAGATTCCCTGCCCAGAAGGCAGCCTGGCTGCTGCCAGAGCGCGCTGGGAAAAGGGAGAGCGAGTTTGCTTTGCAGGGGAAGCAAACGCCTTCCTCCAGCCGATCTCCGTCGCTCTTTACCGGCCCGCAGCTGCTCACAATCTGGCCCCGCAGATAAGGAAGGCAGCGCTCCCCATCCTTCCCGTTCCTCCAGCCGGTGAGGCCTGGCAGCTCCGCGTTTTCTGGAGCTGGGGACGGCAGCGCCACGTGGCAGACGAGCGCGTGGCCAAGTCCCACGGCTTGGGCTGGAAGGTGCCACGGAGTGGCAGCTGTCCGTGGGGATGGCAGGCACGGCAGAGCAGGCACACGGGCTCCACACACATCTGCTCCAACCCACAGCCCTCCTGCGCTTCGGGAGGGTGCTGAGGGCAGGGCCTGGTCTGGATCCCTTCCAGACCCATCCCTCCTCTCCATCCTTTTAGCCATCCCCCTTCCCAGCTGTAGTAGTAACTCGGTACCCTCCTTTCTTCCAGCTCTGTCAAGTGAATCCACTGTAAAAGGGCCAAATTCCTCCCAGGTGTCCACACAGAGGCTTAACTGGAGGGACGCTTGGGATGGATTTAGCCCATTACACAGCGTGTTAATCATATTACTGCAGAAATCTGACGCAGTTCCCAAAGCACAAGCCGATGAATCCTCCTGGAGCCCAACAGGCCTCAGAGCCTCGTTCCAGCATGCCAGAGGTTCTTTTATTCATTAATCATATTTGCTTAATAACCTTGTATCTCTCCAGCGGGGGGAACTGCCAGGCTCACATAAGGTAATTGTGGGATGGCTCTTCTGGAGAGCTGGAAGTACTGGCATTTTCAGCCAGTGTGTGTGGCACAGCCCTGGAGTAATTTCCCCCTTCATCCTGAACCACAAGGGCACGGGAAGGGATGCGAAGCCCTGCAGATGCTTCATACCCTTCTGTCAGTGCTTCTGCCTCAATCTGGCAGCAAAGTTTATGACAGCAAATTTATGATGTTCTGGGTCTGAGCTGCCTCTTGATTGACAAGCCCCCGCCGAGCAGCAGCAGCACGTTTAGTGCAGGTAATTACTGATGATGTCAAGGAAAAAATTGCAGAGAAGATCCTGTTCGCAGCCTGTTAATTGTAACTGTTCCTCTCGCTAAAAGTTTTGATAGGTGCAATCCATCAAATATGCTTTATGCAACTTTGCAGTGCTTGACTAAAGGCCGATTTTATTGCTTTAGAAATCAATGGGGGCTGCACTGTCGGAAGCAGAAGATCCTGTTGGTGTTTTCCCATCTCCTGTATCAGCACTCGGTGGAAGAGAGGAAGGTGCTGATTCCAGAGCCTGTTTCTCTCTGCTGCTCACTCACTCCATGAGGTGTCTGCTGCCATCGTCCCAGGAGCATTTTTTAGCTCTTGTAGCCTATTAAAGCCTGAGATTAGTGCTCTTGTTGTTCCAGCATGTGGTCTCGCTTTGTAGCTGAGGTTCAGGAACTGCCCTTTGATTAGGCTCGCTGAGAATCAAGCTTTTTAAATATCCTGTGATTATATCACTGGAAATCTTTAACTGGCACATTTTCCAAAGTCTGTGCTGTTCGTATGTGGTTTGTTTATCAATCATCCCAGGGTTCTCCATCCCTCAATACACTTGTTTCCATACAACATTGCCTAGGTGTCAGTCCCAGAGCAAGACAGAGTGACACCCCACTACAATCCCCAATCCCCAATGCATTTTTTTCCCACTGTTGTTCAGGGAAAGGATTCCCAGCTGGCAGATTCTGGGGCTGGATCATGGAAGGAGCGGTATATTTGATTGCTCATTCCCATTCAGTGTTGTCCACCTCACCCACAACTCACTTGCACCCCAGCAGATGATGCACCATCCCTCAAAGGGCCAAGGGCTTGTAGGGGACAGGCAGTGCCCGTCTGGCAGCCGCTGCTTCCTCCTCTTCCTCCTCCCAAATGAGGAGCAGTTTCACATCAGCCATCTCATGGATGCAGTTAAACTACAGCCTGGGCCGGTTTTAAATCAAGCCTGGATGGGCCCTCTCCTTTTTCTAAGGGGTGGTAAATCCACTTCAAATCCCACCAGCCTCGGAGGTGTTGGGGAAGGCCCTCAGCCTGGCAAGGTGCAGCTTTTACCTGGCGCTCCCTGTGCTGCCAGCACGGCCAGCTGCTTGTTAATCCCTCCCGCGATGGACTGCCTTCATTCCCAGCTTACAGCTGGAAAAATGCGAGAGCACAGGCACCCAGGGACACCCGGGCAGCACACGTGAGGGGTGCTGCTCAGGGCACAGCAAAACACTCCTCTGCTCCTCCTCCTTGGCTCATCCCACCGGAGCAGCACATCCCGCTCCGACGCAAAGCAGAAGTGACGCTGACGGAGTACGACGGGAATGTCAATGCTCTTCCCATCAACAGCACGGGGAAAAACGGGAAAGCATATGTGTGTGGAACTGTGTCACGCTTCTTCCTGAAATGCACTACCCGAGTCCCCATTCTGGAAACAGAAAATCAAGGACCTGCTGGCACATACGTATGGTGGGAAAGAACTTGGAAAATTCAATTGAAATGCTTTTGAAAAGTGAAGAGGAAGCCAACACCCTCCCAAGACAAGGAAACTAAAAAGCGCTTCAGCTATTGGGAACAGCCACAAGTACAGGCTGGTTCTGGCAGAGCCATAATATTGTTTAATAGCATTGCTGGAAAGCTGATTGCATGGTTTAAGAGCAACCTGACTAAGAAGTAACTACAATAATGTTAGTTTTGAAGTTACAGGATTAGGAGAAAGCAGACTAGTCTATGCTGTATGTTAATGGCTGAATCAATGTGTTAGAGCAGGAATCTGCACTTGCTCTCACTGTATAAACCTGCTCGATATTTCAGCAGTGAGATATTTTTGCCTTGGTTCTCACAGAGAAAAATACACTCATTTATTTCCCCGAAATACCATATTATGATGGATGCAACTGCCAAGTTATAGCTAATGGATGTAACATGATGGAAAACATCATTATTTAGGTGTGGGAAATTGTTCTTTAGGAATCTGGTGTCTGTAGCAAACCTGCACTCCTTGAACCTAAATTCCACAACGCATTTCAGATGTGGATTTTAAGTGACTGTTTCTAATTAGTGTATCACAGAGCCCTGTCAAAATACCTTTTGGTGAATGGCAATAACGTGTGCACAGGATTTTAAATCACATCTAGAGAGCAGCTGTGGAACTCGATGCTTGGCTGAGCAGCAGGAACACAAACGTGACCATCCCCAGCGCTTGTGGGTGCTGCTGCTCCTGTGGCACTTGCCCCCCCACATCCTCTTACAGGGAAGGTGCCTGGGGACACGGCAGCTGGCAGTGCAGATCAGGATGGTATCATGACATCCGCAAGATGCTTCTTCCAAGAGCCCTGCAGCTCCCCAGGGCCCTGCAGCTCCCGTCTCCCGCAGCACGGGTACCCAAGGGCCACGCTGTGGGGGTGAGATGCCTGGCACTGCCAGGAGACGTTCCCAGCTGCACAGGGAAATTGGGAGCTCCCCAGTGGCACGTGGCGCAGGAGGAAGGAGTTTTCTACTATTTCCCACAGGAAAATGAAAAGGAGCGATCAAGGAATGTGAGTGCAAGCATTCCAGCTGCTGTGGTGAAAATCCATCCCTGGTTTGGGATTTCCCCTTGCTGCCCAGGGTGATGGAGTCAGCCTGGTGTAACACCTGAGGAGAGCTGCTCTCTGCCCCAGTGGAGCTCCAGAACCAGCCTGTGCTGAGCTTTCTTTTGCCATTTATTCACAGCCCAGCACTGACTCGCTGTAATGTCCCATCACACTGCCCAGCCCAAGGGGCACAGATCACAGATCAGCGGGCCCAGCAGCCCCAGCCCAAACACACTCATTTGCAGCTTTGACAGCATTTCCTTGCAGAAGAAACCCCTCTTTTCTTCCCGGCAAGGGTACTCATATAAACATGTGCAGCTGGCTCCCATCAGCCACACAGAGGCGAATGCTTCAGGTGTTTGATAAATGCTCCTTGCTTCCTATTAATGCTTCTGCTGTGTATCAAAAGAGGCATTAAACCTGCCTCTGCAGCTCTAGCGGGGGCACTCCTGCCGGTTTCTGCTCTGCTGGAATAACACGCTTTGCTACTTCAGTGCTCGTTTGTGCTCCCCGAGGTGCGCGGGCAACTCCCACTGAATCCGGGCTGTTCAAGGGATGGGTTTCTGAGCACTCTGTGGGTGCCTTAGCCAGTTTGAGAGGTGCCAGCATCCAAAGGCTGGGCGCTTTGGGATGCTGCCAGATCACCCCTGTGCTCAAACAGGAGGGAGATTCCAGCTGCAGTTAATGTGGGCTGAGCCTTTCTGGTCACTCAGGCTTGGCTGGCACCAGAGGAACCACCAGACATGGCACTTACCAGCTCTGCTAACATTGAAAAGGCACTGGCAACACTGATTGATTAATGCTAATCACCTTGCACCAAACCTCCATCTCCAGCAGTTTTGTGACTGTTGCTGTCTTCTGTAGAGTTCTCTTCTGCTTCTCCAAATTGCCCCAAAAAGCCTGGTTTATGCGGGGCCTCAATGACCACAGCACAAAAGAATGAAGCAGCAATAATCGTTTTTTTTTCAGAATCCCAATCTTAGATCATTTCTAGCACCCACTATACAGTTTTAAGCACTTGGCAAAGTCCTGACTGTCAGAGGAAAATTCGCCGTGCTGGGTCCAACAGCCCGAGAGGGGAGGCTGCTGCTGCTCCGTGCCCTCAGCACACACACAGTACAGAGCACATACACAGGGAGATACACTTACGTACATGGCTGGCCACATGCATCACAGACAGGCGCTCACACAAACGGAGCCAGCACCGGTGGCCTCATCCTGCTCCCCTTCCTGGCTTGACAGGGTGGAATTGCACTGGTAGCAAGGTGGCTCATGGACCCCTTCACCTGCACAAACCTTGCCAGTGAAGCTGTCATGCTGGGAGCCGGCAGAACCAATGACTCACAGAATGGTTTGTATTGGAAGGGACCTTAAAAACCCTCCAGTTCCAACCCCGTGCCGTGGGCAGGGATGCCTTCCAGTAGCCCAGCAATGAGAAGGCTCAGTCGGCTCACGAGCCAGCATGCGGCCCCTCGAGTTATCCTCATTAGAGCTGGTACCTGTTGCAGAGCCAGGCTGGAGGGAATTGCATTAGGCTGTTTATGGATGAGAGCAGAGCTGCAGGGAGGAGGAGGAGGACAAGGAGGAGGAGGGGGAGGAGGAGGAGAGCTGTGCCGCAGCCACCGCGGCTCGCCGAGCAGGGAAAGCCATCCCTGGGGCAGCTGGGGAGCCACAGCCACCTCCCAGGATGCAGCACCCACATGGAGCCAGGCCCTGTGAACAGCCCTCGTGGAGGGGGTCCCTGCCCCAAACGAATGGGGACAGCCTCTCCAGCAGTCCCGGCACACGGGTCAGGGCATTGTTCCGGCCACGCTTTTCTCCAGCCGGCACAGAGGGCTTGCAGCTGCTGGGGGTTTTGTTTGGCTTTTTATTTTTTCTCTTTCATGGCTGGGAGCTTATTGTGCATTTCCAACAGCAACCGGCTGACCCAGGTGATAATTCAGCTGCCACTCGGCCTGGCACCGGCACAACTTGGACACGTTTCAGACACCTGGCATCACGCAAGGAGGGAGGGAGACAAAGGGATCGATACCCTCTGCCCCAAAGGCAAACAAATGGCATCGATTAACTCCAGCGGACATGGAGACTTGCAGGAATTATCTGGGATTCAGCAGGTCTCACGGAGACAAACTCCTCCACGTGTTTCTCTCCGTAGGGAAGTGGTTTCATCCCCCTGTGCCTCCTCCCCTGAGCAGTGCTGTGGGGTGAGTCCCCATCTGCTCCCTCTCTCAGATGTCCCAAACCCTCCAGGAGCACACGCAGTGGCAAGAGGCCCCATAAACCTGCCAGGCTCCCTGGGATCACTCCTTGGAGGAGACAGACATTACGTAGAAAACAGGGGGTTTTTGCTGCAGATAGGAACAATGCAGTTACAGGCTATGGAGACAGATGTGCAGAGAGAAGCAATCCACGCCTGTAGCTGCCAATGCCTCATTTCAGCTCCAAGGCATCCCCTGTGTGAAGCAGCTGAGTGGCTCTTGAGATACACACACAGCTCCCACCAGCATGGTCCAGGACCACAGGCTGGGTTCTGCTTCCCTGGAAAAGGGTCTTGGTCTGGGGTTCCCATATATCACATTCTCCTCCTGGAGTTCAGCTCAGACTCAGGCTCCCCCCTCCCCATGGTCCGTCCCAGCATTTCCTGCAATTCATGACTCCAAGCTTGATGGAGGTCAGGAGTTAACACTTTTCTCTAAACTAGTCCCTCTGAACTGAATTCCCCTCTAAATTTTGGAGGGGATGTTCCCCTGGCAGGGCTCAGTGGGACCTCCCAGCCAGACAATGAGCAAAAGTCACCAAATCCTTTCTCAGCACTGGCCTGTAAACAGTCACAGCCCTCTGAGAGGGAGACACTGCTTTGTGGCACAAAACCCCATCCTCACCAGTGCGCTGGCAGCCTGCTGCTGCTCTTGGTTTGTCCCAGGGGCTTTCCCCCAGAGCTGCTGTGCTCCTGCTGCCTTTTCCTCTCCTCTCCCTTCACCCTTGCACTGCTCTTCTCGCTGCCCAGCTTGATACTCAGCCAGCAAGGACATAAGCCACTGATAAAAGGCTTTTATTTATTATTCAGCCATCTCCAGGGTTTCAGTGCCACAATGCATTACCCTACTTCCCATATCCATTATTTATTTCCTGGTTCAACACAGGTAAAGCTGAAGTGAATGTGAGAGATGTTTGAAGCCCATACACAAAAGATTAATCCAGCCCAGTTTCCCCAAGCTGAAATCCCTTCTCTGCTCAAAACTTGGACTAAAGATGAAACCCTGCTCCTGCTGAAGTCAAAGAGAGTTTTTAATAATGGATTTCAAGGGCTCAAAGCCTTCACAGATATCTGAAGCAGGAGTGGTCCTGGATGCAGGCTTCCCCTCCCAGGCAGCCCAAAGTGGGTCTGCCCCACCACCCCTGTTTTGGGGCTGCCCTCACCATCTCCCACACAAATGGTTCTGAGCTCCCAGTGCTGTGAGACCAAAACATCTTGGGATCTTGCTACTGCTTTCTTTTTATTCTTTTCCTTTTTTTTTTTGGCATTGAGCATTCGAAGGGAAGCAAATTCAGGAACCGGAGATGTTCCCAAGCCCTTGGGTCACAGCCTTACTGCCATCTACAAAGGAAGCAATCAAATTTCACCTCAACCCCCATGAATCCCAGGCTGGCACCAGGGCCATCCCTGCAGGATGCTGCCCTGCTCCCACCTCCCCGGGCTGGCCAGGGCTGGCACCCCCTCTGGGCACCAGTGCTGAGCTTCCCTGGACAGCATTTCTTCAGAGAACAACAGGATTTCTTTGGATAAACTGTGTCTCCAGGAAGGAGGGGGAGGAATTTTATGTTCCACACCTCAGTCCCAAGAGGAGAGTGAAGAAAGATCAGCTGAGATTATTCAGGCATTTATATTCTGAGGAAAGCCAGCACTCTAAGAAAGAGGGGGGAAAAATCTAAAAAAAGGGGAAAAAAAATAAAAAAAAAGGAAATGCTCCCTTTTTTTTGTCAACCCTGCTGCAAAGGATTGAGGAAGTCCGAGCAGGTAGGCTCGCAACACAGCCTTCACAAATGTGCTTTGCCATCCCTAGCCCTACACCCTGGGACATGGAGGGGGAACTCCTCAGCACAGAGACATGCTGGCTTCCCTCCCTGCCTTCTCCCACCCCTTCCCACCTGCTGTCCCACCAGGCCCATGCAGCTGGGGCTCCCCAGGCAAAGTCCCTGCCGGGCTGGGCTCAGGGACCCAACCTCTCCATGTCAACTCCATGCCTCACCCTGCCCCAGCCTCCTTGCTCCAGGACTGGCTTTAGAATTCAGACTTCAGATTTTTAGTCCAGGTTTCAGCTGTGCCCAGGGGCAGCAGGATCTGGGAGATGTCCCACAGCTGCTTGCGCTGGGCATGAGCATCCCACGACCCTCCAGTCCCCTCCTGCTGGTACCAGCTCGGAGGAGCGATGCCCCTCAGAGGGCAGGGACACGGTGCTCAGCGTCAGGAGCCAGCCTCCAGCTCCCAAAATCCGTGTGCCCCTCGATGCCCCCCTGCCGCTGCTCATCCAGGGCTTGCTGCAGAAGCGTGGTGGAGGATGGAGACCTGCTGGGCCCCTCTGTTCCCCACCTCTCCTCGCTCTGCAAGAGCCGGGTCAGGAGAGGATGCTCCCCCTGCCCCTGCCACTCCCTTCACTGCGACAAAGCCAGCTCCAGGGGGCTGAAACCCTCCTCAGATATGCACGATCTCCCAGCCAGGAGTGTTGATACAATGATTAGCGTGTTTGTTATGTTAAATACCACTACTTAAACACGCGGTGCCCTTCAGCCGGTGTTCGGGAGCCCGTGTCAATATTGGCTTGGAGCAGCAGCAGCAGATAAGCAGGAGCGGGTGAGGAGTCCTCTGCCATGTGCCACAAGCAATGCCTTCGCCGAAGCTTGCAAACCTTCTTTGATCATTTCACACAATTGTCTTGTCATCAGAAGAGGACTGCAGCTCTTTATAAATAACATGAGCTTTGATGTAATATCGCTACATTTTCTCCTAATAAAATGGCCTCGACTCAGCCCAGCCCTGGGTAAAGCCCATAAATATTGCTTTTCCCGTCTTAAGAGCACACTTAAGTCCCTCGGAGAGCACGGGAAGGTGCACACATGCCCAGTGTGGGGAGGATTCATCACACGCTGCAATGTAACCGTGCACTTAAGTGATTTGCTGAACTGGAGCATTAAATGGGAAGCAGCGATTTATTTTAACTGCCTATAAATACCGTAAGTTCTTCTCATAGCTGGAGCTACTTTTAATGACTGGTGCTTAGCTACATCGAACTTTAAAACCCCGCGGGAAAAAAAAAAATAAGCCCTGCTTCAGCACATGCCTAAGACAAAAGCAACATTTCTTGTCCATATGGAGAACATATTGGCTGAACTCAGCTACGAGGCGACCTTTATCTTCACTTATGAGATGAGACCAATTAAGCCGGTGGTGGCAGTGCTGCCGGTGAGTTATCACTCTCCTTCCTCGGGCAGATAAAGGTCAGGCGTGAGGCGAAGAGATGCTCCTGCACCACGCTGGCTCTGCTACCTGTTGCCCTGAGACAGCTGCAGATGCCCACAGGCTGTTGCTCCCTGCATGGCCCGGTGGCTAATTTCCAGCTAATTGGGAGATTTTGGACCCCACAACCTGAGGAGACGGTCTTCAGATGTATGTGTACACATAATACACAAAAATGCATATATACACACCCTGGCGCTGTGCACGGCAGAGCTGCAGCCTGAGCAGCCTGAACCAAACCCTTCCTGCAGTCCCAGGGGTTTCTCCCCCCGCTGCCAGCGCCGTCCCACCGCGGGGCACAGTTGGGGACCGCGGGGCACGCGGTGGCCTTCGAGCCATTCATCAGCACAGCCGGGTATCACGGCCGGGGCGCAGGGCAGCCACCTCCCCCCGGGGATGAATTACGGAGCAATAAACCACGCTCGTCTCAGCAGGAGCGTTTTATGCCCGCCATCAATCAGGAGACACAAACAGCTCTGTTCCCAGCAGGACTGGCAGAAAGCGAGGCAGAAGTGGGTGCACAGGGATCCTGGGGACTGATGGGGGGTCCCGGTCAGGGTGGAAGTGCTGGGCACCTTTGTCTGCCCAAAGCTGCCCAGTTGAAAAATTCAAATCGCAAAGTAAACCCCCAAATCTGTAGGGAAGAGCTGGGGAGGTTTGGGAGCTGGGTCCAGGGGAGGGTGAGGCAGAGGTGTTCCAGGTGCAGTTTTGCCATCTGCTCATCCGTTTGATCTCTAATTGATAAAAGAGCATCATGTGAAAAAAAACCCCAACATTTTGGGATTTGAGGTTTTGGAGGAAGGGTTGAATATGTGTGTTTAGGGCTCGCAAACCCTTCAGCGGTCATTAGATACCTCAGTGCCTTGTTGAATATGGCCCTAAACATCTGCTTTCCCATTACTTACAATTAGGGGAAAGAGCAAAATCCAAGCTGGCACATCCAAATGCCTGTATCCTAGGCACAAACACCTGGACAGGGAAAATATCTCCAGCTGATACCTGCTCTCTGGCGAATTTGCATTTTCCTATTAGGCTTGTTGCTTCAGTGGAGTGGAGCTGCTTTCTGAAGCATCCCAAGCATCCCAATTCCAGCCCTCTGGGGCAGCCAGCCTCTTGTCCAGACCTTAACCAAAAGGAAAAGGCAATAAAACTACAGATCCCAGTTCATTCTTCAAGAGGAAAGCTCAGATCCCCGAGCAGCACAAAGTCTGCGAACCTGTTTCACTGGGGTACAAAGGTTAAAAAGAGCCACAGCAGCGCAGTCACATCTTAACCTTGAAACCCCTTGGGTCGTGCCCCCTGCTCTCCTTGGGCAGAAGCGCTGCCTGGCTGCCCCGGGCAAGCAGCAGAGCAGCTCCTCCCCTCCCGTGTCCCAGTCAGACCCTCCCCTGGCACTGGGAGCACCAGTCTCGCTCATCCCCACGGGATCCCGACATGCACCTTGTTTCCTGCAGGAGACACTTCAAGGACACGAATAACAAGGGATAACGACACAACAAAGTGCCATTCAAGTATTTATGAAGGGGCTTTTCCCCGGCTCCAGGTAGCTTCTGTTAAGCCATCAGTTTTAATGAGTGTTTTGTTGTTACCTAATGTTTCAGGATCTTGTATTTTTCCTTGCTCTGCTGAGAAAGTTTTCCTTGCTGTTGTATAGATGTTTTTCCAAGCTAAAAATAGGACTATCTTTTTACCAATCAAGTCTGTCTGGGATTATGTATTCAAAGAGTGTGACATAGAGATGTGGAATAAAGGTTTTATGAATCACAAAATTGAATTCTTTAGGGGCTGGCAGCATTTTTCTGAATAAAACAACAACTTAATGTCCTACGCGTTGTACTTTATGAACTGGGACCTAAACTTATCTTGTACAAAGGAAATTACAGAGGCAATCATGAGAGGTCTTTTATTAGTATTTCTTCTCTCCCCGGCACAGAGGAGAATATGAATTGATTGTCAAAGATTTTTTAAGTGCCTTTGATTGAAGAGATGATCTCTGATAAGCTGCTGGAGGAAAATAGACGCCAACAGCTGCTCCATTTACCACCGCTTAGCCTCCGGTTCTGGCGGTTTGCTAAATAACTCTTTTACATTCACAAACACATCTCTGTGTCACGGCCGTGCCACACACACCTCCCTGTCCTGTGAGCGTGGTGGGTGCCACGTATTCCGTGGGGCTGCAGGAGAAGTTACGCTGTGATGCTGGGAACACACTCAGGTCCTTGCCCATCTCCCCAGCCTGCATGCTGGCTTTTTTCAACAGTGCTCCATCCCTTCTTAAGCCGGGAGAGAGAGAATCATTCCTGTTTTAGAGCCCAGGAGAGAAAATAAGCCACTGGTTGTCCAGGGCATTGTGTCTAGCAGATAATTAAAACATCAAGACTGAATCTTTGCTGTTAATGAATTTTGAAGGGGTTGCTGATCCCTGCATAACTCCGCCATGTGTTCCCCTGCATCTTCCCCTCGCAGCTTATTACACCAAGCCATTGTCAGACCCATTTAGTAGCTCTGGTGGCTGCTTATTGACATTAATCACCTTTGCCCACGCCACACAATTTGTCTTTATTTTAACACCATCACTGCCCATGTCCTTCCCAGGCTGTGTATGGATCCCAGCCCGGAGGTGCCCTGCCGGAGGGCACTGCCAGCTCCCCTCCCTGCCCAGATTTTGCCTCCCCAGTCTGCCAAATCAGGACAGATGTGGGCATGAGCTGCTCCAACCCGTGCCAGGGTGCTGGGGAAAGAGACAGCACCAGCCTCTGTTGCTGGGGCTGCTGGGTTTGGGGAGCCACAGCCGGGATCTGCTCCCTCCAGGGAGTATCCCCCAGGGAGAGCCTTTCCTGCTCCATCTCATTTATAAAATGAATCTAAACGACCTCCAGCTCATCAAACAGGGACACATGCAGGGTGCACATCTGCAACACCCACGTCTGCACATGGAGCAGCCCTACGAGAGCACAGCTGGAGGAGAAGAAGCCTCTCAGGTTGCAGGAGACTCCCCCGCCCCTCTCAGGCTGCCGGTGACTCCCCTGCCCAGTCCGTGACAAACAACTGCCCCGGGCACAGCAGATGCGGGAGCAGGGCCGGAGCAGTGGCCAGGGCAGCAGCCCCACGCTCCCTCCTCACCTGGCTGCAAAGCCTGACCCAACAGAAAAATTTACATCCCACACCTCTCCTGCAAGAGGTGCCTCGAAGCACCAAAAACCAATCCCTCGGTACAGTTTTATTACTCAGTTCAAAGTGCAGTCAGAAGATGTCCAACGCGGCTTTCCTCCTCCTCCTCCCTCCCTCCATATAAAGGAGAGGAGGAAAATTAAGTTGCTGGCTGCTGTTGGCCCCATCCCTGCCCCGGGCACTCCCGAGCTGGCTCAGCAGCACTTCCACACGTGTTGCAGCTTGGTTTCTTGGCAGCCTGCATTTGATGCTGTCCTGGAAAAAAGGCTCTGAGAAGCTCACAGGCTCTGCATTTAGCACAAGCAACGCCTTTTCCAAAGGAAACACTTAAAGGGTTACACAAGAATAAAGCTAAAAGGGCTTGTAATTAGTCAGAGTTGGGCAGGGGCTAAATTAGCCAAGCAAAGTCATTACCCGCCTGAGATCTTCACTGCAAGGCAGCAGAGCATGCACACGCATCTCCTCGAGCTACAGGGACACTCTGCTAGGAGGCTTTACTCATCCTAGGAAACCCCCAGTGCCCCAAACGAAGCGCAGCTGCGAACCACTGGCCCTGCGGAGCGGCCACCTCGTCCTGCTGCAGCACAGGAAGAGCTGATGGGAGCAGATAAACCTTGCTTCAAACCACCCTGACCCGGCCTGGCAACATTCTGCGGAGGGTTTCATGCCCTGTGACCTCCCTCACAGCCGACTGACCGCTCTGGTGCAGATGGGAATGAAGCATGGGATAAACTCTGGGGGGGCTTTGCCTGCTGCCTCCGTTGTCACCCCAGATGCTGCGGCTTCAAGAATGAGTGGGAAGAAATGCTGGTGGATTTTGGCCATTGCTTCTGGTGGAGCACTTGCCAAGGCAGAACTGACTTTTTCCTTCTATCACAAGGCTCCTTCTGCTGGAAAACATTCCTTGGACGATGCCTGTGATTGAGGGATCAGAGCAGGTTATGCAAAAATGCCAGCTTGGGCCAGAGCATCATGATCAGACTGTGCTGGGAGCGTGGCTTTCAGGGAAACCCCTCCAGCCTGAGGGGAAGGGAACTCTGGCCCACTGCCGAGATTCCTGAACAGGAGCAGCCATGGCAGGGACAGGCAGGGCTCCCTGGGATGTTTGGGGGCAGTGGGGATGCAGGAGCAAGGACAGGACTGTCCACACAGGTCAGGTCTGCCCTTACCACGTTTTCCTAACAGATGGGGGGAGGAGCTGTGTTTGTACCATGGGCAGGTGTGAGATTATTGGAGAGATGGAGGGACACTGAGGCAGCGCTTTCTGCAACACAAACAGTTCCCAAGGTGCAGGAGGAGCATTGTTCCAGTGCCCTGACCCAGACGTACATCCCTCCTGGGGGATGAACTTGCCTGTTGCTTCAGGTCAGCCCCGCAGCTCAGGGAGGCACTGTACCAGGGCCAGAGCTGCCAACACTGTGACACCCTGGCTGTGGGACACCCCCAGCTCTGCCAACCAAACACTGGAGATCCAATCTCCTCCTGGGATCTCTGAAGCACAGATACAAATCTGTCAGAATTTGTTTTCAGGATGCAATTCCACCATAACTGATACCACAAACATGAAATCAAACAAGCCCCCTCCTGCTCCCTCCACACTGGGAGTGCTGCTGGCCAGGCAGGATCCTGAGCACTGTAGTTATAGCAACAGGCACCATCCTGATGGCAGCAGTTACACAACTCCCAGCTGCTCCTCGGAGAGTGCAACTCGCTGCACAAACCTCTGAGCAGCAACAGCCACCAAAACCCCACGGGCAAGGGCTTGGGCATCCCTGGAAGTGGCCAAGGCCAGGTTGGACAGAGCTTGCAGCAACCTGGTCCAGTGGGAGGTGTCCCTACCTGTGGCAGGGGGTTGAAACGAGATGGTCTTTAAAGTCCCTTCCAACCCAAACCATTCTGTGATTCTTTGGCACAAGCCCCCTTCCTGCAACACACTTGCCTCAGGTGCCTTGGGAGTTCCCCAGACACTTTCACACTGTCACCTGTGGGCACAGACCCCAAAAAAGCAAGCTTCATGTGCCTCCTTTGCCTGCACAGGCCCCAGAGTGTTCAATTATACAGAACAACTCCAATGCCTGCTGCTGCCCCTGGGAGTGACACTCTTTGGCACCCGGGGTGTGTGGGGTCAGCAAGGCACACTGGAGTCTGTAACTGACACTTTGCTGATTTTCTCTTCTTCACCACACGCAGCCAGGCTAAAGAGCAGTTCTCTTGCTTACAGCTCAGACGCCCTGCTAGAAAATCAATAGTCATTTGGTGATACTCTGGCACTTGGCTGGCTGCATCGCAATGCTTGGGAGGAGCAGCTCCCATTCGCCAGTCCCCGGAGCAAGCAGAACCCAGCAAGGGTCAGACTGGCCTTGGGCAGATACTCTGGGGCCATTTGAGCAGCACAGCCTGATAAATCCACCCAAACCTTCAGGGCTCCCATTTTGTGCCTGTCCAAGGGACTGCCCCAGCCCATCAGATGGCAGAGAGCAGCCTGGGAACATCCCCTGGGCTCTCCACATCCTCCTCCAGCAGGGTAGTGCGCATCCCACTTCTCCCAACACATCCTGAAAGTCCTGGAAAACAGGGAGCACACCTTGCAGCCTCACTAGAGCCCTGACAGGTTTATATGTCAGATTTATACGAAACACGCCCCAGCCCACACCAGCAACAGTTGGCCCTAGAGTGGAGCGTGGGTAGCTGGAGCCTCTGTGGCAGGAGAGCAGGCAGCGAGCATCCCGGGACCGGGACCAGCTCACAGATCAGCCACAGGCTGATCCAGAGAGACTACAGGGCACGAAGCACAGGTACCAATTTATTTACCTCACCTTGGCTTATTTACCTCCAGAAACAGAACAGGAATTACAGAATTCAGCACTAGAAACAGGATCACTGCTTTGGGGCTGGGAACTGCTCCTGGATTTCTGAGCCAGCATGGGACCAGGCTAAAGCAATGTGATTCTGTTCCCTGGCTTGACCAGGGAGCCAGGAGCAAAGAAAAGTGGGCATCAGCCATGGTTTAAAAAAATCAGGAAGCATAAAATAGCTTTGAGCTGCTTGAAACCAAACCCAAAAGCTGATGGAGCGGATGGCACCTTTGTTTAATGAAGAACAGAAATTGCTCTTTTCTGCAAATCCAGGACAGCACCAGCAGGGCCAGATTTCAGCAGGTTTCAAAGGGCAGCAGACACGGTATTTTTAAATGATAAATAAAATGTAATAGCCCGACCTCAGGAATACAATCGTCTGCTTTCAATGCTCTCCTGTTCCTTTAATTCTTCTCCATCAGGGCAGATATATGAACTGCCACAAATCCCTGCCGCCTCCCCATCTGTGTGGCACAGCCGGCAGCACAGGACCTGCTCCGGGTTACAGCCGGATCGGGAAGCAAATCTCTCCCGGAGAGCAGCAGGGGAAGGACATGACTCTTTCCCCTGGGCGCTGTCTGTGATAAGAGGAGAATTAAGACCACCAATCTATTTCTAATGGAGAGGTTACGAGAGGGCATTTTGGAAGCAATTGAAAGGTTGGTAAAGGGGCTCAGCCAGGAAATGTATGGAGTCTCATTACCTTTTATCTTCTGAGCACATAAAGTTTGCAGAATCTCTGTTTAGGTTAGCAGGAAAGCTCTGCAAGAATTATATATGCTGCCCACACGCTTATCAAGGAGAGCGAGCTGTGCTCTATCAGCCAGCTGTGGGGCTCGGCAGAGATAAAGATATCCCCCTGCCCAGCACTGACTCGGGATAAATCATCCTGTCCTCACGCTGCCATTAGGCCTAACCTCTGCCTGGCCCCTTCCCGCTGTCACACCACTGAGCTGCCAGAGCCAGGGCCAGGAGCGTGGCTGGGGCTGTTTCCATCGCCCTGGGGCTCTCCCCGCAGTGAGGGAAAGCAGGGAGTGCTCAATTTACAGCGCAGCTGTGAATGCCCTGTTCTAAAGAGCCATCGGGACCGCAGCTTAAACACGTGCACCAGGAAAATCCGTGCTCGGATCAGTTGGTTTTCAGGCTGGATCCCCAGGCTGGAGTCTGAGGGGCAGCTGGGGACCAGGGGCTGGCTGGGCAATACCCCTTTTTCTGCAGACAACCATCACCACCTCCATGGGTGTCCCTGTCCCTTTTTGCCTTCAACCTGGCTGCCCATCAGGTCCCCTGGATCCCCTGTCCATCAGCCCCCCAAGCCCCTGCTGCTGCTCTGCTGCACCACTGGACACCATGGAAACATTTAGCTCCACCACACACATTTCCCCCTGAGACCTCTGACAGCCCCAGACCCTCCATGAGAAGCAGAAAACCACATTGGCCAAATGGCTGTATGGGGAGGCTTAGGCTGGATATTTGGGAAAATTTCTTCAGCATGGTCAGGCACTGGCACAGGCTGCCCAGGGAAGCGGTGGGTTCACCATCTCTGGAAGTGTTCAAAAAACACGTGCATGTAACTCGACATGGGTTAGTGGTGAACACTGAGGTGACAGCTGGACTCAGTGATCTTGGAGGGCTTTTCCAACCTAAACAGTTCTGTGAGTCTGTGATCCTGCCCTATTGCTGTGGCAGAGGGTTTGCTCCAGCCCGAAGCACTGCTGGCAGGGTTGGCGCTGTGGTCAGTGTGGAGAGGGGACAGCAGTGACCGTCCGGGCTGTCAGAGCAGCCCAGGCCCCGCGTTGGCGATGTCAGTGCCAGCGCCTGGGGACTGTCAGAGCTGCGAAGGCAGCACAGAGATGTCCTCAGGTGCCAGAATCTGCTGCGAATCTCAGGACGTGCATACAGAGAGAGACAGCCACTGCCTGCAGCGCGGGTGACTCCGGAGTGTGGGCACAGTGCTGAGGGCACTCAGGGCTGCCACGGCCACCCGGGGAAATCTGTCCCTTCCAACGTATCCAGCAGTGGTTACCGGGCACTCAGGAGGCTCAAACAGAGCTGGCTGGCCACAGACACACTGGGCTGCCGTGTTTGCCATCAGCCAGTGCCACCAAGGCACGAAAAGTAGTGATGCACGTAACCCACGTCCCAGAAGACTCATTGGTTTGTTTAAGCACCGTATTTACACCTGGAGAAGAAAACTGCCCACGTGAAAGAGAACAAATTAAAATTCAATTTCGTCTATACCAAATAAACGCTCTCATCAGTGGGAGGATGGTAGAGATATATTGCTACTCACATAATTCCTTGGTGGATTTTATGGGCCAATTGATAAAAAATATTCTCATGAGAGCAATGCACATTATTTCTAGAGCTCCAGTATTTTACTAGCGAGGCAACGCAGAGATGTGTGATTTACACACTGCGTGCAGAGGGCTACCCCAGCGCGGGCAACACAAGCACAAGTGCTCCAGGGGGAATTCTCCCCTGGAATCAAGGCACAACGCCTCTGTTTGGCCTGTGGAGAAATGACAACCTAAGGCAGGATTTTTGTGGGTGTCTATTGTGGGCCAAGGTGGCACATGGAGAACACCAGTGATGCTCATGCAGCCAACAGATGTGGTCACACTTCCAGTGCACTTTCTGTGTGCACAAAGCCCTCCCTTAGCTGTGGTCTCAAGGGAATGAACAGTTAAATAAATGCAAAAAACCACGGTTTTTCTGAGCTCTGAGTTTGTGGTTTCTTTGAATCCATAAGTCCTGTCTGTGAGGAACAGAGCTCATTTAGTTAATTAGTGTCATCTACATAGAATAGAACACTCTGAAGCGCAAACTCTGGAGCACAAACTTGAAGCTCACAGGAAATCTACCCTGAAACTTGGAAATCAGGTCCTTGACTGATAATGTCATTTTGCATTTTATTACACCCCTGCTCTCTGCCCCTGCTCTGCTGCCTCTGGCAGATCAGGGAAGCCCAGGACTCCAAGGAAGGTTTTCTGTGGGATTCACCTCACCCAGCTCAAACTCTTCACCCCAGGCACAACCTCTCACCCCTGGGGCTGGGAAAGAGACATGGTTGTGACAGAAGGCTGTGCCAGGAAATATTTGCTGGGGCTCAACGTCTACCTGTTGTGTTGTTATTTATTTATTTAGGCACGTTTGCACTAATATACATCAAAGCTCAGCCAATGGTTTTTGGCATAAATTTATAATAAAATAATCCAAGATGGTTAAAACCCAAACTGACTTCATTACTTCTGAGTGTACCAGTCACTGTAATCAACTTTGCCATGTTTTAGGCCACTCAGCAGTTTTGTCTCTGCTCATCTGTACTGACACATGTAGCTATTTTATTAAAATCTAATCCAACCATAGAATAAATAAAAACCTAATAGTAATACTGAGGTCTAATTAAAGATAAAAACCTGTTGCCATCTTTCTAAATTGAATTGTCTTTGTTTTACTTCACAAATTTGTACTCATGTCAGTCAGCTCATCAGGCTTTTCTGGCCATGTGGACGATTTCAGGGGAGGGATGGGGGCCCTGGAAAGACACCCTGGTGATGGTGACACAACCTGAGCACTGCTCAGGCAGGTTCAGGTAAAAATGCAGCATTCGATTCTGCTGATTACATCTTGGTAATGGATCAAATAGTACTTTCCAAAAGGCATTTCCATGGCTTCAGGGTGTTCACCATGGTATTTTGGTGGTTCACCACGGATTTTTGGTATTTCTTGGGTATTTTCAACAGCAGGAGTGGCTGCTGCATCCCCCAGCCAGAGATACCAGATTTAGCATCTTGTGGGAGGCAGCTGGTCACAGTTTGCAGGGCTGCCTTGGGGGCTGCAGCCTCTGTGTCTGTCATGACAGAGCTGAATGTTTGCGAGCTGGTAACATTTGGGTCTGTCAGATCTCAACGAACTGTGCAGGTCCATGTGCACAGCAGACCCAGCAGATCGGACGCTGAGGATTTCCAGGCTGACCACTCGGTTTGAAATCAGATGTTGCTGCCGTGTCAGCTTGGGTCCACACCTTGTATTCTCCCTCTGGCCTCCTGTTCCTTTCTTTAAACTGCAGGAGTAGCTTCCCAGAGCACCAAAACTGACCCAAACTGTGAGAAGACACAAAGGTGTGACCAGACACTCGCAAATTGCTGCAGTGAGCAGCGACTGGAGCCTCCAGTACCAGCACCACGTGGATTTGTACCAGTTCCCTCCAACACAATGTGCCTGCCCTGCCTTGTGGGACTGAGGGGCTTCTCTAGATCCCCAAACTACAACAAACACACATAAAAACACATCCTAATCAATAATTTATTATACTGAGATGGCAGCATAATTAAGTAACCGGAGGGCTTTGGGCAAATATCTGGCAGCATAAGGTGTGACGGGCTTTTGGCACGAGTTTTATTTAAACACGTTGGATCAATTTGAATCAATCTGACATGTACACACTTCAGGGCATGGCTAGTTTCAAATCAATTAAACTCCTTATGACTTTATGACTAGAAACCTGAGGTTAAAAACATTAATATAAAATCGCCGTTTATAAAGCGAAAAGTAAAATCCCAGTGTAACGTTTCATGAAGATCACAGGAATCATTATATAAGCTTCATTAAACAAACAAGGTAAGAGTAATTAGGCTGTAAATTGAGTACAGTAGTTAAAAAAAGAGGAAACTATAATTAGGAGGTGATGGCCACTTAGCTAAAGATAAGGCAATATGGAGAACTGTGCAATTTCAAACAAAAACACAATTCTTTTCCTCGTGAGATGGTGCTCCCAAACGAAACCTTCAGTGGCAGAAGCTGGTTGGAGCAAATAGATGCAGGACAAGCAAGCAAAGAAACTGGTCTGAAATCGGCCTGGAAAGAGATAAAACCCCCACATTAAGCAGCAAGGTACAGATAGGGCTGGTATAAAATAGTGAAAAAAATCCTGGTTTGTATCATAGCCACAAGTTGTGCTCTGAAGCTGTGACTCAGCAGAGCACTGAGCAGGTGCTCAGGTCTTCCCTGTGGGGAGAACGTACATGTAAGTCCCACTAACTCACGCGTACAGGACTAAAATGTGACCATCATCACCTGGAGTGATGAGGAATGGGTTCAAGGTGGGGGCTTGGGAGCATTTCTAGGGGAAAGTCTGCCAGTAGATTTTGCCTTCTTGTGCATTTAGTGTAGGAATTGTCAAATTCAAACATGCCACCCCCTACTAAGACAATTAACAGAAATCCCACACGAACGAAATCCTTCCAGTGAGCATTTAGAGCATGACGGTTTTGCTGCTTCTCTGGCTTGGCACAAATGATCCAAACAGATCCAAACCATCCCCAGCACAACTGCATCCTCAAGCAGATTCAGGCCAGCACACCCTTCCAAACGCTGTGAGAGAGCCTGCAAGTGATTCTCCTTCAGAAATACGGATAACAATGTTGCATGAGTTTTATCTGCCGTACCCAAAACATATCTGTTAAAAAAAAAAAAACCACTGTGGATAAGAAAATGGAAGTGGCTTCCCAGCAGCTCCCTCTCTTACACACGTGGCATGAATCCCTTCTGAGGGCACGCAGCCACAAGTGCCAAAGAGCAGGGTCCAAAGTCCTCAAAGTTATCAGGAAAACTCATCAGCCTCAGTGAGCTTTGCACAGGGCCTGGTGCCAGCAGATCTCCTTCACTCTTTGTTTTAATGGGTTTGAACGCAGGAGGCCCACACACGGCTGTGGGAACTTAACCTTTGCTCACACCCAAATGGACGTTTCTGTAGAGATGTGGAGGATCTGAAGAATAAAAATGTAAAATGTAGAATCAAAGAATCATTAGAAGGGTTAGAAGGGACCCTAGAGATCATCTAGGACAATCCTAACTGATTCCAGGCAGAGGAAGGACCTTCCAGCAGACCCTGCCATGCAGGCAGCCCAGGTCCTCTGTGCTGGTGTCACAGGAAACCCAGGCAGACCAGTGTGCCCAGTGTGCCCAGTGTGCCCAGTCCCACAGCCAGGAGAATAAGAATCTTCTCACATTGCAGCCCAGGTGTTTTCAGGCAGCCCAGCTCCGTGTCCTTCTCTCCCCATCCTTCTCCCTGAAGAGCCCCTGCCACACACCCAGGCCCACACAGCCCAGTGTGGGATGTCTGTCTGTCTGTCTGTCTGTGGCCAGATGGTTTCACTTCACACATCAAGGCATCTGGCCCCCTCCTCCTCTCTCCTCCGGGCTTGCTGGGGGCTGCAGCACCGGGTCAGGCATCATCCCCTGCCCGGAGGGGTCTGCAGCAAACACAGGACCTGTTTCACATCCACACACCCAGCCAGGCTGCGAGAGCCTCCCAAACCCCACCACAGCATCCCAACAGCTCAGAAAATAAGGTATCAAGACTTGAAACAAGCCCCAAATCTGCCACTTTGAACTTCTTGGCAACCGGTTCAGAGCCTTTGAAGCTGCATCCCAGTCCCACCTCCCTCCCGGTTCAAACGCGGCGCGGCCTGCGCGCCTCCCTCAGCTGGCCAGCACATTGGGACAGCACATGGATGGGGGCTCCAGCACCCTGGCAGACCACCAGCACCACAACAGACCCACCAGTGCCCTAAAAAACCCACCAGCACTTCAGCAGACCCACCAGCACCTCAGCAGATGCATCAGCACCCCAACAGACCCCAGGTACTTGGCAGCATGAGCAAGGAGCCCTGCGTCAAGGGAGAAAGCTGTGGGGCAGGCAGCAGCTGGGGGTTACTGCAGGGAATTAATAAACAGAAAGAAGGGATTGGACACCGTGGTGAGGCATAAGGCCCCAGGGATCAGACCCTAAAGGTTGAGGTATCTGAGTCAGGCCCCACAGCCGTGACCTCGGGTTAGAGCATGGGGAGGTTTGACTCGCTGCCCGAGGCTGGGCTGGTTCCCTGGTGAGTTTTGGCTTGGTTTTCAGGGGTGAGATGAATCACTTCTCCACACTTTTCCTCCTGCCCGGAAAGGTGAGAAACTGCTAAAACCCAGAGAAACCCCTGAAGTCGGTGATATTTCCTGTGGCTTTACTGCAGGCGCCAGAAACCATCTGACCCCCGGGGAAAGGGCTCCGTGCGTGCAAACGGGAGGAGAAAAACTGGTTCTGTCACAGGAGTGCTGGGGCCACGGTGGCCGGGTGACACTGTCCAGCCCCCTCCCCGCAGAGGACAGGGCAATGAGCCTTAAGTAGGACTTGGGGGGCTCACAGAGACCCCCCTACCTGGCTGTGCCACCACACGGATCTGGAGTGGGGAGTGGGATGGGAAGGGGAGCCAGCAAGGGAGGATTTTATGAGCTGGCACAGGGCAAGTGGCCAGGGACGCCTGAGCGCTGGCCGGGAGCCAGCACGACGCTCCTGCATTTATTAGGGGACCCGCTGGCTTGCCAGGAAATTACACAACAGTTAAATACTTTATACGCTGGACTAGTTTATTAAGGAACTGCTTGAGATTTTTTCATGGGGGACCATTCTGGAAATGATGATGCTGCGAGCAGGAGTTGGCCCCGTGATGTGGCACAGGCTGTGGCACGGTGTGAGGCTCGGTGACACAGTGCTGCTGTGCTGCTGCTCGCAGGGAACAGGAGCACAGTGTGCAGGAAAAAGAGTCATAAAATGGGAGCTCCCTCCCAGGAGCCTGCAAACAAATCCAGAAGAGCAAATCCCTACAGGCAGCTACAGTTACACATCAGCAAAGTCATGGCTGCAGCACAGGCAGGCAAACCCACGTGGGTTTTTAATCTGTGAGTGTGGGCACTGGCGGACAAAAACCACAGTAGGATAAATCCCACGGGAAATAAATGCTTGTTCCATGCCTGGAATGGACACACTCCCACCAGGGCTCCCTGCACTACTGCCCCTGCCCTGCTGTGCTCTCTGGAGATGGGATCAGACCCCACTGTGCCTTCTCAGGTCTCCACTAATTTTCCACGGATGCAAACCCAGCTGTGGCTCAGCCTGGCCTCACACACCAGGCAGGCTCTAGAGGTTGCCAGGATGGTAAATGCCAGCACAGCAACTAATGAGGAATAATCCCTGCAGGTGAGGAGTGACTCAGGTGCAGACCACAGGCTCACAGGTGCCAAAGCCAACACAGATAAATGACAAACAGTAAACCCTGAGACTAGAAATGAAACAATGCACTCAGTGAGAAGGTCACAGTATGGACTGATCAGAAAAGTCATCAAGGATGTTGCAGATAAGCAAAGAAAGGAGAAAAAAAATCCCCACCTTTTCTTATGGCAGTGAAGGAACATTGGGCTCCTGCCTGACACAATGTGCTGGTGGCAGAGGGACTTTGCAGAGGGACAGGACTATGGCCAGGGGATTGCACACTCATTCCTGCACCCCACCCAGCCCCAGGGAGCACCCAGGTCTTGGTCAGTGGCCTCAGGCACAGCAGCAATTGTCTGCAGGGGCAGGGAGGGGAGGGCAACCTTTTCTGATTAGGCAGGAAAATCAGGGAGCCTGTAACTGCCAGGGTGGCTCCAGCAGGGAGCTCCTCAAAGAGGGCATGAAAATTAATCTTAGATTGGATATTATACAGGAAATTATCTGAGACTGGCTATTAGGAAAACATTCTTCACTTGAAGGGTTGTCAAGCCCTGGAACAGGCTGCCCAGGGCAGCGGTGGAGTTGTCATCCCTGGAGGGATTTAAAACACATGTGGATGTGGCACTTGGAGACATGGGATTTAAAAGACATGTGGATGTGGCACTTGGAGACTGGCACTGGCAGTGCTGGGTTAACAGCTGGACTTAATGGTCTCAGAGGTCTTTTCCAACCTAAATTATTCTGTGATTCCATGAAAACTGTGTCTGCCAACACAAACCAGAAAGGTGGCGCGTGGCAGGAGCAGCACTCCCATTATCGGGGGAACGGTGGCTGTTCTGCACCTCCCAGTGAGGAGCAGCAGAAAATGAGTTTTCCATGGCCAGAACAACTGTCAGCACAGTGTTTGCATCTCATCGATCACCTCTGGAGAAAACGGGGACGGCGAGTGTGCTGACCTTTCCAGGGAAGCACCGTGCATCCGCAGGCCGGCTGCTGCTGAGCTGGAACGCACGGCTTGGCTGCTGCCCTGAAAAAAACGATGTGTCTCGCTCCCCCCGGCCTCGAGGGCACAGGAATCATGTCCCTCCAGTACTGGAAGAATGGATTTCCTCTTGGCTTTGCCCAGAATTCACTACCTTGCTGCACAAGGCCTTCTCTCAGCACCTGCTCCCCTGTGCTCCCACTCCTTTGCCTTCTGACTTTGAAGACAAGGTTGTGGGAGCTGCTCGTGGAGCTCAAGAGTGCTCTGTCCTCAGCCCGCTCTGCTCCTGGACAACCCAGGCACACACAGCCCAGTGGGCACTAGATCATGTACAACTGCTGGAGTGTCACCAGCAAGGATGTGGCAAGCAGCAGCTATGGCCACTCACCCATGAAATGTAAATTTAATGTAACTATTTGCAATGTAAAGTGCTTTGCACTTTGAAAAATACGCTATTATTTGTGCCTTTTATTGGAGAGAGGGGGAAAAATATATTCAGAAACAGTCTCTTGTGCGTGTTCAGTTCTTTCTGCCTCCAGAGTTATGGAGTTTATATTGAAATTTAGCAGCTGTGGGATCTGTGGACCAACAGTGCCATCACCACTAAATCATCTCTTATTTAGCTAATGCCCTTCATCGCTCGCACTTGCCTGCAAAAGCTACATCTAGAATAGAAAATTACCTGCCAGGCTCCCAGCACACTGGTCAGGAAAATTCCTCCTTCCTTCAGTTCCTCCAAAATGCATCATCCCAATAATACCAACAATGTGTTTATAAATATTTCAGGACTACTGGGTTTATTCTTAGGTAGTAATAATATTCTCCCGTGAGTCTTTTTTTTTGTGGTTTTCATTCCCCTTACCAAAAGTGTCCACCTCAAAACAGTGAAATCCATTGTGAAGGAATAAATGCATTAAAGACTGTCTAATCCACTGTCACAATTGCAATATTTTATTCTATTTAAAATTATAATAAAGTCTTAACTTTCTAGTTAGTATCATATTAAGGAGCTGGTTTTTTAACTGTACATCTGTAGGTATTAACAAAGCAAGAAAAAGTTGTTCGTTCAAAAATAGAAATATTTCAATTAATTCAAAATATCGTGGGTTGGTTTTCAGCCATTTCCTGACTTTCAAATTCATAGAATCATGGAATTAGAGAATGGTTTGGGTTAGTGGGTACCTCAAAGGCCACCTAGATCCGACTCTTGTGGCAGGTGGCTGCAAGGGACATTCATCAGAGCAGAGCCACCCCCAGCCCAGGTGAGCTGCAGGAGTTTTCTGCATCAGCCTGGTGGCACAGGAAATTGAAGATTCATGATGGTGAAGGAGATTTTCATCATTTAGTGAGGTAAGAGGCAGAGATAAACACTCCTGGGGGCTGCAAGGACGGTGGGAGTGGTCTTACCTCACACCTCGTTTAGTTCCCAGAAAGCTTCATCTGCTGTCAGCGAGGGCTACACTAAGGGGACCTGGTGGTTTTCCAGGGACTTGGCTCCAGGAGACAGCAAAACTTACCCCAAGCACTTCTTTAAAGCCACAGCCTTAGTGATGACTAGCAGAAAAAAAAAAACCCTAAAAGGAGAAGAGAAAAATGAGGGTCAGTAAAAGCTGTACAGGTGGTTCCCATCAATTTGCTGCACCACGAAGGACAGTGGGAAGGAAGGGAACCCGGAGCAGAGAAATCCCAAAACCTTATTGCAAGATCTGCAAAGCTTCTGGCATGGGAAGCCAATTAACAGAGCACTGTGGGCAGCAGAGAATTATTATGAAAGATCATCATTTTCTGGCTTAAATCGATGAAAATTGGGATTTACCAAGGTAAAGCCTAAAGTAACAACTAAGCAACAGAAATATCCATCCCAGAAAGCCAGACTGTGCTGAACTGACCCCAGACACGAGGATGTTGGTCCAGGTTCCCTCCCTGGGTGCAGAGGTGACACATTTGCACCTGCAGGGCTTTTGGGCAGGGCAGGCTGGACTTGGGGACACCCTGCTCATGGACCCACTGTCTTCACTCCCCAAACACTGCTCCCAGTGCCTCCCAGCAGAGCTGTCACTGCAGGGACTGGAGGATTCAGACATCCAGTGCTCATGTAGGACCTTGCAAGTGTCCAGGGCAGCTGTCCCCAGGGATGACCATGGGCAGTGAATTGCATCAGGCTTGGCCTCAGCTGCCCTCACCCCACAGACCCCAGAGACCTGGGGCCATGGGGTCCCAGCACATCCATCATCTCCTTCCCAAGCTTCTGCCACTTTCCTGCCTGGTTTTCCTTCTCATTCAGCACACACAGGCACGGGTTAAAACCTAAAGCCATTTATAGTAATTATGCTGAAGGTTGTCTACAGATAATGCAGCAAATAACACTGGATTTGGAAAAAAACTCCACTCTTCGCTTTAATAAAAGCATTTCAAAGCCCTGGAAGGTTATTTATAGGGTGTGTAAATGTAACTGGAGGGGAGGCAGAGTAAAGGGAGTTCAAAGGGTGTCTGTGAAAAGAAAAAAACCCACTGTGTTATTGACACTGCTTCCTGCTTTCTCACACTCAACAACCTTCTTAAAACAAACTAGAGGAAACAACAACAAAAAAAAAGCTACTGAGAGCTATTTGAGATTAAATAATGCTTTTTGACAGCTGGTAGGAAAGGGACTGGTTCTGCATTCATGCTTACAAAAGCATGCTGCTCCCAACCCTTGCTGGCATTGTAGAAGCATCTGAAAGCCCAGAGGGAGCTGCGGGTCAGGGCTGGCAGGGACACAGGGATGGCAGGGACACAGGGATGGCAGGAGGATGGGGACAGGGATGGCAGGAGGATGGTGGCTGTGGGAAGAGCTGAGCTCTTTCCTGCAGCATCAGTGGGCTGAGGTGCTCCCACAAGGTTCTCCCCTAGACCATCATCCCCCGGCATCACCCACGGCTCCAGGGGTATCTTTGTAGGACAAGTGGTTTTCATTGCCCCAGGCTGAGCTCACTACTCTCCATCTCATGAGGACCCCAATTATTTTGGGATGCAGCTCTGGCCTTCCTGCCACACTCGCTGCCACTGGGCTTTGGTGGGAGACAGCAGCAGCTGCTGGGGGCTGCCCACGCAGGCTCAGTTCAGGATACGTGGGAGAAATTTTCCTGGCAGAAACTTGGCTTTAGGCAAAAAATAAAATCATGTAGTGCTGGCGTTTCCTCACGGCTTCGGAGCATCCGTAGGCTGAACAGGGTTAAGAGGAAGGCTGAGGTCTGCCCTGCAGCTCCCAACTTCTCCAAGGAGCACCTTCCCACTCCTGATGCCTGGCCATGCCTGCCCCTCAGGAAAGCCACCCCTGTGCACCTACAGAAAACCCTCGGATTTCTCCTTCAGCAGGCTCACCTGCGAATTCATCCACAGCATTTTCCTTGCAGGATCTTTCCAAACCCAGTGGCTCACCCCTTTTCTTCTGGTCTGTCTGGGGAATAGCCAGATCTTTGGCTGGCAAGAAGCCTGTGTGGGGTTGTAACAAATGTTCTCCATTGCAGCAGTAAGGAAAAGAAAAAAAAGGAGAAGTGATGAAGGAGGAAGAGAGTTAAATCCCTTGCAAGAACCAGGGTGGGGAGGGAGGCACAGCTGGATAAGGACAAGGATTACATCCCTTTGGTTCATCCAGCCCCAAGAGGGAAAAGGAGGCAGGTGCCCTGCTGTGTCCTGAAGTCCCACCTGGAAACCTGCCCCAATCCTCCAGAGCTGACCTTCCTGCTTCGAAAAATTTTTGCACTGAGTGCTAATGAAGCTGGGAGGATTGGAATCACGGGACACGAAAGCTGCACAAACACGGATCCTGTGAAGTGTTGTCTCCATCTTTTGCTGCTCCCTTAAAATACAAACCAACCCAACCACATTATACATGGAATTGCTGAATGAGCAGAGAGCCCCGGGGCCTGGAGCCCGTATTCCAAATGAGGAAATCGCTGTGGCCTGCCAGGACCAGCCTGTCAGCCCCGGGCTCTGCTAATGAGCACTTCCCACATGGCCTGGGTACAACAGCAGCTCAGTTTGGGGGGTTCGTCCCAGCCCTCCTCTTGCCTGGTTTAGGGCAGAGGCATCTTTGAGCAGTGGGGAGGAGGGTTTGGATGTGCTTGGCTGAGCGGAGCAGCTTGAAGAGGAATGATGCTGGGTGAAAACATCAGGATCTGAGGCACTTTTCTCTTTGCAAAAGTCAGCGTGGCGCAGGAGAGCTGTGGGCTCGACTGGCTGCTCCCCTCCTGCTCCAGGGAGCCAGCCAGCGTGTCGGATATTCATTCATTTTGGGTTAACTATCTTTTCCATTTCTGAACAGCTTCAATTTTCCTGATGTCTCGGGGAATGGTTTATGAGGAAATAGACCCTTGAGGGTGGACAGATGGAGAAAAATCTCCTTTCTCACCAAACTGATCACTATAATCTTTCATCTGCTCAGCGCAGGCCTGGGCTGCTGGCATGTGGAGGTGCCACAGCTTTACCTGTGGATAAGCATGTCCAGAGGCATGGAGCCCTCGGAGCAAGACTGCGAGGAGAATGCACAGCACAAGCCCAGAGCATTGCACCTGGCAGAAGGAAGAGGAAAGGAGATGGGGGAGTTCAGATCCGGGGTCCTGAGCAGCCTCAGGGTTTGCCCACAGACAGCACTGGCACAGATTTAATTGCTGCCCTTGCCCCCTACCTCTGCTACTGTTGTTCTGGGGCATGAAGGAGCTTCACATCTCTGCTGCTAATAAGGAGGGAAGAGAAACCTGCTGTCCTTGTTGTGAAGCTCTTGCATAACAACACATCCACGCCACAGGCTGTAACCAAAACTCCAACAGCGCTGGCAGGGACACACTGTGGGATCTCCAGTGTCGGCAAAGCTCAGGAAGGGGTTAAATAAACAGCTTCTGGGAATGATTTTGACACGGATCAACCTGCCTGAGGGCAGGAAAAGAGACCTTGCAAGGTCTGTTTCCTTCTGGTATTCCCTGATGAAATGACGTCACGGATACATTCTTCCCTGCCCAGTCCTGCAAAGTTCTGGGGTTGCTGAAAACGTGACCAGCTCAAGCTGGTGCCAATGGAAGAAACATCTTCCCTCAATGGGAAACATTGGTTAGCTGCCATTGAGCAAAATAAATCAGAAAGGAACATGCAAGGGACCATCCTGATGTCCCAAGTTCAACCAGGTCTATAGGGAAGAAGCTGAGCCTACACCATTACATAGTGTAATTCAAGTGCCTGCACCCAGACACAGGGTGGAGCCCAGGTGATTCATTTGACCATCCCCCTTCTGGTCCCCAGACAGTTTCTCAACCCCCATCCCACCCCAGAGCTCACTTTTCACTTCCAGGCTGTCCCAAGTTGCTGAGGAGAGCAGCCCCAGCCCACCCAGCTGACCCCAACCTGCTCGGTGGTGGCATCCAGGATGGCAGGACAATGGCCCGGCCATGGGGAGGTCTTGTGCCAGGATCCCCAGCAGCAGAAGTGAATCCAGACCTGGGATGAACACATCCGTGGGAGGCCTGTTGGTCAAGCCACAGGGTGAGGCAGCCTCTGAGCCAGTAGCCAGGGAGATCCCCCATGTCCTTCTCTCCTTTGGCTCCAGTCGCTCCCGCGACTCTCAATTAACATTTAAGATTTCACTGAATAGCTGGCTGATTTATTTCATTTCTAGGGCCAGTAATTTATGGAAATATATTCTTAAAAATCAAACAGAATGCACTTTACTAATAGCTGGGCCATTCTCTGACATTTCGCAGAGTAAATGAGCATTTGTGCCCAGTGGCGTGTTGTCCCATGACTGAACCCCTATAAAGGGCTTCAAAAATATCTATTAGCCAAGCTCATTAGCTTAAATATCATTAAAATAAATTATATTTCTCTACACATGGGCCCCAAAGTGAACACTACTCTCAGCAGTTACAGGTCAAACGCTCACTTACTCTAAGGACTCTGTGCTGAAAATAGAAAGGGTGTTAAAATTAGTTTACACATCTGCACTGGTACAGAAATGATGTGCCTGTGCCTCACTGATCAGTTTAAAAGCATTAACATTGAATATGCAGAATTTCCTTTTCCAGAAAAATCAACTTTAAGATTTCCTGCTGGTTCTGTGAACACTAAAAAGATCTGTACCTTAATTGTTCAGCTTTTTAGATTTATTCATGTATCCACGTCTCCTGTTTAGAGACCCAGCTTAAGGGAATAATTCAAGGTGGGTTTATTTTGGTGTAGCTCAGTTTCTCACATTTCTGGTTTCAGGTCAAGGGGGGTGGTTTGTTTATTTTCCCATTAATCAGGCATAAAATAAACAAAAGTAGCACCAGCTCCATTGAAACCACACCAGCTCAATTAGGCTGATTTAAACCACCCCCCATCAGCAGGGCTGATTTACAGCCCCTGCCCGGCGCCGCACGGGCCCTGCTCCCGCGCCCCGCTGGGCTCGACGCTCCTCTGCCTCCAGCAGCTGCCACCAAGGGACTACCTGCCCATCATCCCAGCCCTTGTCCCCAGCCAGGGTGTGGCAATGGGCTCGCTGGTGGCCCACAAAGCGCCATCCTCACACAACAAACAAGGCAGGTGTGTACAGGGATGATGCAGCAGCAGGCAGTGGACCTTCAACCCATACAGCAGGTATTTTTGAAGAGCAGAGATGATGATTTTTGTTGTGGTGGCTTTGCTGAGCCCAGGCTGCCAAAAGGGAGATTGTCCTTCTCTTTCTTGTTATGCCTCAACACCGAGTCGTTTCCAAAACTCCAAACAGTTGCATTTGTGTGATTGTAGGGGCTTAAAAGGCTGGGGAGGGACTTTTCACAAGGATTGCAGTGACAAGGGGGAATGGCCTTAAGAGGAAGGAGGGCAGGTTTAGATTAGACACTAAGAAGAAACTCTCACCTGTGAGGGTGGTGAGGCCCTGGCACAGGGCGCCCAGAGAAGCTGTGGCTACCCCTGGATCCGTGGAAGTGTCCAAGGCCAGGTTGGACTTTGGGGCTTGGAGCAACCTGGGATAGTGGAAGGTGTCTCTGCCCATGGCAGCAGAGATAGAATGGGATGGTCTTTAGGATCCCTTCCAACCCATTCCATGATTCCATGATTTTTGTTAGAATACCCAAGTTACTAAGATGCAGTGGCATCACCAAGGACAAAACTGGGGGGTGGTGGGGCGGTTGCACAGAGGTCACACAGCCCTTGCTGTGCTCCACTCAACCCCATGTTATGGGCAAAGAGATCCGGGGTGGCTCCAACGGCCCTGGGCTGAATTTGCAGAAGTTAAAAGTTACTGATGAATAATCTCGTCACGGCACAGCGAACACGGCAGCCCACAGAGTGATTTTCACAGCCGGCTCCTGACAGGCTGAAGCAACAAGACCTTTTGACCTCGAAAGAACACCCTCCCAAAACGCCGCTGGGGCAGATACCTGCACCCCAACCCTGCAGCTGCTCTAACTGCAAACCAGGGCTGCGTCTCAGTCATCTCGGGAGAGAAAAGCACACGTTATGAACAAAGCAATTTGTGTGTTGCTGTTCGCAAAGCATCCCATGAGTTGTATTTTCCTTGTTAGCAGCACCTCGAGAACATTGCTGCCAATGTAAGAGAAACCCAGCACTGAGGTCCCCCCGTCCGGGCTGTGACAGATTGCTCGGAGAAACAACGCGGTGATTGAGGACCTGCACTAATCACGGCAATTGATATAAATTACCGTGTCAGCTACACCGATGCCGCAGTCTGCAGGTTCACACCTCATTAAGCTTCCAAGTGCCAAATGAATCAACAGGGTTCAGCAGAACCATTCTTAATTAATTGTTGAAGCAATAGGGAAAAAGTAACGGAAAAAGAGAATCAGAACTCCCGGCGCAGGCGGGCGGGCTTGCACAGACTGAAACTCTGCTCCGATTTAGCATTCGAGATTAAAGACGCCCACGGACTAATCTCAGCCAGCAAAGAATTGCCAGGGGCTGGTTTTGGAGTAGGGTGGAGTGAAAATTCAGGCTGGCGACTTGCAGACGTTTTTCCTCGAGTTGTGCAGTGTGTTTTGCATGGAGCTCTTCTGTCGCCTGTGAAATCTCCAGGTTTCGATTTCCCACCCCACCCGCAGCGGGCAGAGGCCACTGCTGGGCACCTTGGAGCCTCTCGGAGCGGATGGAAATTGCAATTCAGCAGCTTTATTTTTAAGTCAAATGTGTCCATTTTTCCTGTCTATATTCCCCAAAGCAAGATGCAAACTTACCAGTGAGGGACGAGGCCAGGAAAGCTGTGGTCTCACCTCTGGCCGAGCTCCCAGCGTCTTTCTCCATGGACTCCGCCGTGCCAGGCTGCTGGAAGGACAAAGTCAAGCTCGGGACAGAACAGCAGCAGCCACAACTGAGTTTGAAAAGCAAAGGACTCTCCAGTCATCATGTCCTTGTCCTCGCAGGGGGCTTTCCTCCAGCACACGGCAGCGCCCAGAAGTCTCATCAAAGCCTGGAAGTCCTGGAGCTCAGGGAATGCTGAGGAAAGGCCAGCACAGCCTGTGGGCTCACGGCATCTCCTGCGGCTGAGCGCAGAGCCAGCCTCCACAGGCACTTCTTGTGGCATCTTCAGGATGGATTCAACACAGCAGCAGCATCCAGCTCCCCAGAGCGGAGTTACACCAGCACGCCCGTGGAGCGGATCCAGCCAGGACCGTGGCTCGCGCTCTCCAGGGGAGGTTTGGATATCTTCTGCCTTCCCTCGCGCGCGTTCTGCCAGCTTAAAGCCTCCCTGGAGCTCCCATCTGCTCACCACACAGCTTGTAATCGCGTGTGTAATGCGAGGGGCAGTTCAGCGCTCAAACCACATTCCCAGCGTTGGATGTCTCCGGCTATTTGCACTTTCCCCACCGCTGCCACTCATCCGGCCCCTTTTCCCTAATCTATAAAACAGCCATCTAATATTGATATCCCAGCAGGGCCCTGACAGCTCGTAGCTGCCACTGCTCTGCTCCAGCGTTCAGGCTCAGTTACACCAGATCACCCAGCTTCTCTGCACCATTGATTAACCTGTAATCTCAGGAACCTGCCAGCAAAATGAAAATTGAAGAGAAAAATAGGATATGAACACAGATTTCAGCTCTTTCCTGCTGCTACCTGGGGAGCACCACTGCCTGGCAAGGGAGCTTTACTGCTGGAATCTTGAGGGACGTGGGGTGCCAGGAGCGTAAGGGAGGTGCCTGTGGTCACTCAAGAAAACAGAGTAATGAGTCAAAATTACCCGTCCTCATCCCTCATTGTGGTTGGGGTGGGATCCTGTGGAAATACCCAGCCAAGTTCAAGGAACTCAGGGCTGGTTTAAAGCAACATTAGCAGCCAGCTGCTGATACTGCAGCTCCAGCCCTTTCTGCAGGGCCTGGTCGGGTCAGAGCCCATGGGGAAGGAGGACGTGGATCCCTGAGCAGCCACATGCTCAGGGCTGGGCATTCCCAGCACAAAGCCTCCCGCATTCCCAGGGACACGGACATGTGCACCAGGGTCTGCTTCACATTATCAATGAAGGTATCTTCCCATGACTCGCCAAAATCCAGCAGATTTTCTTAATGGACTGGTCTGTGACTTTCCTCACAGTACTTTTAATCACTTCTCCTACTGAGCTAATACATCACTATGTTCTTTAGTTTCTCTTTTCCCCATATAAATCTCTACTAAATTAATAAAGCCACCAATTCTTCAAGAAAAAATATCTAAACCATATTTCTAAGCCTCAGAATTACTGTTCTAGCAACGAGCAGTATTAAAAAAAATATTAATTGCAGTTTGAGAAAGAGGTTTTGACAAAGTTGGGTCCAGAAATACTTGTATTATAAATATTTATATTATAAATATTTTGTTCTCTTACACTCATTACTGCAAATCGGTGCGATAACATTTCTGCCCTTGTTTTATTTTAAGGGATTTAAGGTGCAAATTGGAGGATTAGCAATCCAAACAGAATAGCAGGAATACAAACAGGCTTCCAAGCCCATCTGTAAAAGCCGATTGCCAAAGAGTCTCTGTTCTCAAGCGAGGAGCCCAACATGGGAAGGCAGGTTCTTGTGTGGAAAGTCTCTTCACACCTTAATTACAGCTCCTGCCAACCACTTCTGCTCTGGAGTGGGATGTTTTCTCTGGTGAGAGGATACCATTAGCGCAAGGAGCAGCATCCAGGGAAATCACCTCACAGGGGGAACTCCTCAGGCGTCTGTTTTTAGCCGCTTTGAAAAGCAAATTGATTAACACACACACACTTGTGCCGGCGCACACACGCCCTTCCCCGCCCGTGCTGGGTTTGCACTGACACCCAGCAGCTTTGTGGTTGATAAGCAAAGTGTGATTTAGGACATTTCATTAGGGTCATTAAGAGCGGTTTCAGCTATCAGAATCCTGGAATATCCTGAGTTGGAAGGGACCCATACAGATCATCAAAATCCAGCTCCTGGCCCTGCACAGGACACCCCAAGATTCCCACCCTGTGCCTGAGAGCATTGTCCAAACCTGCTGTGTAACAGGTTCAGGAAAGGCGCATCACTGCAATTATTCATAGCTCAAACCTTTGGGATTTCAGAGCATAATCATGTTAGCACCAGCATCCTCTTGGAATAGAGACTTATCCCAGTTTTTAGGCAGTGCTGTTCCCTTACTCTGAGTGCCTCCACACCCTCCACCACCGAGACCGATGGGGTTTACTGTTGGACATCGGAAGGTAAAAGGCAACTTTCCACTGGCGCCCCATGCCAAATCCTTGTCTAATCCTTCACACCGTGGATAAAGGACTGGAGCACTGCCAGGCACCTTGGTTCAGTTTCACAGCTCCTGTACGTGACACCCGCAGCTCTTCGATGCAGCCTGTGTGGATGAAGCTGGGATCCTCCCACGTGCTGCCACAGGATCACCTGGACACAGCCCAGCCTGCACAGACTCTGTGCAACTCCTCACAGCACTGCCCTGCGGTGCAGAAGCCCACAAAAAAGTGCTGAGGCAATTTAAAGCACCACAGGATACACACCACGACTTTAACTTTGACAGTGTTCCCCTTCCAGGTGCGT
This sequence comes from Eulacestoma nigropectus, assembly GCA_013397775.1. NCBI lineage: Eukaryota > Metazoa > Chordata > Aves > Passeriformes > Eulacestoma > Eulacestoma nigropectus. The sequence goes on from VZTE01000186.1 coordinate 1,594,942, forward strand.
TATTCCCAGGATGTTACAGTCCCTGTGCGTTGCTTGTTATGATGGCACACAACAGGTTCTGGGCAGCTTTTATCCCTCAGATATTTTCCAGTCGGACTAACAAACTGATTTGCTGAGTTACCTGCTGGCAGCAGCAGGAACCAGCAGGAGAAGGAGCAGCACATTACCCTACTGCCACCCGCGATCCATCAGGGATCCGGGAGCATGACAGGGAGAAGCAGCTGTGGAGGAATAAAGCTCCTTGTTCAGGACAGCAGCTACTGACAGCTCATCCTATGCTCTCCTGGTTCTCCCTGCACTGGCCCCCACAGTCCTGAGCAACTTCTTCCCAAATCCACAGCACAAAGCATTGCACTTCCTTTTTTTTTGGAATATCATCACTGGAACCCAGATTCACAGCTCGGATGCTTTGACCTTGTCTGCTGCACTCCTACATTCAGATTTTAAAATTAATCATCTAATTCCAGGTAAGTGCTTTTAAATTCGGCCGAATGGGGCATGAATCTTGCTGGATGGGAAATGCAGGTCTCTGCAGTGAGATGGATGAAGCCCTGCTACGCTCCCCGTTTTGTTTCAAGGCTTCAGTAGCAATTGCTTGCTCTAATTCGAGATGGGAAGACTCGCTGTAGGGTAATTAAGCACGTGGGGAGCTCAGGAGAGCCGCCTGCCAGCACCTGGCAGTGGGATTCCCCTTCCAGAGGCACCTGCACTAAATGGTAATTCCTTCCCTCCATTTCCCACTTCACTCCCGACGCTTCTCCCGGCAGCTCGGAGGAACAGATGGAGCAATCACCCTCCTCCTCTCCCCAGCACGGACCCCTGCTGCTACCCAGCGCCTCGTGCAGTTGTAATACACATAATTAGGCAAATCAATGGACAATGCAGCATATTAGAGGAGGTGGAGTTACATCAAGGCAAAACACGGATCCCTATTTATTTACTGCAGGAAATGGGACAATTCTGCATAATTGCCAAAAATTGCGGACAGGAGATGAAATGTAATCACAGCCCTGGCAGGTAGGGTGCAGCCAGCAGGTCACTACCTGGATTGTTTGGAGCACAGCTGAGGGGATTTGGTCTCATCTCGACATACTGTTGATTTATGCTTTAAACATCTCATTACCATTTATGAGTTCTGCTCCCAAATCTCTCACCCATCCATAATTAGAGAGAGGGATGTTTGCAGCCATTCACCCCACCCCTGACTGCAGACCAAAAGCACAAACTGAAGGTTGCAAAACGCTCGTTGCAAGCAGCAGCCATCCCTGCCCTCCCTGGGGAGCCAAGGCCTGCACGGCAGAGGCCAAGCACACACAGCTGCCGGCTCCTGACAGAAGTGGCTGCCCAACCTTCTCCTCCTGTCGCTCCCCAGGCACAGCTTTGTGTAAGGTCACCGCTGGCTCGCTGCTCCCTGCTCAGCAGCTTCTCTGCTCTGCTCCCTCAGCCCTTGCAGCTCCCACCCTGTGGAAAGCAGGACGTGGTGGGGTCTCACCATATCCCAGTGGCACGACGAGAAAATAAAAAAAACAATGTAAAATAAAATACATTGACACAAAGAGCAGGTGTGCTGCGGACGAGCATCCTGTGAACAGAGATGGGACCTCCCGGAGCAGGGTAACACTCAGGAACGGGGGCTCTGCATGGAGAAGAGGGGTACAGACCAAACCACTGATGAGTGAGAGAGGCTTTTACATTTCTGGCTCTTCAAGGAAGGTGATCTTCCCACCAAGAGGAACCACCAGGGATGTTTCCAGTGCTAGAAGCAGTCTCACACACCCAGTGGGTTTTATCCTGGGTTATGGACTCAAAATCAGCTGTGCCCCAGGACTGCCTGAGAGAAGAACCTGTCCCAGACAACCACCAAAGTCTTGTTCAGGTGGTGCTGAGGCCTCACAGATGCCCTGGGCAGAGGGCTCAGAGGTGTTCTATGGCGGTACTGATACACAGTGGAACAGAGGCCAAGCCTTCAGACACACTGTACTTTTTAAGAGGTTTCTGGGATCTGATTTTGGCCAGCTTTGTCAAATTTCCAGGGATTTAGAGGAGCTAAATCCAGCTGGTGGGGGTGAGCACCACAGCTCCCAAGGCACTGATGGCCTGGAGTCACTTGGATACTGATACACTAAAAGGTATTTAAGAATACATCAGAAATGGTCAATTTTAGCTTCTCGCCCTTGCTCTCCACAAGTCTGTAGCAGATAGAGAAATCTCCACTGTCAGATTTGAGTTTTACTGCTTTTCACTTTTATTTCTGTGTTCCCCTTCCAGAGTCTGGACCTTCCTGAGTTAGGCCTGGTACCTCTGTGAAACCAGGGAAAATGATTTCCAAAGTCACTCAGCACATCAACATTAAAGAGAGGGACTGGCCACAGAGCTCCTGGGGTCACTGGGGAGTAACATTATCATCTACTGACCTTGCTGCTTTCTAGACCTGGAACTTCTTGTCCTTTTCCATGCTAATCACTTCTCCCACAGAAATGACCTGCTCTTGGGTCAGAGCTGTGCTTCATGGAGCTCTGCCAACACCTGAGTCCTCACCTAAGGGACACAGATCTTGTTTTTGTCTCCAAGCGTCCTCAAAGTGCCACCAGCTGTGCTCAGTTGCTGCTGTATTGTGGCTTGTGAATATGAAAAAACATTTAATGAAATGCAAACCAACATTACCAAGTGCATTTTGGATCTGATCTCAAGTCAGGTCACCAAATTCAGCATTTGTCAAAGTGGGACTGTCACTTCTCCAAAACCTAAGGATATAAAAATAGCCTGATTTATGGGTACCACAATACTACAAACCCAGAGTTGTTGTGTCAATGCAAAATCATGCCTCACATGTGCCCACATAACCACAGGCTGCAGCCCACGTACCACGAAAAAGGGGAGGAACAGATCCACGACAGGCTCAGGAAACACTTGGGTGACTCAGACAACTGACACTGACACCATTTGTTTGTTTGCTGTAAAGGTATTAAGTATCATCCACTGCTGAAACGATGAGGAGAAGTCTGCAAGTTCCCATGAGACACTTCCCTGGGTGCTCACCCTGCTCCCTGCAGACGCCCTGGGCTGGGGGACCCTCTCTGCTCCCTGTGCCGCCGCCCAAGTGCCACCACAGCGGCTCCACATTCATTTTCTTCTCCCATCTTATCTCCCCCCGGCTTTGGAGTGCATTCTTCCTTATCTTGGAGACAAATGGCCTCCACGGAGAGCTCTGAACAGCAGAGCAATTTATCTGCCTGACATGTGTTTCCCTGTTTGTTTTCTGCAGCCTTGAGCCATCGGCTGGGCTGTGACAACACTCAGCTGTGGCACTGGTGGAGGGTCACCGGCCCCTTCACTCAGGGCTGTGAATCAATGCCTTTGCCATATTTATCATTTATTGCAGTAAATCGAGTCTAATTGATGCTTTCTTGTTTTGACGTGCAGCAAAACCTTTACAAGCTTTCCACAAATCTGTTTGGAATTAAGAAAAGCCAGGGGAAAAAAATGATATTTAATCAATTCAGCTCTTAATTTTTAACTTGGGGAAAGAAAGGAAAAGGTGGCACTGTCCCCATGAGAAAAGGAATAAAAATCAAAACCCACATCTTGTTTGGCTGCTTCTGATGGTTTCCAGTATTTCACTTGTTGCTTTTAACACCTCAGTTTTAAAGCACTACGTGAACAAACATGTCCCTAAGACATCTCCATCCTTTTCCAGCCAGCTCCTGGATGCAAAGGCCTCCCCTCTACAGAAGCGTGACTCCTTAGTGGAGTTCGGAGTTCCTTCTTTTTCTTTGTTGGTTTTCTTTTTGTTTTTTGTTTTCCCAGGTGTTGATACTTTGCAGACTCAGTAAGCCTCAATTTTGGCTAAACAGTATTAAAGCTCCACTTTTCTTTCAGAAGTGTCTGTGGGCATTCTTTCTGCAGAAGCAAGGCTTCCCTCTCACACAGACTGCTCCTCCTCAGCATTCCACGTGTGCTGGGTAATTCAGCCACGGGTGAAATTCTGATCACCCCATAGGGAAAAACTTCACACCCCACCCCTACAGAGGTCACATAAATTTGCCATCAATCAATCCACGACAATCAACATCCCTTATCAGCTCCACAACCAGAAGACACCCGAGTTTTACACAGCTTTCTCCAGCCTCTGTTCAGCTGCAGGAAGTTCCTGAGTTCACCCCTGGAATTTGGGGAGAGCAGGACCATTGCTCTTTTCTCCTAAAGTGCATTTCCCCCCTTCTCTCAGGCTTTGGCAGCTCCAGCGTGGATTTTATTGCTGGCATTTAGAAGAAAAAGTGCTCCCTGACAGAGAGGATGGGAAAGGTTTCTCCCCCAGGGAACAGAACACAGAGACTGATTAAGCGACCGGCAGGTATTTAAGAACATAAAAAATACTGGCAGGTGAGGGCTGCAGCCCTCACTGAGGAGGAGCTGGTGCAGGAACAGAGCTCACCTGCTGATTTCCAGCAGGGAACAGCACTGGTGAAGAATAACTCCTTTAGCTTAGGACTTCTGTACACTTTTTAATAGAAAAAAGGTTGAAAAGTAATCAAAACTTGCTTCTCCAGAGGAGTGAATCAGGTGCTCCTGTTGGGTCTGTGCTCCTGCTCAGCCAGAGCCGGTGGTCCATGATCCATCTTCCCAAATCCTTCTGTAGAGCTGAGTAACAGCAGACGATTTGCAGCAGCCACCTGATTTCAATAACAGAAATTAGCTAGCAAACTGTATTAACCTGCCTGGATTATTTGAACATTATAAAGGCAAAAAAGGATAAGTAAGTTGGCCAAAGCCGTGGGCCAGACTCACAAAACCAGGACTACACAGGCCAGGTTTGCTCCCGGTCCTGTTCCAAGACCCACAAACTGTTGTTCCTTCATTCTGGTTCACATTACTGTGGTGGAACTGAGAGCATCTGCAGAAAAGAAACATTAAGTAATTGGGATTTCTGTTCTTTAAACAACAGCAGAAGTGTCCATACATAGAAACATTTCAAAAACAGCACAAAAGAATGAATTAGATGACAAAACTGCTGAAAGAACTTAGGGAAGAACTGCAGAAATACAAACTTCTATCTCTTAGACATATAAGATACAGCCATTGGATCTTGTATTGATGGCATAGAAATTTCCTTTATTTTGTACAAAAAATATAGAATTTATATAAATTAAAGTATTTTGCCATCACTATTTAAACTTATAACCATTATTTGAAGTGGTTTGCTATGAACCATTTTAAAATAACAGTACAATGTCATAAACAAGTTTATACAAACATAATGGGGATATTTTTCAAGTAAATCCCAACAGCTAAAGAAAATTAAAATGAGTCATTTCAGTTGTATTTGATTAGGACATCATTCTAGCACTGAATAAGCTTAATGAAAACGGTTTCTAGAAATTTATTGAAATTATACATTCTCACATCAAATATGAGACTCTCTTGAATTGGGAGAAAAATAAAAATTAACTGCGAGAGTATCACACAGTCCTGTCAATTCTTTTCAAAGCAGTCTTGTCCTCCAACAAAAAAAGAAAAACTTCTTTGTGCAGCACAGGACAGCCTTGGGACAGCTCATTACAGAACAAGCTGTGAGCTAGAGGGTCACTCTGTGCTCCTGCACAGTCCTTTAGTCTTCATCTTCATTTGTGCTGCAGAGAAAAAGAAACGGATTTGGCTTGGGAGACACCTCCAAGAAATTTCCCTTCCCAGCAGCATCTTCTGAAAATCTGTCAGGCTCGGGTACAGGGTTTTCTTCTTGTTCCTGTGAAATGCAGCCTGCAGTAGCCAATCCTTCAGGCTGCTCTGAAAGTCTCATTGCAGAGTGGATTTGCATTTCTAATTCTTCTACCAGTTTTCCAGGAGGAGTCGTGGATTGCAAGGAAACCTTTGATTTTCCATCACCGACCTCCATCGCCGAAGTGTTTGTGCCCTGCCTTAATCCATTACAGTCAATAAGTGGAGCTGTCCTCTCCTCCTGGAGCGTGCCTTGGAAAGAATTTATTTCCCCATCTTCGCTGGTCGAGGACTCCTGCTCATCTGAATCAGAGCCTTCTGTCTCAGATGATGAAGTGCTGCTGGATTCTTCAGAGTCACTTGTCTCCGACTCGGAGCAAAGCAGCTGTTGCTTGGAAACTGTGCCAGCAGCTTTTAACGCCTTCTCTTCCTCCTGCACCAGCACTGCTGCTGCTTCCAGCTCTTCCAGCTCCAGCCCCATGTGGGACTTGCTGAGCGTGGTTTTCTGCAAGGACTCACAGAGTGCAGCCAACTTTTTTGACCTTTAACAAAGAACAAGACATGTTATTGAACCTGACAAGCAGAACTTTCCCATTTGATAACGAGAACACGAATCTTAAACATTTCTTCCATTTGCTTGGGATGCAAACAACTTTCTTCTTCAGCCCTGACTGTAAAAGTAAATGTTACAGGAGGAAAAAAAATGAGAAGGATTCATAATTAGAATTATTTAGGGTAACTTTTCCTACAAGGTTAGACAATATTCCACTGAAAGGCTTTGAGGATACTTTCAGGAAAGATCCTGCTGCTGGATGCTTCATCAGTGCACAGTGAGGGAGATTTCAGAAGAAACCTTTTCAGGTTTGCTGTCTTTAGCTGCACACTCTGCAGCATAGGGCTGGCTGGCTGAAGTTTATATGCAGCAAAATCATTCTGGTTGCCTCCCCTCCCAGATATATCTGTGAAATGCATATGAACCAAGAGAATTTGGCTGATGAGTGATCCCTTCTCCTCCCCTCCCAGCCAGCCTGGTGCACCCACGATCACAGGAGATGTTCAATGCTCTGTCTGCAGCTGTACTTTACCCTTCACTTGGAATTCAGCTGAAATATAATTCAGCAGGAGGAACAGGACCATTTAGATAAATGCCCCTAATAAAGCAGACACACCACATTGGCTTCAAATCTCTGGTCCAGCCCCATCCATTTCCTCGAGTGTTGGAAGCCAGCACGTGCTTTACCAGAAAAGGGCACCACGGATTTATAAATAGAGACTAAAAAGTAAGAGAGTGCCTTGAAATGGAGGAGGGTGAGGGCAGAGGGGAAAATGGACATAAAAACCCAAACATACATCCTGTTTCTTGTTGTGGAGTTTTGCCTCAGACTATCAATCAGCTTTTCACCACTTCCTGCAGCAGCAGGTCTGCTATAAATCCTGCAGTAACTGACTGGGTTTCATTTCCTCTGCCAGAGCTGTGAACCTGCAAGGCACGACACACTGACACTGGAGCAAGGAGCTGGGGATGTAATACATGGCTCCTGCGAGGCAAAAGTTAAAGTGCTTGTTCTCTCACTTGAATGATTTTAAAGATCTTTATATTCTATTTCCCAGGGGGCATAATTACTCAGTATAACGTAGATGCTACCAGGTTTTTTTTTTTTTTTGCTCCTAAAGGAATTGTATTTTTAAGTGGGGGAAGGGAAATTCAGTGCAGCTTCTCACATGTTTTACAGACAGTGCAACATTTAAATACTTTAAAAACTTGAAATAAAACACACTAAACTCCCTCCGTTCAACCTATAGACTAGGAAACTAAGAAAAAGTTTCCCAGAAGTAAAGCAACAGAAAACAATTTCTATTTCTAAAATTTTCAAATCTAAAGCTAAGAATTAAATACAACATGATCCTAGCAGCCTCTAATAAAAAAGGGGTACCAAATTTTAAAAATATATTAGAATAATGTTTTCTTTCTGGCAACTTACTTCTATTTTTTTGTAAAGGACTTGCATTTTTCTCAGAAAGTTATGGAGGATTTGAGCAATTGCCAACCTAATTGAGAACAAAGCAAGCATTCTCCCTGCTCCATCAGTAAAGAGAAAGAAAAGAAGCCAAGTGATACACTGAGAGGTTCATGGAGCCTTGCAGGTAGGTGGGAACAGAACAAGTGGCTGCAGGGAAATCTGCTTCCTGAGCACACTGGGCAGAAGCTGATTTACACCCCGAGCCACAAGTTTATATCCCTTTCAGAAAGCGTTCCGCTTTGCTTTTGAAACAGCCTCTTTCCTTCCTTCTAACTCTGTCTGTGCACATGTCCCCTTTCCCTGGGAGAGCTGCTCAATTCCTTTTCCTTTCCTATTCCCTGACTGTCCACAGCCACAGGAGCTCCAAAGGCTGGATGTGCCCTGTCACAGAGAACCCTGTTTTGTCCCCATTTTATGTGGTTCCCTTTAATTTCATTGACACCATGAGCAACTCCCCACACACCCTCTGGCACGACAATTTCCTCTGGTGATACCCCCCCAGCTCCCACTGCCTCTCTCACCCACCTGTTTTACTGCTGCCATTATAAACAGAAAAGCAATTTTCAAAGTCCTGTTTCTCCCCACACTTCCATTGTGCCTGTAAATTTGTCTCCCAATTCCATATGGTTTTTATTGCTTTTTCCTATTTTTGCCTATTTTTTCTACCTTTTCATGCCTATTTACCCTGCCCTAGACTCTCACTACTTAAAATGCTCTCCACACCTCCTTCCCTATTCCCTTATAACACAGTTAATATATTAAGATACAGAAACATATCACAGAACTGCATCAAGTATTAAGGAGTTGTAAGACATAACGTGCTTTTTTGGCATTAATAAATACTTTGCTGTGTCCAGGTTGCCAAATTCCAAATGTTAAGGAAGAAAATACACAGTGATAAACTCGTTTGGCTCAACACACGTAATGCTACTAAATTCAACGTGGTCCTGCTGACAGATAAAAGAATGATAAAAGAATCCCTAAAGCAGTAAGTTGGTTTTTTAACTCTTGGCCATATCAAGTATTTGATGTCCCTGCTCATGGCAGGGGGTTGGACTAGACGGCCTTTAAAGGTCCCTTCCAACCCTAAATATTCTGACTCTACAAAAAAGTCAATTCAGTTTTCTCAGTAGGCCAAATGCTCCTTCCCAACTTTCACTCTGCTCGTCCAGTCTCTACCAGAATCTACAGACCTCGACTTTTCAACATGAGACAAACTCAAAACTGTCACCTCTTGACAATTTTATACATAAACCCAAAAAACTCCACTCCCTGACTTTGCAATCGTGTATTAAAAAAACCAACCAACCAAAGAACACTTGAAGAACAGGGTTGTTTCTTTTCTGCGCCTGTGCAAGGGACTAAGAGAATTAAAATTAGCCATCAGTTCATCTCCTTTAAGGCAATTATCTAATTTGAAGAGAAGCAAGTTTCAGGAGTGCATTTCACATCAGCCTTAAGAAAAGGTGGCAGCACTCCCTGGACAAAAAACCAGGCAAACAGCCTAAAAATCAGAGCATGGAAATGCTTTCAATGGGAGACCATGGGTCTCTGAGCTGATGGTTTCCCAAGCTGAAAGATAAGCAACAATTCAGGAAACAAAAATGAGACACCAGCAACGAGATCTTGTGTATGAGAGACCTGCAGTAAACAGGCCCTGCTGTTTCCAAAATCTTTCGAGTAGCATTTGAGAGATTAGACAGCAAATACTTTAATTTTTCAAGTATGATTAATGGAATCCATGATTACTTTAAGACATGCTCATTCAGTATGCACATTTGTGGTAATGATATCTTATTATTATGGTAATAGTGTTCTTACATAAACACGCATAATAGGTTTTAAAGGTGCTACACATGATAATTATTAGTTATCACGATGTCAGTTGCTTAAGGAAAATGTTTAATTACAGGTTAAACTGATCAGATGCATGTTTTGTTTAATGCATAGCTTTGAGGAACAGATAAGAGAAGCATCTCGGGGCTTGTCCATGTAGTCTGGAATTAAAATTCCAAGACAGAACTACAGTAATCCTTGTCTAGGCACAGGAGAGTTTCTTCAGGTGCTAGAAGAAGAAGAAAAAAATCTTGTTCTACAGATCTTAGATTATAAAGGAGTGAAACTGGACTGAAAAGAACAAAGAATCAAAGGAGATTTAGCAAATAAAGGAAGATGGATAAAACTCTGAGAAAAATAAAAAGAGGATTATGGCAACAGGACAGGGAAATCATTAGAGGTTTACAGCAAAGGCCACCTGTGGCAGCATGAAGAGAAGTGATGGTGATGGGACTGACTGCAGGGCTGAGACACGAGTGACAATCAGAGTGGGAGCAGAGCAGGACACAGCTCCAGGTAAAGCCAAACTCCTACAAGCTCCAGTTCTGCCTTCTGTTCCAGGGAGTACAGAGAGCACCAGGATCTGAAGAATCAAGAGATTTGTTATCTCCAGAACACAGAGCTATAAGGAAGAAGTCTCACTGCACACATACATCAGGGACTTGATTGTTTCCAAGGAAGATTTCACACAAGCTGGAAGGGAAGACAAAAGTCAGCCCAGTCACTGACAGTAAAAAACAAATGCAGGACTTGGGTGGGGGGTACATCTGGCCACAAAATCCTCTCATTTTTCCTAAATGATGAAATAAAAAAATAATTATGTTTCTGTACACTCTGTCCATCAGTCAGCACTATGAAAGGAAAAAGGTTTAAAGAAAGAGTGTTAATAACTCAGACCTTCCCATCTGCCTGGTACTTCCCTTACATCCAGTACTCTTGTTTTAGCAGTTATGTTAAAAAAAACCAAACAACTCAAAGAGAACTTGAAAATACGAAAATCAGCATTCTGCTCCTCATTCTGAATGATGATGGCACTGCATACTCAATCATGGCAGGGGAGTTAGAGATCTAAAACACTCTGCAGATTATTTGCAAACATGGGAGTGAATGTCACTGCCCAGAGCAGCTGTGGCTGCCCCATCCCTGAAAGTGTCCAAGGCCAGGTTGGACAGGGCTTGGAGCAACCTGGGATAGTGGAAGGTGTCCCTGGGTTGGAACTGGATGATCTTTAAGTTCCCTTCCAACCCAAACCATTTCAAGATTCTATGAGTCACACTGGCAGCACAGCCTCCCAAAGCTGGACTCAGTAACATCCAGCTGTGGAATAAAAAGTGACTTTTCCTGCACAGGCACAAGCTCCAGCTTGCTTTTGTTTTTGTAAACAATAGAAGGATTATTTCTACTGCCTCATCAATTCAGCTTTGCGTTCACAGATGTATACAAACATCCCCTGTTCTGAAGGACTCAGTGTAAACAAGGTGTAAGACATGGCAAAGCCCAGCAGAGTCTCCGTGGTATCTCCCCTGGCTCAGTCCTGGCCAAGTGACAGCACAGAGCTGCCAGGACACATCGAGCTGCTCCTGCCCCTGCACAGCAGGAAAGGAACCAAGCGTGGGACCCTCAGTATCACAAACACTGACAGCAGCTCTGCTGGCCAGCCTGGTGTTTGAACGTGACCTAAGTGATCTTAGAACTAACTGAAGATTATATTGCTCACATGTGGTTAGGGCCCACTCAGTGTTCCAGTGGGAATCAGTCCTCCATGCCAGCAGGACTTGGCTCCACAGAGCTGACAAGCCCGGTTTTAAGAGTGCGAAACACTTCACATTAATTATCTTTACGCCTTGCAGGCAAGATAAACAAGTCTCAGAGAGGCAGCAGAGACTTCAAGCGCAGACGTGCCTTTGGAGCGGCGCGGGTTCCACCGGGGATGAACATGGGGCTGTGTCCCTGCCAAGCAGCCGGCCCTGGTGGGCCTGCAGCTCCTTGGGATGCATTCAAACACAAACCAGCAGCACGCTGTGCCACTCAGCAGGGCTGACAGACACAGAAAGAGCAGTTATTTAACTTATCTCCACTCAGCAGGAGCTCTGGACACACAGGATCCATCTAATAGTAAAGCTGCTGCATGAAGCAAAAGGCTTCCTGTCTGCTGCATCACAAGAGCCTTAATTTTCTATCTTTAACATACAAGAAGTTACCAAGTTTAAAGAGAAAGCACCAGGCTATATTTACACTACCTTTCTCCACAAGGCCTGGCAAAAGTCAGACTTAGGAGAGAAAGTTTTACAGACAGCCTTTCTTTGATAAAACAGATAAGATAGCAAGCAATACAACCAGACAAGCATCCCCACTTTAAATGTGTTCCGAATTACATACCTGGCAGCACTGCTTACAATTTCCCACAATTATTCATTTAGCCAGAGGCACTGCAAGTATTAAGACAATTCTAGAGTTAATATTATCTCAGACATCACCAGATATTATCCCAGAGTCTCAGCAGTTCAGATACAGAGAGTGTGCAAATTTACTATCTGAGAGACACTGAAATGTCAGTTAAACTATAAGGAATAATGAAATTTTCTGCCTTGCCACCAGACTGGTTGAGGATAGGCTGCCATAGGACATCCCTGGTGTTTCTGGAGGGTCTGTCACTAGTGAGCAAAAGGGTACCTGCAAAGGGACAGACTCTCCACACCCTTCAGATGGTCTCATTTTCTCCCTGCCCACAGTGGATCTTGCTGGATTCCATCCATCACTGTCTTCCAGCCCAAGCCTTATCTGCCCAGACATCAGGGGTGTGAAGAGACAGTGTTCAATGTCCAGTCTCCTGATAATGCCAAATGAACTCCCCACAGGAACTCTGTCATGATCCTGATGGAAATTAATATCCCTATGGCAGCAAGTCTACAGCTCAAGTTCCCTCAAAGCAGAAGGCTCAAACTTAGTCACACATGAAAGCACAAGATAAGAAAGTGAGCTCACACAAGAATGACACAGCTGGCAAAGCACCCAACTAATCCATCATGAAGAAAATAAATTGTTCTTTGCTCTAAAATTCAGATGCAGCTTCTGTCTAGCCCCAAACAGCTACTGAAGCAACCAAACTGGTGATCTTTGGGGAAAGCTTGAAGCTGGTAACTGAGATCCCCCTGGTCACTGATCAGCACATTCTGAGAGCCAGGGGTGGAGCATAAAGCAGAGGAAAGGCACATTCTCAAATGGCTGTAACAAAACTTAAACTTCAGGGGTTTAGCCTAAAAGTAGCACAGCTCCTTCAGAAAGGCAACTAACAATGAGAAGTATCCCTCCACACCTGATACGCACTTTCAAGCAGCTTGAAAGAAAAAAAATATGATTGAATTATTATGATATAGAATTGGCAGACAATTTGATTTTAATAAAATATTCAAGACATGAAAGAGTCTAGGTTTGATCAGCCCTGACTGGTAAGACACAGGAGCAATAAGGATGATGGCACTGAATACTAAAGCAGTATTCATTAATGCAGAAACAGCTCGAGTCAACAGGCACAAAATTGCATAAATGGTCCAACAATGAGGTTAGATCACAAAACTCCTCCAGTTCAGGAAAGAACCCTTACAAATGGACATTTAGGTGCAATAATAAACTCATCACACTAAAGGCACCATCCATTTGCCCAAACTACTCTTTAAAAAGTCATGGGTTACAAAAGAACTTGAGCCTCAGAATCTGCCTGGAAACAAGAGACTAAGGCTCAATTACACCTTTTAGAGTGTGTTTTATAGCATCTCACATATTTCACCATTTATTATTTCACTTCCAAGGTTATTTATAATGAGTGCTTCAATTATACACTAGTCAGTGACCTCCAATCATAGTGAAATAGCTTTGAAAAAGCAAGTCCAGGAGAGGGGAACAAAAATACTCCAAAGGAAGTTCTGAAGGAAATTCAGAGCAGAGAGCAATCTTGGTAAATGTTAACAGATAATGTGGGCACAGATTTTATTTCATCCAGATCTGGGAACACAACTATTCCTTTTAAGCCAGAACTTGAAGCACAACAATGCTACCATGAAGGTTAAGGCATGAACTGGAAAACAGACACAGCACCTGAACCACAGGGCAATCCTTTCATGGCAACAAAAGGCCCTAATTCAGAAGAGCACAGAAAATATTATTTTATAATCATCAGTGAATATGTAACATCTACTAAATTCCTTCCCAGCCTGTATTAGCTGGTTAGCTCATCATACCCTACCTGGCTTAGGAGATCTGAAAGAATCACAGAAGAGGTCGTACAATTAACAGAGATAAACACAAACAGCACCATCCAACAGTTTCATGTGCTCAGTTTATTATACACTTTTATAGTAAGAGGCAGAGGCCATAAATAACTCCATTAAAATCTCATTAGCTCTGATCAATGAGTACAGAAGATAATGGAAGAATGTTAGTAAAGGAAAAACAGAACCATTTTCTTCAGGACTCAGGTAAAAATTGACCTAAACTTTAACTAATCTTCTACCTTATCTGCAGCAAAAGAAAGACAGATGAGTATAAACACAACAGCAAAAACACAACATTTCTTCACAGGAATTAGTCCTGGATTAACCACTGTTTTCATAGGAAAGAAACAAACCATCTCCCCAACTTCTAGAGTCAGTGCTCAAAAAAAAGGTGCTCAGTCTGTGCAAGATCTTTTATGCAACTGCAGGTAGGAATTCATGCTTTCTGTCTCTCAAGATGATGGATTCTGATTTTTTGCCTAAATGACCTAGCTTTACACAGTTACACTGCCCATGTCCATACTGACCGTTAATCATTGCCCTTCTAAGAGCTCCTGGAAACATCAGGCAACTTAATCAAATTTAAGAGCAACTAGCATTTAAAGATCTTTAAATTCCTACATATTTCATGAAAATAAGCAGAGGGATAAATAACAAGCCTCCTGGGACAAGCCTGGCAGGACATAGCTATTGTGTCTTGACATGGTAGGAGGCCAGGGCGCAGGCACTCATCAGCCAGCTGATCCCTGCTAATTCCAGCTGTGGATATGCCTCGTGCCTGGTGGAGGTGTCAAAGGATGTGGGGAAGGGACAAGAGCACAAGGCTTGGGTTGAGAAGTTTATAAAGTCTTTTTTCCTCGTTCACTCACAGATCCCAGACAAAGCAGAGACTGGAAAAGCGTTCCCTGCACAGCAAATCTTCACTGCAAACAGGAAAACCACACTGCAAAAAAAAGGGAGCACTGGGTTCAAAAAAGTCTGGAAAATGCATTTCCCTGTGAGTAAGATGCCCCCACCACTTCACATGGACAGGATCAGAAAAGCAGAAATGAAGCACGAAGAAACTACTCTGGACATGAGAACCCCCCTTCTGTGCAGGTGACAGAACACAGCCCTGCCCCATAAACAACGGCTGATGGAGAGAATCCAGCGGGCTTAAGGGGAACATAAAATGCTTTAATCTTGGAATTCTGGCTTTCAAAGGGCATTATGTGGATTCTGAAACCAAGAGAGTGATGTACTTACACTGCAATCCAACTGGCAGTCTTGTAAACATGAACTGCTATCTACATAGCTCAAAGTATTACAGTTTGTTAACCACAAATCAAATATAAAACACAGCACCATCGTTTCAATTTAAGTGACTTCTTTTATGTTAATAAGTCTGAATGTTTCAAGTGACTTTCCTCCCATATTTATTCTGAAATTCCAGAGTGCTTCTTTCATAATGAATCTAAATACTGCATGAGCTGAACTTCACATTTATAAATATTTTAAAAAAAAGATGAAGCTTTCCAATATAACATCTTACTTTCATTACTTGGTCTTTTTGATAAGTTGAAACCAAACAGATCATGGATTATAAAAGAAATCAAGTACAGCTTACTTATGTAGATATTATGAAAATATTCATAAGAGAAAACAGACTTGGAATTAATATTGGACTATAAAAAGAAACTGAAGAGTATTTATACGTTTTAAGAATAGTTTAACGGAGCTTTGTTGCCAAAATAGCTCCAGTAAGTTGCAGCCAGTCCAAACATCTAATAATGGCACAGCTTCCAAAATCATATATGATAAACACAAATAATGAAAGATGAATAGATAAGTCACCACAAAACAGATGCAGAGAGAGATTTTATAAAATGAGAGCAATATTGGCTGTGTTACAGAAATGGAACGCTGACAACTGTTCTGTATTAGCCCCATCTCCCTCAAGTTTCTTTGCTGCCATTACCTAGAACTTGGTCTTCACCATCACTGCTGGTGATCTAGGAGAAAGCTCTTCTCATGCTGCAAATTATACAATTTGTGTTAAAGTATGGGAATGAAAGGTACTCACACAGCAGGGCAGAAAATGGGAATTTTAGTGTCAGGATAATGCTAGCAAAGGCCTGTATTACCAAAATAACAACAATGGCAGGGAACAGGCTTAAAGGCACAATTACAAACATTACTCCAACATGATCCTACCCCCTTTGCAATGTAATTTATCCCCCAAACAACACAGCGTGGTTGATTAGAGTTTAACTCTTCCACTGCTCCATCGCTCCGACTGACACCTGGAACACTTGAAGGGAAAACACCACCTGCAGCCTTCTCAGTCTCAGTCCATTCTCAACTCACACAGTCTGAACAAGAGAAGACACCAAACCTGAGCATCTTGCAAATTCCTGGCAGGAAACCAGATTTTTCCAAGGGCCTGAAGTGAGCAGCCTGCTCCCAGCGCCTCCCACACACTCCCTGTTGTGTTTGGGCCCCCGCTACCAGCTGCTCTGGGGCATGACTGCACAAGGGGGGATGGTTTTAAACTGCAGCAGGGTCGAGTTAGATTAGACACAAGAACTTTTTAACAATGAGGGTGATAAAACACTGGAATAGGTTGCCCAGAGAAGCTGCGGCTGCCCCATCCCTAGAAACACTCAAAGCCAGGTTGGACTGGGCTTGGAGCAACCTGATCAAGCTGAAGATGTCCCTGCTCATTGCAGGAGGCTTGGACTGCACGCCTGTAAATGTCCCTCCCAACCCAAACTGTTCTGTGATTCCATGATCATGCCTCAGAGATATTATTATTATTATTAAGCTAGCTGCTGAGCAGGTTGGAAACAAACCAGGAAGATGTTCCCAGCCTGGAGCTCAGCTTCCCCCTTGGAACAGAGCAACACATTCCACCTGCTCCAAAAGGCAATGACTGCACCAGCTCATCCTTCCCCTCATCAAACCAGAAATCCACTCAGCTGAGCTGTGCTGACTGAAAAGACATGACACAGATCACTGACCCTTCTGCAGGCACATAGGAACTGCCTCCCAACAACTTTGGAAAATCAAAGCAGTAGCCTGGGGGAGGAAAAAAAGGGCTTTCTTCTTTGCCTTCTCTCCCCACAGCAAGGTGCATTCAGACACAGCCTGAAGGAATCTGAGCTATAGAAAAGTGATGGAATAAATAGGAAAAAACAACAGAGGGCAGGAGAGCAAAAACATCAAAGGAAACTGCAGCCAGCAGCTGGAAGGAGAGATTAAATCCCTTGTTAAAAAACCATGTTTTACAGGGCTTGCTAACACATACATGAAGGGGAATTTCTGGTATTATACACACCTGTCTATCACCTTTTTCAGCCCTCAGGGCAGTGTTTTGCCTTAAGGCTCTTAAGTCAGTGTATTATATTAGTTGGGTATTGTTATTTACACGTGCTCTGTGTGTACCTCCTGCTTTACAGACACCTGAAGTGACAGCTCAGGCCTTAAACAAGATGCAGCACCCTAAGGAGAGGCACTGGCAGCTCGTGATGGCAGCAAACAAACAGAAATTGTATTAAAAACATGCATCAAAACAGTGAAAGAGGAGGCACACAGAATGTGCCTGCAAATTAGTAGTTACTATTTTTAAATTCAAGAACTGTGATCCAAGGTGTAAGAGTAGATGACTTGGGATGAAAATAAATAAATTTGGGGTTTCTACCAACAGTCAATGTACTCTTTGATAAACTGGTAAAGTCCTACCTAAGTTTTAAGGAAAATGATAGGATTTCCTGTTTTAGTAGCGTAATAAATTGCTCAGAATCTCCAATACTTTCTGCACCAAACTCAGAGCTCGGGTTTGAACCACGAGGTGTTCATCTGAGCTGTGCAATTTTGATAGAAACAAGTAAGACTGTACAGAATTACCCAACAACACAGGGAAAAAGAGTCAACTCAGAATTACTTTTCACTAGGAAAATCTAAAAACTTACTGCTGTTTGAATTTTTCCTGTTCAAATAGACTGTAATGTGTGATGTTTTTTTTTGTTATGCAACTCAATGGCTAAAACCTGAAATCTCTGTCCCATCATACTTGTAGACAAGTCCTAATCAACCTTTAATTTTCTTACCAATGAACTCCCGAGTTTGTTTGATGTCTTAGCTTAACACAGGTCACTCAGACATTTACATTCATGAAGCATTTTTCCCCCTAATCCTCTCAATTTTTCAACATCTTTTTGAACAAGCACTAGAATCAGTGTTTTAACACAGTCTTACAAATGATGCATTTTAAGGTCATGCCACTTCCTTCTTCTAAATGATACTACTCTGCTTCTTCAGCTGAAGTGTGCTCAGCCTCTCACCTGCTCATATTCAAACTGTTCTCAAGCATGACCCAACCTATTTTTCTGAAGCTGTTGCTCTCAACTGTCTTTTATTCTCCAATCCATAACTGTGCTCTACAAGCTTTTACTGAGTATGTCATTTTAGACTTGCTTGTATTAAAAAGCACACTGTTCAAATAAGCACTTAGGGCCAGTCTGGGGCAGCCAGTGCAATTCATTTTATGCCTTTAAATAAATAACATTTAATGCCACAAAAAGATTTCTAACAAGACACATTATATATTTTCTTACAGATTTTTAAATATGCATAAAATGAATCTCAAAGAGACCATTTGAATTAGCTACTCCCATTATTGGTAAGAGCAGCTGGGACAGCTCAAAGTTAATTCAGCACTCCAGGCCACCAAGGAAGGGAATGGGAAGCAAACCCAGCACAGCATGAGTACTCCAAGCAGGCAGCAAACAGTGCTGCACACCGAACTGGCTGCCAGCAGTAGTAATGCCAGCTTGTAAAACCTGCTAAGAAGGAATTACAATAATTGGGGATTGTAGTCATGAGCTACAATAATTGGGGATTGTTGTCCTGAGCTCCTGCAGCAAGCCCTCACAGGACAGTCAGGGTGCAGCTTGAGAAACCTTAGCTGCCTCGCTGTGTTCAAGGTGGGACCACGCAGCACCAAGGTTTTGGGGTTTGTCCATGTACCTGCATGGCTCTTAGTAAACCAAAGAGCAAAGGAAAGAACAGCCTTCAAATTAAAAATCTTCAAAACAGGAGTTTTTTTGCTTTGCAGGGAGTGGGGGCAGAGAATTATGTGGCTTCAGTGCATCCACAATGACTTTATCATTAAAAAGGTATCGTCAAAAATATAATCCTCTCACTACAAAACAGGTCAAATTAAGGTATTTTGTGATGGTGTTGTTACACTACCTAATAAGTAGACACAACTGGCTACAGCAGAGCATAAGCTGAAAGTACAAGCTAATGGCAAAGTTGCTTTCAAAGCAGCACCATGAAAGCAATTTGGCTCTTCTCTACACCACACACTTTGAAAACTGAGTTTTTTATCAAACCTGAAATTACTGCAGCCTCCACTAACCTAAGCCGGACGGGGCAGCAATGAAGGTGAAGTCAAACCCAAACCCAGCCAGAGAAGGGAACAGCTGCCCAAGACCCTGTAACACACGTGAAACACAACACCATGAGGGGCATTTTCCCTCACGCCTCAGCGGGATGAAGTGCTTTAAACGTGCTGTACAAAGCAGATTAATCCCACAGAGCCAAGAGGCAGGATTTTCATCCAGAATATATTACTGCTTATGCCTTTGTTCTTTGGAATCACGGCTGCTGGATCCAGGAGGTTAACAGCTGAAAATTAGCATATTCCTGTAACATTTGAGAATGCTTTAAAGCACCAATTCATTTTTATTATGTGTTAACACATTCCCTCTTCCCCCATCACAAATCAAAAATTTAATAAACTAACATTAGCAGTGCACCATCTGAAAACCTTTTAGGACAGTTTTGTTCTGAATGCTCCTGTCTGAACTCAGTATTTTCACAGTAGAGGTACAGAGCCTGCAAGAGTAACTCCATTTACTCCTCATTTAGTAAGACAGTCCTGAGTTTCAAAGGTTACAGTTAAATCCTTCCTAGGAACACGAAAAGGCCATAAAGGTGAAATAAAACTTCATGAGTATGGGCAGATTTAGATGGGATACTGAGAAGAAATCCTTCCCTGTGAGGGTGGGGAGGCCCTGGCACAGGGTGCCCAGAGAAGCTGTGGCTGCCCCTGGATCCCTGGCAGTGCCCAAGGCCAGGCTGGACGGGGCTTGGAGCAGCCTGGGACAGTGGAAGGTGTCCCTGCCCGTGGCAGGGGGTGGCACTGGATGGGCTTTAAGTTCCCTTCCAGCCCAAACCATTTTATTAATCTATGAATATCAACCCTACAAGCAACAAAAAAGCAAAGACCAAAAGACTTTTAAAAGCCTGGCTTGTGTCTTTTCAACTATTTGGAGTTTTACAAAATCCCAAAACATTAAAGGAAAACAAAAATGCCAAGAAGAAACAGCTGCCAAAATGGCACAATCAAGATATTTTCTACATACTTTGAATCATTTTTTGAAGTTTTTCAGATTTTAGCAAATAATAACCAAATCAAATTTCTTCAGTTTGCAGATAAATGATCCATTTCACAAATTATTTTAACATACCATCAGAATGTAAGTTAAAATTCTATTTACATTCCTTGAAAGATCATATTTGACTACAGAAGCTTAAAGATGTTTATATGTTAAAACTATTTCCCCAAATCTAGCAAAAGCCTGAGGTAAAACCAATGCAATGGACTGAAACTACAGTACTTAAAGTTGAGTTCTTTACTCCCTTGTGCACTTTAGGATCTGATGTGACACAGGCAGTAAAAATCCTGTATCTCACAAATCTTTTTTGTCTCAAAGTCCTGGGCTCCTTCATGCCTTTGCAGCATCAGGCCGTGACACTTCAGGGCAACATTACACTGTATTGATTAAACAAGGGATTCGGAAAACCTGGGGAAAAGAAAAGGGGGGCTGAACAATCGCAGTCGATCTCATCACCTCCGTGACATGCTGTGAATGTAATTAATCCTACATTTATTTAGGAGAAACTCACATCCTACACATCAAGCAGCAACTCCCTGCTGGCTTCAGACTGGGTAATTACAGTGTAACGAGGACTAGGCTTCGATTGTAAGGAAGAGATGAAAAGGAAAACAGACCTATGAGGCCAACCCACCTTTCAGGGGCTGTCTCACCTGCAAACCAGGAGAAGCAAATATGACACGCTCAGGAATATCTGACTTTAATTTAGTTAGTTCCAATAAAGACAGCAGCTCCTACAGAGACTGTATAAATGCCACCAGGAATCCTGGTTTTTACTGTAAATCAAGGAGTCCATGCTTGAACTGGCATGTTACACCTACAGTCACCAAAATTAGCAACATTACATTTGTCTCAGGGCACAGAGCACGTATTTGTGAAGGATAACAAAGCAAGTTGCAGATACAGTTCCACAGAACACAGCAAGGCAATTTAACAGCTCATCTGTCTTAGCTCACAGCTCTCCTTCACTGCATGTGTTGAAGCTACTACAAAATACAACACAAACAATGATTTTTATAAATTTATGTTAAGTTAAAAAGTAGAACAACAGTGATAACGAAAACTGTACATGGGATCAAACATTCTCCTGCACACCTCAAACTATGAGAAGCAAACAACTGTATAACAGCCAGGCTGGATGGATGAGTAACCTGGTCCTGTGGAAGTGTCCCTGCCCACGGCAGGGGGTTGGAACTGGATGATCTTTCCAGTCCCCTCCAATCCAAACCATTCTGTGATTCTATACCAAGAGCACTAAACCCTGGAAAACTGCCAGGAACACTCACAGCTTCACCTCCAAGTCAGGAACACAGAAAATACACATTTACCAACACTAGTGGTACATGTTTAAAGCTAAATATGCATGTAACATTAGGTAACAATATTTTAAATTGCCATGGGCTGGAGCTGTTCCCTGAAGCAGAGATGCAGAACTGCCTGTACTGCCTGCCTGGCCAAGGACTCACAGGAAGCTGTTCAGCCTCCCACCCATGTCATGGCCAGCAGGCACATATGTGCAACAGCAGCCAAAAAACACCATGTGAATAGAGCCTGGCACAAAGGGGAACACAAAACACTGGAGAAAGACATCAGGCCACACAAAGGAACCTCACCACAGCAAGAGACAGTGGGTAAACTATTCTGACTTCTCTAAAGGACACAACTCCTGAGGGGGCACAGACACAGACTCCTGACAGAGGAGGAAAAAGCTCTCCTGCAAGAAACGCACACCTGCATTCCCCCGGTCTCAGCTGCCCATATTGCAGCCATCAGCCGACCAGTGGTTTCCCCAAAAATCCTTCTCCTCTCCCTCATCCCCTTCTGCTTAAAGGAAGGTGTGAAAGATGGAGAAAACCCTAGACTTAAAACACAAATTCAGTTCTAATTTCACCTCGGAGAGGCTGCCATATGCATCAGAGCGGCTTGTAAAAGCTCGGACCTAAAGAACAAAAGCATGCAAACCAGGCAAATTAAATTTAATTTTATTATGGAAATGAAAGCAATAACAGAAGTGACAGCAGGGTGGATGATAAGCTCACTTAGCAGAGGGATCAAATGAAGTGATGACATGTCATTATGACCTCAGGGGTTAAAGATGCAATTTTCCATCTGGCTGCATCTGGCTTTTCAACAGAAATGTTGACACCACCTGCTGAGATTTACCACAAGCTGCCTCCATAGGTCTTTGTCAAGCTTTTGTTACCCAGGTTAACATTTACTTTTCCCTCTTTTCGGATAAGTTTGGCTGAGCAACATGCTCCCTTTCTTCAAAACCTAACAACACTTACAAGGATTTACATGCCACTTTACACAATGGATGGAATTATTAATAGCCACTTCACAAGCAGCTTGAAGGGAAATACTAGGAACCTAGAAAGCAGGTAAAACTAGCTGTAAGATTGCAAGCAGAAAGGTTAAATTTTAGCTATACTTGCTAGTGTCTTGCATTGTCTAACACATTTGGGGATCTACTTTTCTCTTAGTAACAGGCACCTGAATAAAGTCATTTTTTGGGGGAAAAAACCAACAAAAACAAACAAAACCCTCCCCCAAAAAACAAAACCAAAAACCAACCAAACAAAAAAACCCCACCCCACCAAACACCCAAACAAAAAAAATCCTCAGAATTCCAGACCTAGCTTGTACTCCCCATCCCCAATTGACTATTAGCCACCTGTGTTTCATTCAGCATCTTCATAATTTCCAATTCTGGATACACTATGCTTAAAATAAATCAGCTTTTGCCAGCCCAGTAACACATTCACTTATTCATCTAATTTACCCACTAACTCTGATCAAACTATGATCTCAAACCAAATTTGTAATCAGCTATTGACACGCTGCTGGCTATAAGGTTTTTGTTTCCATATGGAGTATTTAAAAGCTAGTACCTAGCAAGGGTGTTTCTCTTCATCTGGAATGGGACTGCGTGCTCTCTATCACTGGATATATGCACTATGGTTTTGCCTGTGCTAAACTTTCTTCCTAAACCCAGAGATCTCTGTCAGCACAGGTGAGCTGAAGAGTTTGTTTCCAGCTGGTTTTAAAGTGCCCAGATTCTTCATTAAAAAGAACCTACAGTCTGTTTTAACTGTTTAAGCAAAGAGGCCCCAACCTCCACCAGGAGTTTGTTACTTACAGGGAAAGAGAGGAAGAAAAGGAAAACCCTCCATGGATTTTTGAGAGCGTCCTTAGCTACAAAAAGACAGGAGGAAATGGAGACAAAGGAAGTTAATGAAGCCTGTATGGAGCAAATAATAGCTAAGAAACAAAACAGGGGAAGTATCCAGACTGACTGGTGATGGAAATAACTGTAACACTGAAAGACCAGCACAAAAACACTGAAAGACCACCACAATAACATCTATAAATACCCTCCCCTCCCAAAACTCTTCCACCACAACAGTAATTATAGAATCACAGAACCGTTTGGGTGGGAAGGGACCTTAAAGCTCATCACCATCCTGCCCTGTGCAGGGACACCTTCCACTATCCCAGGTTGCTCCAAGCCGTGTCCAAACCTGGCCCTGGGCCCTTCCAGGGATGGAGCAGCCACGGCTTCTCTGGGCATCCTGTGCCAGTGCTTCAGAGGGAATTACATGTCACAACCCTTCTTCCCCTGCAAGGGAGCATGCAGCACCCTCCTCTCCAAGTGCCTCACCTTGGGGAGCTGGGACCTCTTGCCTTGAACAGACAAATCAGCACCCTGTCAGGGTATGTTCTGAATGACAAGTGAGCTTGGTTGTTCCTTTCCACACAAAGGAACAAAACCAAGTGTTCCCGTTCCCTTCGCACTTGCTGAACTTCAAACACTGCTGAACTGCGCAGCAATGACTGCAGCATATGCTTAAATGCTGTCCTGATTCAGGCCTAAAAATAGGACTGGGTTCTGCAGCTCCTCTCTCTCTCTCTTGCTCTCCTAATGACAGACAGCTATTGTGCCATGTCACTCTGACAATAAGATAGCTTAATTGCCCTCTTTCCAGCAGCTGTCAGTTCTGCTTAACTGGGACATAATGTGAGAGTCTGGGAGGAAATGTGTTAATCTATCAGTCACTTATAGCTACCGTGCATTTTCCTGGGCTGGATTTAAAGAAAACTTGGGTTTTATGACTGACTTGCTAGGCATTATATTCATTGATATGGGCAGCAGAGGTATTACTGCTTAATGACTCATTTCTTTGTGAAAGACCCATGAAATAACTTTCTCCTTTATTTACTGCACTTTTTCAACTCAACTTCAACTTGAATTTCCCCACACTTGGTGAATGTGCCACACATTTAAGGTGGGGTTGAAGGCGGCCTCCTCAAATGTGACAGTGTAAAATGAACTGGCTGTTTCTGGAATTCATTAGGATTGCTGAATCAAAACGTTTGGAAACACCTGTAATTGCTTTAAAGTATTTTCTATATTGTTACCTATAGGAACAGAGTCACTGAAAGCACACACAGAATAAGAATCAACATCTACAACACGTAATAAACAGCTATGAACTGAGGGTCTTTAATTCTCCAAGAAGTACTGCTAAGGTCACACCTACACATACAGCCTGTGCAGGCTGGCTCAATTCTCTGTCTCATTCCCCTTTCTGATCATGATTATTGCCAAATTCCCTCCATATCCCCTTCACTGTCTTGTGCACTTCAGTTATTTTATCCCCCACGGTCTCTTGTTAAATACAAAGACTATTTTAGCCACTGGTTTAGGAGTCTGCATTGCTGTATTAACAAATAAGACAATGACATTTTTTGTGTGCATATTAGTCATGCCTGTTCCAACTCACACCTTCTTTTGTGGGCCTTCAGAGAAGGCTGTGAAGACATTAAAAAAAAAGGAAAAATAATACAAAAGCTGTAAGAAAAACAGAGTAAATCTGACAAGAACAATATAAAGCTTAGTAAGATTTGAACATGCAGCTTGCTTTAATCATTTAATCCACTTCCCACTGTTTTCCTACTGATACTTTTGGTTTTAAGCCATTAAAACATGCTGGTATTCCAACCAGTCTGCCTGCAAACTTCCCAAAACTCTGGAAATAAGCCATGCTGACTCCATTAAAAGAACACAGGTGAGACACAGAAGTGCCGGGATTTTGTATGGAGGTGGCAGAGTCCCTGTTTCCTCTCAAGTAGTGGAAGCCAAAGCTTCCCACACTGCCAGGGAGAGCTGCAGGGGCAGGAGCACAGAGCACATGGAGATTTGTGACACTTGTTCTGGTGTTAATAATCAATTGGTGCAACTGCTACAGCCCATAAATCAATGTTCCATACAGCTGGGAATGCTCTGCATGTGCTGTCAATTTTGAGCTAGAAGCTCCTTCCAACCTTCACCCTCAAGTTACATAAGTGCAACATAAACATTTCTCTTCCTAGGAAAGATCACGATAGAATGAGAATTCCCCACTATCTGTTTTTCCCCTAAAACCTCTATTAATACATTAATGAAAATTCACATTTTTATTTAAAATGCAATCCTTCCCTCTCTTCTCCAATGAAGTCACTGTATTAAAAAAGTGCACTGAATGTCTCTGCTTCTGTATCAAGAATTGCTGGACAGACACAATTACTAAATAAAAAAAAAAGATCATATTCCTACTTATAAGAGACAGAATTTATTTTACTGACACTTGTTCATAGATGAAGTAGGCTAAAAACAAGTCCCACATCAGTAACTACTGAAGGACTTACTTGACTTTCTGGATCCAGATGCAATAGTCTGTAATGAAGAGATCATTAAGGATGTAGGCAGGGTCACTCTCCATAAAAATCTTGTGAATGTCCAGCAGACACTTCAAAACTGCAGCTTTTCCTGGAAACAGATTTTTGTTTTTGTAATTCACAAGAAATCGTAATAGATCACCTTTATCATCTCACACCTGAGGGTTTAATAACCACAGGATCTATGACCACCTTCGAAACTGGGGTTGATTCACAGGCTGGGAACAGCAGCACTGTAACTGTGCTCTTCAGTATCCACATCCCTGGAGATGGGAGCCTCTGGATTCAGCAGGAATCTCTGCAAGACCAAAGCCTGCAGGCCCAGCCATGCGTGTAATTCTCCACAGCTGAAGCAGCCCCTTCCCCCAGCTTTTCCACTGCTCCAAGCTCTGCTGGCCCAAACTTTGGCACAGACAGGCAGGGCACTGCACTTAAAAAGAACACTAAGCTGGAAAGTAGCTCACAAATAACAGGGAGTTCTGCCCCATCATCGCTCTTAAGAGGAGTGTTTTTCCCTTGGTGCCTACACAAATACCAGTGTTGGAAAATAATAAGGCTGGGAACACACAGCTCACAGCAGGGTCAAGCACATGGAATTGTGAGAGGCAATGTAATGATTACCTAACAGCAGACCAGGGCCTGGAATTAGGGACAACTTTTCCTACTTCTGCTAGTTACAGAGTAGTTTGGCAGAATGAAAGAAAAAACTCACTTCAGGCTCAGGAAGGAGCCATTTGACACACAG
The DNA here is from genome assembly GCA_013397775.1 of Eulacestoma nigropectus. Taxonomy (NCBI): domain Eukaryota; kingdom Metazoa; phylum Chordata; class Aves; order Passeriformes; genus Eulacestoma; species Eulacestoma nigropectus. The sequence goes on from VZTE01000186.1 coordinate 1,621,691, forward strand.
TCAATAAATACAGTAAAAGATTAAAAATGTGAGAGTTTTCTCATTCCACAACCAGAAAATTTTCTGTTGTGAGTTTGATTTTTCCTTCATATGCAACATTCCAATTAGCTGGAATCTCCTCCCTTAGTTTTCTGATGACAGCTGCTAAAGGGTTAAGAGCTGGAACACGTAAAAAAAATTATTTTCACCATTTAATGGTGGGGAAAAAAACCCACATTCAAATGAAAACAGCCACCACTGCAAATGGAATCTAATAACCCTCTCCCAAGAGGCTGGCTCCTCCTAGGCTATGAAACCTGAATAGGGATGAAATTACATTTTACAGATTTAGAGAGGAGAAGGGAAAAAAAAAAAAAAAAGGAAACAAAAAAGATCAGAACTCCCCCTGCTGTTCAAGCACAAAATTTGTTTGCTTATTTTTAAGTAATTTCATGCTGAAAAAATACAGCCAGAGAATGAAAGTTAAGGGTGAGGAAGACGGCAATAAGGAGAAGGAATGTGGAGAGCAAAATGTCATGGCAAACAGAACAAAAACTCCCACTAACAGAAAACCAACTAAGTCAGTAAAGAAAACATTAAATCCCAAATATAACTAATAACTTTTAAATTGTATCCCCATCAATGCTTGTCAAATATCACTATTTTGACTAAAAGGAAATGTGCTCTTTTGCAAAGAAATGATGTGTGGAATTAAAATTTTGCTAATTTTTTCAGGTTCCAGCTGTCAAGCTGTCAGCCCAAACCATTTCCAACATCCACTCCTGCTACTCATCTGCCAAGTAACAATGTACATCACTGACTGTTACACTAATTTGCAACAAAAAATGTCTTTCTTCATAAATTAAGAGTTTTGGATTATAGTAGCTTAATGGGTCTCTAATGAGAGGCTGCAAATCTTGCCAGACTTGAAACATGGAATCCTGCATCAGGCAAACTATCAAAAGTCTGCTTTTAGAACACGGGCCCATGGGATTTAACAGTTTTGCATAGTTACAGCTCTGCATTACAGTGATCAATAAATACACTGCTTTTTATGTGCAGATACTACTTCCTGATTATTCAAAAAACCCCACTAGCTGTATTTAAAAGTACAAATAAAAAAGCTTCCACCAAGTGTAACAGAAAAGTCAGAGCATGGTCTGCAGATCACTGGATCCTTCTGGAGTTCCTTGCTGTGAGAGCTGCCAGGCAACAGCCTGAAACCCAAATTTTACAGATTCAGAAATCCAGTCCTCTTTCCACAGACTATTTCAAAGTGAGGATATAATTTGACCCCAGCTCTGTATCTGCCATTTGATATGATAATCTGATTTTACACCATCATGAAATTCTACCAGCTTTCATCCTGTTTTTTGGAAGGAAAGTTTAAGTCATATATTTCTATCTTACATTCTTTTTCCTGCAGACTTCTGTGTGTTTTTCCACATATTCAAGGAGGAGCATTCATCTAAAGATAAACTGAACTTTGCTGTTATTCTCTCTTTTTAATGAAACAGTATTCTGAGACACAAGAAAAGGACTCTACAAACTTCTAAACTGAAACATCCTGGTAATAACTTACCCAGTCAGGCAATATTTCACTGGATCACTTAATGTTCACTACAACACCATTTTCCATCATGACATTAAAAGAAAAGCAAATTTCTTACCTCTCATGTACTCTCCTCCTCAGAAAAACCCCCAAAGGCTGTCAGCACTGTATCACTGCAATTTTATTATCAGAATTTTCTTTTTTCACACTTATGAACAGCAACATAAGGCAGTGGAGATAAGTGAGGAAGGACAGCATCCATCTTCCCCTTAAAACTTCACTCCCTGACTGTTATAATGTCAATGGCATTTTCAATCAGCAAGTTTTTGGCAGTAGTAAAGATTAATATTGCCATTTGTGTGGGTTTTTAATCCTGCAACTCACAAGCATTTAAAATAAGCCACTGAAGCACTGCTTCTCAGTGATCCTTCCGGCTGAAAAATAAATCTAATGCTTTTTTTCAAAGAAGTAACTCATGCTAAATAAAAAAGCTGCAGGTAACTTTAACAAGCCAAGGTATAAGGATGGTTGTGCACAACTTACAGTCCCTAAACACTCACCCAGCTGCAGAATCATGACTGTGTCATTGAAGGCACGTGTCACCAGCCCAAAATGCCTGTACAGGGGATAGCACAGCACTCTTCTTCCAAAAGATACCAGGACATCATGGATGCTGGAGAAACTCTGTGTGTGTCAGTGAAAAATCTGCATTAGTCTGTGTGCTTGTTTGTTTTCCTTTAAGGAAAAAAGCCACAGCAGAATGGGGGAGGGGGGGGGAGCTCATTTTGATTTATTATGCCTCTAAAAATCTGTACTTGAATAGATATGGAAATGTACATGTTAAATAGAAACACGACACTGCACATTTAGTTTGCATGGCAAGATAACAGTTTCCTATACATTTTAGTGGTTTGGGATTAAAAAAAAGAACATAGAGAACATGGGAATAAAACATCTAACTCAAGACTTTGCCATCCTTTAGATTAAAGCAATAAATTACATCTGTCCCACATTATTATATATATTAAGGAGAAGCTATAAAAAGCCTTTTAAGAATAAAGAAAAATTAAATCCATATGATATTAACCAAATACATGTGTACATACGAGTTCTTTAAAAATGACAGACAACTCTGCTTTTCATGAAAATTCTAGATATTCAAGACAGGAATAAATATACCTGCCTGGGGAGAACAGTTCATTGTCCTCCTTTACCAGTGAGGAACACCTCTAATTTACTCAGGCCAGAGGCATTAAGGAGTTATTAAAGACTTTAAGAGTGATGTCCTTTCTGGCTTTCACTTTTCAAGACAAAATACTCCATTTATTAATTAATCAAAAAAAAAAAACCTATTTCATCTTGAACTCTTAATTTATTAAAATTAATAAAAGCACTATGCTGACAGCCAGCACTTCTTTGCATTCTGTAACTACCTCAACCCATTGTTCATTTTAATGGATCACCAGCAAGCATTTAAATCATTTATGGTTTGTGATTGAATATTTAGAGGCTAAGGTGTGTACATGTCATGGCCAGCAAAATGGCAGTCACCTCAAACAAACCAGAGCTGAGGCAATTTTTTTTTACAGAATGATGAGAACTCCCAGCCCTAATGGTTTGTCTAACAGAGATAGTTATTAACAGCTTGGTGCCAGGATTGTGAGTTTTCTAGGTGTGAAATACACTGTTGGCACAGGCTGCACCAAGAACTGCTCTATCACAGGGTAAGCACGTGCAGAAAACTCCTTCACTATGTTAGGACATGGATCTGAAAAAAAACTAAATTGTGAATTAAGGCAGTCAGGGCATTTTAACTGCACTCCTTTGTAACCTGCTACTGCAGAACTCAAAATAAAAGAAAACCTGTTGTCACAGGACAAGTTATAACTGAACCTAACATTCACCACTGCTGGAAGAGTCTGAATGACTGGACCCAAAAATCCTGTCCAGTTTCAGTTTTGATCCTGCTAAGTGAGACTTGGCTCAGTCATTTCAGGACTGAGGCTGGGACAGTCCTTTCCACCTTCCTGCAGTTTAAGAATTAATGGATTTCAGGCCAGGTCAAGTCCATTCCACCTCCAGCTCTGTAACAATTTCTTTACACAGGCCTGGGTACTTTCAGTGAACAATCTGAACATGGAGAGAAGGGAATTCAGGGTTTTCTCTAATCTGTGTTGGTTCCAAAGGGTGAGCAGCAACTAAAACAGGGATGAGGCCCTTGGATGTGGTTTAACAATGAAGATGGTGATGGTGCTGGTTATGGTTGGACCTGATGATCTTAAAGGTCTTTTCCAATCTTCATTATTCCAAAAATAAGGCTGAAAAGAAGGGTGGAGGTAAAACAACATGTGCCCACTAATTTCTGAAGCCCAGAAATCAATTTCTGGTACCATCAAAAACAGGACATACACTTAATTCATCTTCAACACTGAAAGAGTAGTAAACTTGACACAGGAACAACACAAAATACCAAAAAATCCTCAAGTAATCCAGCAAAAAAATAACACAAAACTTTACTTTTACCCTACCTCCAGCCAGCACAACGTTGCACTCAGTTTCCTGATGTTCCAAGATGATTCAACCTGATTTTAAGAGGGGACAGAAAAACAAGTATTATCTAATCCAACACTGCTGGCAAACTATTTAAGATAACATTTTGGCAGCAATTTAAGAACGTTAGTGAATAAGAAACAGTAATTACATTACGTGCATTGAAATGGCCACAGGAGAGCATTAAAAATTATATTGCAATGCAGATGTTGAATAACTGAATTGGTTTCCATAGTGGGAAGATGAAGCTCATGCACAAAATCTTTAAAATACAACAGAATACACAGAGAAATGGTATTTTAGTGGAATTCTGTCCCTTTGCACAAAGCAACAGAGACTTCAATCAACAAAAGCCAAGCTCAAATGCCTTGTTTCATGAAAATAGCTCAAGACTTTTGGCTTTCAGAGAGAGTCCTAAAGCCAGCAGTACATGTAAAATGCCATTATTCTTAATATGTGACAGATTCATAGCATTTGAGTGGAAGTGTGGTCTAGTGGGATGATTGGGGCAAAAAGCCAGAAAGCCTTGATCTATAATCCTGGCTCTAGTAAAGATTTGTGTGGCCCGAATGTCTTGGTTTTCCTATTAAATAGGAATAAAAAAAAAAG
>VZTE01000186.1:1626425-1643063 GCA_013397775.1 Eulacestoma nigropectus
ATTGTTTTTTTTTTTATTAAAAAGAGAAAAAAAAAAAAAGGGGGGGGGGGGGGGGAAGGGTAAAAAACCTCAGTGTGTTTTCCACATACACCATACAGTTACTGCAAAACCAATAAAGAATTATGCAACTGTGTTCCTGGCAGATTTGCAGGTCTGTGCAGCACTAACATGCAACACAACAGCAATCTCAGATTATTCTGATGAATCAGCAGGTCTGGACATTTTGCTTATCATTCTACAATCCATGCCTTGCATGTCAGTGTGATTAAGACAGAATGGTTTTGGTTACATTTTCCAATATTTTGATTAAAAGCATTGAAAAAGCATCTCCTGGGTTCGTATCAGCACAGGCAATGCAAGGAACTAAGTTGTATGTGGGAAGCAATTCCATTTCCAAGGAGGCAAGGGATCCACACAGAACAAAAAAGAACAATTATCTTGTTAAATTTGCATTTGAATAAATCAAGATACACAAATCAGAAATACACAGAATTGTCTGGAAACTCCTGCAACTCCATGTTTCTTTTATTAGAATGCTGCTGCAGAAGAACACAAGTATTTAGAAATTTTACTAATGCCCATGTGCACCACATCTACAGATATGAAGTCTTTCATTTTAACTTCATGCATTTTTAATGCCTGGAAGTCAGTTCACTTTAAAAGGTAAGTTTCCTAAATGGCAGTGCAGGGTCCAGTACTAGGCTCCTAAAACATATTATATTTTTTTACTTTTTTAAACTTACATTCTTGTCCCCTTCATTGACACAGATCTCATAGCAATATGCCAGAAGAATATCAATTAATCCAAGATATACATGGTGACGGCTTCTTTTATCCAGAAGGTAAGATTTATTTGTGAACTTTCTCATCTGCTCTCTCTCTTCCTCAGAGAAGACAACTATAAAAAGTAAAAGGATAATTGATTATGAATTTAAAGCTGGCACATTCACTTTAATAGGTGGTAATACTACTTCAACAGTGTCTTTAAAAAGGAGCATGTAACTAATCACAAGTCACCCATCACTCAAGGAAAAGCCTAAATCACTCTTACTTTCCTTTTTAGCTTTTATTAAGCTCTGGTATATTCCTTTCAATGTCAAGCTTCAGCACTGCATGTACACACTGATGATTTTGAACCTCTCCAGGTGCCAAGGATTTCTGTGGATGCTTGGATATCTTATACAGAGATAAATGCACAATCAGGATCTGAGTAAAATCAAGATTCTTAAGTTCACATTGTATGGGACAAAAATCCAGAGGCAAGTGACAATTTAGAAAGATATGGCAGTTCTAACTCTGTTTTTCTGTTCATGCAAAGCAGTTCAGTATCACCCCTTGAATCACAAATATACATGTCATAGATGTATAGATGATGTATCTATAGTCTATCAGTAACTTTCTTTGTAAGTTGATTCTTCAGTGTAAATGTGAACAACACTTCACTTTTAAACAGCAAAGAAACTCCAAGCGAAATTCATGACACATAGCAGTAAAGTTTTCTTCCTCTAAAATTCAAACTCTGAAGCATCGTAACATCTACAACTGGACCATAAACACAGAAATTCCAGGTCTACTAAACAACAGCAAACAAGATGTAGACTAGATAATTCCCAAAGGTAAATGTTACAAGATGTTCATTAAGTTGCTGCAAAGTGCCAGGTGTTCTAAATAAAGTATCTTTCTCTGGAGAAAATACTTCAATGTTAGAAAAAAACATCTATCCATTGCCTGAAGTTTTCGAACCATTAATTATCCAGGCCTGAAACTCATCATTAACATGTCCAAACCACCACCTACTTTGTTTTCCCAGTTCAAAACTTCCAAGTACATGGTGTGAAATGATCAGAACAATTAAAATTGTAATTACATTTTCTGCTGTACTAAGCCTGTACACTTTCGTACACTTACACTGCCAAATTTTAGCTAACAATCTGTACCACCATCAGTATTAATCGAATACAAAGCAGCACTTGCTGCTACTTACCAAGTAAGCTAAATTGGCAAGTTTTTTGTAACTTTGATTTAAAATTGTTTTGTGTATTTGCCAGTGGCAAAACCATGCCAGAGTATAATTGTGTGTTAATATATCCACATCTAAAGGAATCAGACAAATTCATCTCACAAAGTTCCTGACAGATGAGACTGCAGACATTACCTTTACATTTTAATCACCTCTTTTACTTGTTTTAACCTGGCCATTCCTCATGTTAAAAAAGATTCTTCAAACTGTCCTTCAGTAGCAGAGTGTCAGTGAAGCAGAGTTTAATCTCTGAGGGGAGGATGAGGTCTGACAGCCAGAGGGTGTTTTGTTACAGCCCTACTGCTATTTTACACTGTGATAACACCACTTAAATCACTGTGAGATCTGTATCGTGAGCCTACTATGACACTTCCACTTCTAAATGTGTTAGGAGCACTTAGATAAAATGTGCTGGACCCACACAGAGAGCTGACTCAGTGGTCACTGAGGAAAGCACAGGTCAGGAAGTACCTGTGATAATCTGCTGGTGAGAGCAGAGCTTCAGTTTATGGTCCTGTCAAGCCAAGTCTTGAATCCCACAGCTCTCCCAAAGGGAAAGAATTGAGCAGAACTGACCCTCCTTTTTTTTTTTTTCTTTAAACTAATTTTAAGATTTTTAAACACGTGCTTCTATCCTGTAGGTTAAGGAATCAGCAACACCAGCTAAAGGAGGAGATTAGTCAGCAGAGAGCAGATTAGTCAGAATAAAGACAGTTATTGATAATAATCAGTAGCAAACAAGTCTCTCTTCAAGCTCTCCCTAAGCCCTTACAAGATGAGAGGCAGCCCTACTCTGACTGGAGATGCCCAAAGCCTTTGTGCAGGGTCAGCATTTTCCCCAGAGCTGGATACTGCCTTAAAAACACTCAATAATAATGTACACTTAAACAAGTAACTGAAACAATAAAGTCCATTTCTGGTTAAATTGCTTGAATTTGTTGCAACCTGCTGAGGTATGAGAGGTTAGTGGAACTTTCCACTTCCTCTTTCCTGTACAGACTCTGCCCCTCAAAAGGTGGCACCGAAGATTCAGTAAAAGCTCTTCTCCGTGTACAGGGGGCCATTTTTGGAAAGTTGCAGATTGTGACCATCTTTGAGACTCCCTAAACCTCTGTCTGGTAGACTGTGATCAGAAGAGCCTCAGTTTTTCGGGAAGTGAGCCAAAAATCCTAAAAACACAAATCTGTCTCCTCGGCACACCCATATTCATGCTGTGGTCAGTCAAGTCTGGTTTGTTCATCCCTCTCCTGTCTTTGCAATTCTTCCATCCAAATTCTATCTCCTTCACTTATCTTTTCTTCACTGTCAAGCCTCCACCTCCACCTCTCAAATCAACATTTCCAGCACATTTCCTCCACATCACTTCTGACCTTCTTCCTCCAGGCACTCTCCATAGAATCACTGGACTTGGACAGCCTTTCCTGGATCTCAGTTTCCTTTATGCTCATTTTTCTTACTATTCTTTAAGAAATCCACAGTTCCTGCAAACATATCAACACCATATATCATTCTTTCTTCCTACTGTTCTTGCCTTTTAAAACCTGAGATATTTTACAGTGGAGACTGATCATTAAGAGTTTTGGATGAATAAAACGCACCATTTCCTCACACAACAAAAACCTGCTCTGCAGCAGAGCAATGCCAGGAAGGAACCCATGATGCAAAGCCCTGAAAACTGAGCAAAGCAGGCAGACAGCACAATTGCAGAAATTTGATAAAAAAAGAAAAGTAATCCATCTTAAACTTATGAATCTAGCAGTATTTGACACGTATTTGAGCCAAGCCTTACTGAAAGGTGGAACTTTAAAAGGAAATTGCTTCCCTTTCTGTAAAGAAATAAGAAAGAGAACAGTCACTGAAAACATAAAAGGTTACCCTGAACAAAATAAGATATCCTTGGAGCACATAAATGTTAGATTAAATACATATGTCAGCCTGAGCCTTTGAAGATTATTGTGTTGCCTAAAGAGGAGTTTTTTACAGTTGTGCAATTGGAAGTAGAATAAAAATGAACTTTTAACCAAGCTGAATGTGACTGCTAGAAAATACAAACCCTTTCATCTGGAATCTGTAGAAGCAAGACACTAATGTAAACTTCAGCAGCAGCAGAAAGCAAGCTTTCCAAAAATTTTATCCCCTCATGGGAAAGGCTGTGTAATTAGTAAGGCTTTATGGAGTATTACTTGACTTGAATTAGACATTGTAAGTGTGAACAAAAAGGGCTGGAAGAGAATATACAGTGAGATGTACAAAAAGGACAAAAGAAAGAAGAGACATTCAGAATAAGAAAAAGAAAAAAAATTTTAAAAAGGCAAAATACACAAACCATGCACACAAGCTGGAGAAAAAGTAAAAAGGTCAAATAATAATAGATTCAAAGTAAGGACAGAAGAGAGATGAAAACTTTAAATGTTAATGAGATGAACCAAAAAGAGAAAAAATTTGGTAATGAGACATTAGAAGAACTTGATGATGTAAAAACAAAGAGAAAATAACCAGGGATAAATATAAGAGCAGGAATCAACCAAAGAAAATCTTCAGTTAATTGCAATGTCATGCAAAAAATAAAAAAGGCCATCTGTACTTCTAATTACTCCTTGTAGCCAAAGACATTTTAAAGACAAAAGTAATCAAGTTTTGGGTTCCAAGAAACCAATGAAGATAACAACTGAAAAGACATCAATGTAAGGCAGGAAAAGAAAGAGGAAAAAAAAAATTCTATCCATTGTTTCTGAATAAGAAAATAAACTTTTAAAGAATCTGCTGATTTTTATATCTCTATCCCACCCTAAACTCACTATTACACGTTCAACTTGAGGAGCAGCACATCTTTAATCAAGAACAAATCCTTCCTTCACACAGGACAGACATGAATTCCTGATTGACTGCACCATTCCTTTGGCTGGATAAAGCAATATAAAACCACAGGGGATACATCCTGCTGATGATCAGATTCCAGGTGGAACAGCCTGGAGCCACCTCCTGCCCTTTTGTATTTCCGTTCACAAGAGACCTTCAAGTAGAACCTGCACTCCCTCTCATGGTGGTTTCCTTCACCACAGCTCACTCAGGTTTAGGAACCTCCACTGATTTCAGTCACTTATTCAAACAGCACAAATGTTACCAAAAACAGGTCTTTCCAAGGAAAAGGGTGGGTTGTTGCCATTAACATCACCCAAACTCCAGATTGCCTCTTGTGTTACTTAAATTTCCTCAACACCCGCAAAACTGCATGAGCCTCTCCACTCAGCCCCATGAAGGTGAGATTTTTTTTTTTGATCATTCTTATTAAGTATAGATCTGTTATAACAAATGGGTTGGAGAAAAGATGATCCTTAATAAAGTCCATTTTCTGTGTAATTTCCATTAGCAGGCTTGCCAAGCTTTTGAGGAGTTTGCTGGCACCTCTAAGACCCAACAACATACATATTTTTCCTCACTACCTCAATTTGGAGGAGAAACATTCCTTATCAATAAAATCATCCAGCAGCTCTTCACTTTAATTATATTCCTGAACCCAAGCAAACAGGAGTTGTGTTTCATTTACTAAGGACTGAATGGATAAAAACAAACAAAGGAACCCCTCATTATTGTGTTTTCAAGCCTCTTGTACCTTTGTCCAATGCTTTTTAAATCAAGTGTTTATGATGGACATAATTAACAATTCCTGGCTTCAGAGGCTGAAAAGAGACCAGGAATGAAGATCAGATTACATTCACAGTAAAATACACAATATCTACCCAAATTCTTTTGTTCTCCCAGAGAAAATGTGGAAGTGCAGGTATTATCAGTGCACTGAGAACCTCTGGTGAAGGGATTATCATCATCTACTTTCGTAATATCAGATTTTCATACTACATAGGAAATGAACAAAGAACAATAGAAGAAGATGCACAATGGTAACTTGTAGTGCTCTCTGCACTCACTGTGTGCAGGGAGGCAGCCTCAGTTATCTGTTAACAGTGCTCCCACAAGGTCACCTACTCACCCTGGAAACATCCCTTTAAGTTTCTAAATGGACACAAAGAGTTTTCTTTGAAAAAAGTCTCCAAGATCCATAAAGTAATGTAATAAAGCAATAAATAATAAATGTAGTGGAGTAACACATTTCCTTTAAGAACAATAACCTATAACATGGCACCACAGCAATTACCATTTAAGCAACAGATGTGTATATATATATATTTATACATATATACATATATGCATATTCTCACCAAATGCAGGACAGTCATGTTCCTGATGACTCTCTCCCTGCAAGGCTGTCATCTTTTTATGAGCATCAATCCACCAGGGTTTGTACTTTAAAAGATGCTTAATAGCTTCATCTTCAAAAAAATCAGCTCTAGGGAAAATAAAAAGAACTTTCACATGCTATTTATTTCAATTCATATTATATGTGGGTACATATTAACACATCCATAGAGTACATCTCACTTGCTTCAGGTTATTTTCCATGTTAGAAATATGTTCTTTGACTTTAAAGCAGAGAATAATACTTACTTAAAAAACCCCAATATTCTCTTACCTTTCAGTATTCCTTCCTCACTTCCTCCACCTTTCCTGAGCCACCCAGAAGCCCAGGGAACTGATGAGCTTGCAGCATCACACGAAGCTGAACCAACCTAATTTGTTCTGAATGTAGCTAAAGGAAAACACTCCAAAGGCTTCTCACAGAAATCACTTGATTTTACTGGGTAGCTCTCCCACTTAAGACCCAGGGAATTTGTGGGGAGGAAGGTGTGCAGCTGAAGGGTAAAGGTGAAGCAGGGATGGGGATGGACTTTAAGGTAAGCAAGGACATGTAGCAGCAAGGTGGAAAAAGAAGAGTTGTACATGAATTCTGGAAGAGAGATCACCTCCATATCAGCACAAAGGCACTGTGGTAAAAATTTCAACCTAGTAATTCTGGGAGGACTGACCCGAAAGGATTCATGTTCTAAGGCTCCTCTTATCATTTGAGCTTTTTCTTCAAGCCAAACAATGGTATAAATACCGGGAATTGAAAAAAAAAACCACAGGAAATTTCTTAATACCTTCTTAACCACCACACAAAACCTGAACACAAACGCAATTTGCTTCACTCTCACACTGACAGATTTTTTTGTTGCCTCCCTTCAGTGTCAAAGCAACTTAAAAGATATCAGCCAGGGTACATTTTCCTCAAAGCCACCAGAACACTTGTTTGCCCCCATTTCTACCAGAGCTTCTGTTCTCCTCAGGAAAACAACTTTTGTTGAAGAAAGGCTGGTATCATCTGTTCTGAAACAACCAAGACACAGCCATTAAACTAAATGGTGTAGCTCTACCAGGCCAGAACACAGATTCTAAAATGGAAACTTAAAATTGCTGCAATTTGCATCCCATTAGAGGTTAGGAACTACTTCAGTTCTAGTGAAATGTAGTTCAAGAAAGCTCTTCTATTTTTTTGCGTATTACAGGAAGACATGAGGCTTCTTCTGAAACATCCAACTGAGGAAAAATTCCAGGTTTGCAAAGTTACCTTCTGAACAACTCAAAATAGGTTAAGCCTTCCTGTCCTCAACAAAACACACCACAGTACTAATTCTCCCTATTGGGGACTACCCTCTTCTCCCACCAAATCCATCTTGCAAGAATCAATCTACATTAATACATCTCATGGCTTTCATTTATTTTACTTATCTGAACCTAACTTGACCTGAAAGGCACCAAGAATCATTTTCACCTCACCAAGTGGAATGAAGCACAAAAGAAACACAAACTCTTGGACATTTTCCTCATTCTGCTCTAAAACAGGTTTCAAGTGATGAAGGCAAAAAAGTGGGCAAGACAAAATCATTGTAACTTCAAAACTCGAATTCTCTCCTCCTAGACCAGCATGGCTCATTAATCCTTGTTTCACAACAGGAAAACAAAGTTCTGACTTTGTCAGCCTAAAATGCTGGCAGGGAGTGGCTGCTCAGCAGCTGAAGAGATGAACTATGAAACAATGTTCTGCAACAGGTGACAGCAGCCCCCCTTGAACACCGACTTAAGCAGTAATTAACAGCTGAGTAACCCCAAACAGATGAGCAATGTTTTCTGTCAGTGTCACACTAAGAATACCCATTATAGCCTGCTCTGATGAGACAAAAGGAGCCCAAAAGTAAAGCTGTTCTTTCCAAAAGTGATCTTAAATCCAGTAATTTGTAAAAAAGAAGAGGGAATGGGTTTCAGAGGTACTTAGCCAGGTGAAGTCAATCAGTACTCACAGGTAATGATCAGGCTCAAACTTGGCAGCCTCAGCTGCCAAACGTTTCCTCCTACGTTCCTCTGCAGGAGTTTGGTCTGGATCCTTAATGTCAATAACATCACTGAGCTCATCCTGCAGATGGGAACAAAATTATAGGACCAAGCCACTGGTATGACACACAAGATCTATTTAGAAAGAATTTAAGAAGGATGCTTATCAGCATTGCACTGAAATCCCTAAAAAAGCTTCAACCTCCCTTTCAAGTCGTCCACATTCAGGCTCCAGTGTGCAAAGAAAACATCAAAATTCCAAGGAAATGCAATTATTTGAAGCTCCTTAGAATTCATGATATTATCAAGTCTATTCAGGCCATTTTATCATAAGGCAGGGAGGTTATTTTGTATAATGATAAATTTGCAATGTTTAACAAAGGCACAGAACCCCAACAAAGACAAGATAAGAATCAAACACCATTCTTGTGACTTTTGTGAATACTCTCGCTCTCTGAAGTGGCTGAACATTAATTAATAGGCAATTGCAGTGCCCTTCCAAAGATCATTAAATAGTTATTTTCCATCCCATTAATGCTAATGGGAAATGTATTTCTTCACAAATTTCATGGCAATAGACCATCATATATGTCCTAATAGAATGTAAATACCTTCTCCATAAACAGCAATCCTGCCCCAAAACCTATGAATACTACAACTCATACAATAATGAGTTAGAGTTACATTAAATGAGTTGCACTTTTCAAAAGTTGTCTTGTGAGCCAGGAAGCCTACCCAGGAGTTTTAAGACAGGAAAAGACAAAAACGTATCTACCTGCAGCCTCTGGAACACCCCTGAGCGCAAATTCCCAAATCCATAGGGGTGCTGCAGTGGTGGAGTGCTTTCTTCATAGGGGATCTGTTCCACTTCCCAGTCAAATTCTTCTTCATTGTCCTCAGACAGCTCAGCAGAGGCAGCTGTATCTACGGCATGGTCAGAGAAAGAAAATTATTACACAGAAAAATATATATTATTTCCTAGAAAGGTAAACACTGGTAGCACAATAAACCTCCCTCATTTTACCCCATCTTTTAAGAAATTTTACTCAACACTGGGTCATCCAGAGCTGTAACCCACAGGTCCTGCTTCAAACTCCCAAGTCTTCAAAAATGAACATCAAGAACACTAAATTCTAAGTGCACTCCCTCAGACTGAAATACCTGTTCCACTGATTTCAACTAGATCAGCATCTGATGCTAGGAGAACCCTGACAGAAATTAAGTGATGTTATCAATAATTTACGGCAGGTGTTAAAAAATTAAACAGAGATAGACAAACATTTTTGTCTGCTAAATACTGATGTTAAGCAGGACCTGCACAAAAACCTGTGGTTTTAATTAGCTTCTCATTTGAGCTAAAAGTCCAGTTGTAGTTTGTAGAAAGCAGAAGACTCAACTGTGTGTGTGTTCTACAGCCACTAGAGGGGTACAAAGACCTACAGAGCATTAGCATATTTTTAAAGCACATTTTAAGCACATTTTGGAAAAATTTAAACATAACTAGACCTATAAAGTTGACACGTGTATCTTCTACAACATATTTATTTCTACTCTTGTCCATACTTTAATTTATTCACACCCTTCTAATACCTTGGACTAGTCAGTAACAGAAATACTGTACTTTTCTACACATCTGTAACTGTTTTATTACACACATGCATCATCTTGCATAAACAAGATTGATTTTGTCATACCCATCTCTTCTACCAAAGGTTTTGCTGATCTTGATTTCTTTGGTGCTAGAAGAGATGTCAGCATGTCCAGCCCCTCAAAATATTGGCCAGGATTCTCCTTGGGTAACCGAATGGTAAAAGTACCTTAAAAAAAGTCAGATATAATTATTGCATCAAGATATCCGAGACAAACAAAAACGCACATTTTTCCTCCAATGAGAAAGGCTCAGAGGAAGTAGGACACTTGCAGGTAGGATTTTATTATGCATTGATCCCTGTGCATGTTTTTAACCTTATTTCATAACAATTCAAGATTTTAATGATAAAACATGAAAGAGAATATTTAACTACTTAGAGTCTCCTGACTTGCATTGTATAAACACAAACCAGCAGAAGAAAACAAGCTTTATTTAATTTTTAATCCTTCCACCAAACAATCCACAGAAGCTACGTTCATCAATCTGATTATTGTCTTAAGTCATGTAATAAAGGTTCTGCAAGCAACAAATTTATTGCTTTATTGCTTTTAAGTATAAATTACTGGAAATAGCAACATTTTTTATGACACAGATCCCAATACATTAACCAATACCTTCGTCTGTATTGTAAGATGCTTTTTCTCTGCCATCCTCTACAATTCTTCCAGGAAGTGTCAACCTGCAGGCAAAAAATGAGATGCCTCACTCTGACTAATTCTGCAAGTTAATGTCTCAGCCTATAAAAATGTAAGGCACATTCCAAAAGCAGCACAAAGGACTTAACTATTCCCAGTAATGGAATCCATGCACTTCAATCCCACTGGATTCCTCCCAGGAAAAGATACACTCTACAGAATTTACTCCCAGAGAGTCGTCTGGCCATTTACGATTAAAAAGCCATTGTACAGTAAATTCAGGAAAATATTTCTTTCAACTCCCTTTAACATGATTTAATGCCTAGGAACAAAGAGGCCAGATCCAAAAAACCAAATCTTTGCATGAACTGAGCTGTCTGTAGTCAACAGAAAAAACGCTGCAGATGAGGAACATTCTGAAGGGACCAAAATTAAGTTCATTTCCTACTATGAAGGTCAGTTTTTGAAAAATTTTTCCACTACTTGCCTGAGGAAGTATGGCTTAGCATAAAATTTGAAATCTTCCCCTTCAAAATAAATGTCAAACTCCGAAGCTCTGGCGTGAGGCACTCTGATTTTTACTGTAAGGAAATCTGGATCCTGGGTCAGCTCAAAAGCTGGAGTAATCATGATGAATCCAGGAGGAATGGATGTGTGGCCCTATAGGAAGAGGAAAAGAAAAGATTATTGTAGCTTCCAATTTATGAGAGTGGTGTCTCTTCAAAATTCTGTAAGAATATTTCAGATTCCCACAAAGTTATCTTCCATATGCTCAAGAAGAAAATCCACGACAACAGCAACAACATCCAAGTGTTATCGAGAATGTGAAGGTACCACCTCTCTGCACCTTAATGAAACAACTGAACGTAAAGTTGGAGTACAGGAAAGCACCTGTTACATTCCATGTGAAAACCACACTAAAACTCAGTCCTAAAACTCTTCAGCTTTTCGCAACTGTTATTTATTATTTCACACAGAGCAGACCTTAGACCTTTGCAGTTCTCTAGTGAAGGGAACAAAAACCACTATTAAAAAATACTAAAATCTGGTACTACTTCCAAAAAATAGAGCTGTGTTTTATAATTCACACGCATATTAGCCAAAATACGAGCAACAAATTGAAGGACAGTTTAGATAACATCCCTCAGAACCACATGCATATATACACGCTGGCACATGTACGTATTTAGCAGGAGAGAAGGAATTTATATAGCACTATCCACCTAATACACAATTGTCTGACCCTTCAATAGCTTCTCAACTCGGGTTTAATTCAGAACCCAGTTATGGATTGTTTGGGTTTGGTTTTGTTTTTTTATTTTTGTTTTGGAAGGTGTGTTTACAAAAGGTCACACAGTTTTCAAAATCAACTTTTTAAACCAAAAATATTTTAACAAATAAAACCAGAGAAGAACTATTATTTGGGAAAGAACTACTTTTCACTCAATTGCAGTTATCTTTACTAAACATATCCCCATTCTGACAATGTCGTGAACAGCCAGAAACCACTAAAACAGGGCTCAATTAACAGAGCCCCCTTTTTCTCATATGGGTCATCAGCCCTGTTTAGCATGTACGAAAAAAATCAAAACTCCCCATTTCACGTGATTCCAGGGGCAACATTCCCCCCCTTTCCAGGCTGAGAAGCTGCCACGTGTTTCACTGACTCGTAACTATATAGGAAACACCTGGCTTGTAGAACACCTGCACACCTGATGTGCTTTCCTGTGGACTTTCTTCTTCTCTCAACACCACAAGCTGGGATAAGAGGTAACAAAACGCCACTAACTCATTTGGACCCTCCAGGGATGACCTGCCGGCCTGCATTTTTATTTTCCCCAGGTTCATGTATGAACAGCAGCCCCACAGCCAGGCCCAGCTCTCGCTGCCCTGTGCTCCTGCTGCCCTTGGAGCATCCCTGGCCCAAGTTAATCACCCCAAACCCCTTTGGGGGGGAGGTCCCACACAAATCCCTGGTATCTCACAGCCGAGGAAGCACTGGGACACAACACTGAAACCCCAGGTATCCCAAATAATCACGCTTCTCAGCCTTTCCCGTGCGGACAGGGCAGTGCACGAGGGAAGGGCAGAGGGAGCAGGACCGGGAGGGGCGGGCAGGGACAGGGATGATGCATGACAGGCTCGGCCTTAAAGCACAGAACCGCTGGGGCTGGGAGGGGCCTGGGGAATCCTCCCAGGCAGGGTCACCTGGAGAAGGCGATACAGGAACCCCCAGTGCGCTTGGGGTGGCCCCACACAGCGAGAATCCCCGACTCCCCGGGCACCTGCTCAGTGCTCCGCCACTCGCCACGGAAAAAAGTTCCTCCTCACGATGAGGCGAAACTCTCTGTGTTTCATTCTACGGCCACTGCTCCCTGTCCTGTCGCTGGGCACCACTGAAGAAGGTCTGGCCCGTCCTCTGACACCCCTTGGCGATATTTATGTGCATTAATGAGATTCCCCTCTCAGTCTTCTCTTCTCCAGCCTAACCAGGCCCAGCTCCCGCAGTCTCTCCTCATCAGGGAGATGCTCCAGACCCCTCATCACCTTTGTTCCCTCCGCTGGGCCCTCTCCTTGTCCTTTTTGTACTGAGGAGCCCAGAACTGGACAAAGCCTCCCTCCGCCGCCGTCACACCGGGCCGCGCGCCGACCTCCGGGCGTACCCCTCCCCTTAGCCACCCACGTGCGGGCCCTCCAAGGGGAGAGAAGCCTCGGGGGAGGCGGCTGCCAGCGGGAGAATCCCGGGAACAGCGCCGGGCCGAAGCCCGGCCGTGCCCGCCCGCACCGCTCACTCACTGACGGAGCCCCCGCGCCGCTCCCGCCGCCGCTTCCCGCGCCCGCCCGCACCGGCGGCGGCGGAGCTGCGCCTGCGCAGTCGGGACGGGCCCGCCCCCGTGGCCTGCCCCCGCTATGGCCGCCCCTCAGGGCCTCCCGCGCCGCGTCCGCGTCCTGAGGGCTCTGCCCTCGCAGTCGGCGCTTGTAGCTCTGCTCCTCTGCGTGAAATGTGCAGCGATTTAAGTGATCGGCTTTAAATTCTTGCTGCCCATAAATCTGATGAAGTTTCGTGATGTTTGCAAGAGTTGTTAGAAAGGGAATGATCAGTGTGGACGTGGGCAGTGTAGCTGTGTAAAGCTAGGTCATTTAGGGTAAAAATAACAATCCGTCATCTGCACAAATGAAAAGAATGAATTCTTACCAGCGATTGCATAAAATATCTTGCACTGACGGAGCATATTTTATTTCAGCAGCTGCTTTTCGTAAAGAAGTGTGGAAATTGAACTTGGGTGTACTGACGAGATGGTTTGTTTCTTTCCTGAGAACAGTGGGCAATCCAGGACTAATTCCTGTGAACAAATGTGCTATTTCTGTTATGTTTACACTCATCTGTCTTTTCCCTTGCTGCAGATAAGGTAGAAGATGAGTAAACAGAAAAGTGACCCCACGAGCACTGTCAGAGTAGGAATTCCCAATTACATAAGGCTCTTCTAAGCTACTGGATTAATGCAAACATTGACAGGCTGAACAGGGGGCAGATCCTGATGGATCAAAAGAAATACAGCATTAAGGAGAACAAGAAGCTCCAGTAGCAGAAAAGTTGGTTTAGAAGCTATAATTTATTAAATACAGCACCTAATGTAGAATTAATTTAATTTTTCTGCCTTTGGACCCTGAGATGTACTCTAGTTCCGGGTAATTCTCTACATTTTTAAATACTACTGACTGTCTTCCTTTTACTGCCCCATCTGAGATGCACTCAAATATTTTTCCTGGAGGGAAACAGCATAATTATGTAACCTCTCCTAATTGAGTTTTCTTAAAAAAAAAAAAAAAAAGTAGACAAACAATCCTCCAGGCTGGAAATCCCCTGAATATGACATCTCTTTATGAGAAAACTTCTTCACTCTTGTACTGACCTGAACCAGCAGTTCAAGTACTGCACAAAAATTAAATAATTTGCTTCAAAATAGATAATTCTCCTCACTGATTTAAAATTGATGGATGGTTGTAATGGTCAGCTGAAACTTCCTTGTGTCCCAGTTTTTCACATGCAGAAACTGAAGATGCATGGCTTATAAAAAGCTTTCTTTTTATATTATGAAGTTTATGATATCTCATTTCAGATGCTGATTGGGCTTGGACCAAGGCCTCAGTCATGTCCTCAGAAACTTTTGATGCATTTCCAGAGAACTTCAGCACTAATTAACTTTTGGACCTTACCAAAATAATCTGTAATAAGTATATTGGATAGGAAGCTGGATTATGAACCAGTAGGCACCATCTTCTCTGGATAAATTCAAATGTGCAGGACAAGTCTGTGAAAGATTAAGAAGTTTCATCTGAGAGTTTATTCTTGTCTAACTGACACTTTCCAAGACTGCCTGAGATTATTTTTTTAGAGCCTAAGAACTCTCAGCTTTGTGGTTTTTTGGGGGTTTTTTTTGGTGCTAATACTTTTCTTGTAAAAGAACTATTTATATGCTGATTTTAGTGAAGAAAGTGGTGCATCAGCCACTCTGCTTTTCCATCCAAGTAAAGGATGAAGTAGCATCTCTAAGGAATGTGTATTGCTTTATTCTGTAAAATACATACAGATTTTTTTTAGAACTGTAACGAAGAAGTTTTTTGTGGAAATGTCAAAGACTACATCTTTTAGTGCATCTTTCTGATGAAGGGAATTTGACTGGTATATACTTAATGGAGCACTGAGGAATTAAAATGCATTATCTACAATGTTTTGGGCAAGGAATTAGGACACCTTGCTGCTTGCTTGAGAAATAGAAACATGAAGCTTTGCAATTTATAAGCACAATTGGCTCTACGTGGCTAATAATAACAAGTAAATCTGGCAACCTTGGTAATCCAAACCAAAATTACTAACTTAATTTACACATCTAAAGAAGAAAGTGATTGTATTGATGATACAAAAATCACACAATTGAACAGCTTGAGGATTTCAGCAGGTTGCTGCTGGTACTCTTTTTTCATTAAGTATAAAGTTTGGTAGGGTTTTATTATAGTGTATTTATTCTCAGGAAGGGGCATATGTTTATGCATTGTGGTTTTTCTGTAGTTTCTCATTTAGTATTGCTATTTTCTCTTAGCATGAATGAAGGAATTTACATTCTCTTATCTGGCCACAATCCGAGTTGGATGAAACTCTGAAACAGTGGTTGTTCATTGCATTTGGACTGATGCTAAGGCAAAGAGCACTTTGGGATAGCACTGGTGAAGGGATGCGGTGTCAGCAGTGTAAAATGGACAGTTCCACTGCCAAGGGAATGCCAGTGGCACTTCCAGTGACTCCATGAGGGGCACATGAGGCTCCTCCAGTACTAAACCCTGGGAGGGACTTCCGAGGCTCCACTTTCCCTTCTCTCCCCGTTCCAGCGCTGGTGTCTCCACTCTGCACAGCTTGTACTATAGCTCCAGGAGGCAACAAGAATTCTTGTATTTCTGTCATCCTGTACATTTAAAGGTCAGAGAATATGAGCCCAAGTAGGATTTACTTCTGTGAAACTCAGTGTTGTGATCTCTGCTGATGTTCTACAGCCGGCTGGCTAGGATGGGTCATACAGGGATAAATTCAAAACACAAGTGAGTGAGCGGTTTGTTCCTTCACAGTTCTACAAGTATTGCACTTTATCGTTTACCTGCCTTCGGTGCAGGTGGAATGAGAAGTGGGTACTGCCTGTAGGTGACAAACTGGGGCTGCAAGGCGGAGGGAGGCTCGGTTTCCCTGTTAGCACAGCCAGAGGAAACGCGCCGCCGAGACGAGTTTCCCCCTTTTCTCCTGCTCACCTTGCTGTGCACGCTCACGCTCTCTCGGCACTGCCCACCCGTGAAACCCCAGGTACCTCCGAGTAGCCGCGGTCCGTGCCCGGCGCTGCTCGCTGTGCCGCCCCGTTAGGGAACGCCCAGACTGACACGGCCCCTGCCCGCCGCGCCCGGGCGCTCCCAGGGCCGGGCGGCTACTCCAGACAGTACGGTAGGCGCGGCCCGCCCGCCCCGCCCCGCTCGGGCCGGGCTGTGCGGCCACGTCCCCGCTCGGGCCGGGCTGTGGCGATGCG
>VZTE01000186.1:1643253-1666717 GCA_013397775.1 Eulacestoma nigropectus
GCCCGCCGCGCCTCGGCCGGAGCCCCCCGAGGAGGAGCCCCGCGGGCGGCGGCAGCGCCAGCGCCAGGTAACGGGGGCGGCTCCGTCCCCCGGCCCTGCCCTCGGGAGTCCCCGGTCGCTGTGTCCGTGCCAGCCCCACGCGGGACCCGCCCGCCCCGCGGGTCCCCTCGGCGGTGTCGCTTTAGTGCCGGTGCGTCGGGCACTTCCCTCTCCCAGATGCTTTTCCCCCGCGAGTGACCGGTGCCGAGAGCCCCTTGTGCAAACTGCCGGGGTTCACAAGGACAAACTTTTCCCTGCGTGTTTCCACCGGCAGCGTAGTTGCCAGAGATGCCACGAAAGCGCGGGGAGGTTTTCCGGTGCCCGAGCGGGGGGTTCCCTCCTCTGCGAGAGCAGCTTCTGAAATAGCGGCTTTTCCATTAGTTTTGCCCTGGTTTCGGAGGCTGGCGTGGGCAGTGTGGTACTCGCTGTCTGGAATGAGGAGCTGCTGTCACCTCGGGAGCTGCACTTTACGGGTTTTCCAGGGAAAAGGGAGGGCGGCTCGTTATTGCCGTGTGGTGCCACTGGGTTCCAAACTGCAGAGGCACTGGCAGATTTTAAGCTTTCGAGCTTTTTGTTTTGAATGTTTTTTTATATGTAAATTAATTTAGCAGAACTTTGAAGGAGTTTTAAATTGTGGTGTGTTGTGTTTCCTCTCCCAGCACCTTACAGGCAGGGTATTTTTTTAAGAACTAATTAGTTGAGAAAGGGCAGCTTTCGGTGGGTGGAGGACTTGTTTTCCCCTTTGCATTCCAATTATATTATGGTCAGTGTGACCTCATATATCTAATTAACTTGGTATGTCTTTGTGTCTCTGATTCATGATTTCACAGAGATATTCTGAATGAAAGACTATTCCTGTTTTTTGAGCTCTTACTCCTTAACTTATTAAAGCAGTTGGTTTCTCACCAGCATTGTTACCCCACTGAATGCAGGAGATGTTTTCTGGGGCTGAGAGTGGGCCACGGACAGAATTCAAATGCCGGTATTAAAGCAGGATTATTTCCACTAGCAACTGTACCTCCTGAAGTCATTTTTCTTTAAGGCATATCTCTGTGATTATCATGGAAATCAAGAAGAACACTGAAGGAGGGAGCCTGGAAAGTATGGAACTGCCAGAAAGTGTAAACAACCATTCCATTTCAATGAGCTTTTCAGCGGCATCTTCATGTTTCACAATTTGACATTATCTAACTTTTTGATTATTTGTTGACTTTGCAAGTACTTTTCACAAGGTCTGCAACACAACAGCAAAAAAGGAGAAATTCAGTACTCAAACCATGCATGTTCTTCAAAATTTTGGGTTTTTGTGGGGTTCGGTGGTTGTTTTTTTCCCTCATGATCCTGCGCAATTGGCCCCAGCAGGAGTTTGTATAACTGAGAAGCACAATTCTGTGGGTCCTGTTCAGCCACTTGCTGAAAGATTCTGTGTTGTGTTAGTTACTACTAAAATTTATTCGGGTGAGGGCATCCATAAAAAAAGAATTTTTGTGGGGAGGGTGTGAGATAAATGGTTCAAGTGGAGGTGATGCTTGCCTGCTTGGAAAGGTATCAGGTGGTGGGATCTGCTGGGCTTAAAAAGCCTGCTGCAAGCTAAACTGAAAGCAGTGCGAGGGGCTTGAATTTGGATTGTAAGAAACAGGCCATGATTATGATTTTAGTTCCTCCTTATGAGCAAAGGAACATTATTTTTAAATTTGATGTGAGAAATCCCACCTGGCCTAACTGTTGCCTTCAGGATAATGACAAATCTGATTAGGACTGTGCAAGATGATGTGATGTGGTCACGGTGTACATGCTTATATGAGACTGCATGATTGAGCAACAGAACCTTAGTGAAGTTCTGTCTATCTGCATGTAAAACGTTGTTTAAATTCATTTTTGCCAAGATAGTTTGTGTAGTTGGATCAGAGGATGCAAGTTTTGGGCTCAGCTCAGAAACAAAGGTGTTATTTAGGATTTGTGTTTGCTTCATGAGAATCAGCATCTTGCAGGGAAGATGAATTTTAACTGGGATTTGTCATACTGCTTTCTGTAGTCACATAATAACAGAAGACATCAGGTTTTAAAAAGTGCAGAAGTCTTCTAACGTAAGTATCTATACATGATAAAAGCTTAATGTAGGCACGTCTCATTAGCTGGCTGGTGCTTCACAAATGTTAGCAACGACATTCATGTGTCCTGCTTTGGTCATTAGATAATTTTGACAAATCTAGGTAAATTTCTGATTAGCTTTGAAAACTTGATTTTTCGTGGTGGTTTTACTGCTCATTCCTCTTGGAAGTGGCAATTCCTATGCCTTCAGTAAGACTTTTTTTATATGATGAATTTTAAAACGTGTCAAACCAATGTGTGCAAAGTATCAAAAAGAAGGAGGATTATTTTACATTTGAAGGGCAGATGTGACCATGCTCTCTCTTAAACCAGCGTGGCAAGCCTGGGGAAGTGAACCTTTGCCAGCACATTTAGTTCCCTGAAAGTAACTTTTTCAATGCAAAACATCCCTTGCATGGCAACCTGTTGAGATACTTTTTCTTTCTGTGCAGCCTGTGCACACACACAGGCAAGTTTGGCTTGAGTTTGATAATAACATGCTGAAGTCCTAAGGATTTCGTACTTGTTTCATAAAGAACCCACTTCATAAAAGGAGAGAGAAACATCCATTCTGGTTTTGAGTGGCTTATTTCCCATTTTCTGAGTGGTAGGAAAAGGTTGAAACTTCAACCATTTTTGGATTGACAGCAGCTACAGTTGGTTTTGTGCAACTGCTTCAAAGTGAGAAATTTATATTTCAAAGCATGCAAGAAAATGTGTTTCATATCGTGGAGCTGCTGTGGGGACATTGACTCAGGGGTGGCTGTCAGGGAAGGAGCCTGTTCAGTGAATCACCAGTTTTGATACAACGCCTAAATCTACACTTGTTTGTGCTGCAAAAATAAATGAGATCATAATAGGAAGAAGGTTTCAAAAATTAACAACTATATTGCATTTTGGAAGAGTCTGCATACATTATTTTTCTCTCAGGAATAAATTTGAAGGCTTGAATAGATTAGCAGGCTCTGTAATGAGGTGGGAATGCATTATTTTGAATGGATTTAGATTGATTTAGACAGGTTTTGGGTTAATTATGTTTGAGACACTTTGGCTGTGACTAATAAGAAAATTACATGTAATCTAAACTTTAAGACCTAGGAATGCACACTGTTGTGCTTGAGCACTCAGGCTGTTCCTGCTGTGTCAGTGCCTTTCTGAAAAAATTTTATGTAGTAAATAAAATACTGGTGAGCAACTGGATGGGAGTTGTTCTGTATTGTTGGAAGGTCTTTGCTATAAACATTTTATTGTGCTCCGTCTTAGTGAGTTCTGTCTTCAGTCACTCCATGGGAATGTGTTCTGCAAGTCTTTTGTGATGCTTTCTGGAGTGCTTAATCTTAGTTTCTGTATTTGTTCTTGTCAAACACATTAAACTTTAGGGCCCAGGTCTCTGCATTGCTTTTGATGCATTTAAACATTTAATTTAGGTTATAAAATCCAACTACAGACTGTTCATAACAGACAAGTTAAGCTATAAAGGAATGAATGTAAATGTTAGGAAGAATTGACTAATGATAATAATTGCATTACTCTGTGGATCTATGGGCTTTTTAATGTCTTGGGAGCCTCCTGAGGTAGGAAATTCTTAGAGCTGTAACAGCTGTTCCCATTTTACAGGTAGGACAACTTGGCTGTATCCTGCAGATCTTTATTCTTTCACCCAGCTGTTGTTCCTCCCCATCCCTTCCCTTCTCCTTGCCCTGTATGAGGTGCTTGTATGAACAGAGCAGGGAAGGGGGGCTGGGATGTTCTTTGCCAGGATCTGCTTGTTTGTCCTCCAGGCAGACTGACTTTGCCTCTACACCTGCCCCTTCTCAGGCTTCTGGATAATTGTTATTTTTTAAAGGCTAAGTTAAAATTGCTGTCTATGCATCCTGCTCTGGCACTTTTTTGTCTCCCATTCAAGCTCACCTTTGTTTTCACAGTCCTCTAGGTTTCTTTAGGTACTTCTAAAAAAAAAGCAAAATGTTGTGTCCCAAAATTCTTCTGTACCTCATTGCTACTTCTCTCACTGGTTATTGCCCTCAGTGTCCCAGACTATGACTGATGTAGTTCAAATAGCTCCTTTTTCTGGGATTTTTATTCCAATTCAGGCCACTCCAGAGTTCTGAACCCCTGCACTGTTGGTAATTCCTCACCTCCAAGGCTCAGCTTTCTCTCCCATGGTGTCTGTGTTGGATGTCTCTTGTTATCCCTACTGCCATGGACTTTCCAGGCATTCTGCTTTCACCAAGGATTGCTTCTGCTGAGTCTCTCCATGGGAAGTGTTGTCCACGTGCACTGGATTTTTCACTGCAAAACAGCTGTGTAGTGCAGAGCTCACCGTGGCTAAAACTGCCCAGGAAAGCTGAGTGCTTTGGTGTGGGGTTTTGAAATGTTGCAATAAAAGTGCAGGGTTTAGTCCTTCTCCCAGTGAATTCCATTGCCAGAAGCTACATCAAAGCAGCTCCGAGCCTGTGTATGGCTTGATTTAGAGACTCAATTAAGGGGAAACATTAAACAGATAGGGAGAAGGGGGAAAAGGTGATCTTTTTCCTAGGTGTGAGCAGCTAATTATTCACTTCAATAATTCAGCGATTTTATACTAATAGGTTGGAAAGTAAATACCACTTCACATAGATGTAGTATTCCATTATTTATACACCGATGAAATTGGGGGTTAATTAAGACTAAAGCAGAAGACTTTAAACCCTTAATTAAACATGTTGCGTTGTATAGTCAGTGAAGTGCCAGTGGCTGGTGTTTCATTACACAGAGGTGGGTTACTCTGAAGGGTACAATGCTGCTGTTACACAGAGCACCACTTCAATGTCTGGAAAAAATAATAACAGCTTAAAACTGTCATTTTTCTCTTTATTTAGAACTTCTGTTTGTAGCATTAACTTCAGTGATTAATTGTGTGCATGTAATTGTGTGTGCTGAGCAGGGGCTGGAATTGATGGCCTCTGCTCAGAGATATGTCCAGAACAGGCAGTGATCTATGATTTGCCTTTTGAACTCTCCTGGAATGATTACTGTGCCTGGGATTTAGTTGCTTGGTCAGCTCCATCCCGTGTAATGGAGGCTAAGTGCCATCTGTGCTGGAATGTGGATACACCATGGTGGAAGCATTCCTGGAGGATGCAATTTTTACCTCCACACTAAACACAGAACCAAAAGACTGTTTTCAAAAGGTCTTCAACTCCCCAGGAGGACCTGATTTTTCTGGCTAGCAGAGAGCTTCAGTATGCCTCTTACTGTGTTCTCTGTATCTGGCTGAAATGTATTTAAAGCCCACACAGGTGGGTGGTAGGTGAAAATCCCACAGTTTGGCCCTTGGAATATAGTCTGATTCATCTGGGATATGTGACTATATTTGTTTTCAAAAATCTCTGTTTTAGCAAAATCTCATGGATTCCATGGGGTGAAATGGAGAGCAATCCTTTGAAACTCTGCCAGCGCCTTCAGGCCAGGATTAAGGCATGCATCTTTAATGGCAAAATTAATTAACTGTTAGAACAATTTACATATGGATGGAGTGGGTTTTTTTTTTTAAGTATGGATGTCTTCTTCCAGTCTAGCCATTATGGGCTTGGAAATGAAGTTGCTGGATGCAGTTGTGTGATCTGCGTTGTATTAGAAAGTTGGCTGGGTAGTTGTAACTCTGTTCTGGCTTCCTGACCCCTAGGCTAGGGAAAGAGCTGTCATTTGCACAGAGCAAGGTGGTGTCTGGTTTGAGGTGCTCTGAAATTGTCTTCATCTGTGTCTATAGTGCAGTTATTTCTACAAACCCAGAAACGTAGGAATAACAGAAAATTTCTGAAAATAGCCTATTTCTTTGTTTGTAATTATACCACTATTTATCTGTCCCATTGACAAAAATTAGCGTGCCATTTGCATGTTTGTGGACATCTAGCCAGAAAAAAACCTCCTGATCCCTTGCAAAATGATGCTGAAGAAAAAAAATCAACCACTGATATCTGTTAATGTGGGGTACTGTCTACCTCAGTAATTTTTATATGCCTATCTCTGAATTTTCAGGAAGCCTGGAGAGCAGAAGCATCCAAAGGAGCCCTCATCCTTGCAGTGCATGCATCTGGCAGTGGTGGCATGTGGGGACCGGCTGGAGGAGACGCTGATCATGCTGAAATCAGCAGTTCTGTTCAGCAACAGGAGGCTCTGCTTGCACATCTTTGCCGAGGATTCCCTTAAGCCTGAATTTGAGAAGAAGGTGCGTTTCTTTGTCATTTGGTAAATAAATAAATGAGTTAGTTATAAGTTGTAAACCTCTGAGAAAAATTAAATTGAAATCAACAAGTAGCAGCTGAGCACGTTGTTTACTGTAAACAGTTATAAATTCCTTATGCATGCATTTTTTTTACAAAAGCTGTATAACGTGTAGCATCTGATTTCCTCCCACCGTGTCTTTCAGTTAAAGGAGTGGCCTTCCTCATATACAAAGAAGTTTGAGTCCAACATTTACCCAATAACCTTCTCAGTAGGAAATGCTCAGGAATGGAAAAAGTTATTCAAACCATGTGCTGCCCAGCGCCTGTTTCTTCCGGTAAGGCACCTGGATTTCTGAGTAGGTTGCTTCAGGAAAAGGTTATTTCCACAGAAAGGAAGCTTTGCTGGTGTAATACTAAAGCCATTTTCAGGCTGAAACATCTGCTTAAAGATATTTTAGTCTGTGCTTAAGACACTGTAAAAAAACAACACAGAAATCCAGCCTGGCTTTATCCCGGCTAACAAAGGATGTGTGTTTCTGATTTGTCTCCCGTTCCATGAGCCTCTCGGGCTCTCCAGGCTTGAGAGAGAGTGTGAGAGCTCTCTCAGGGCAGATCTTTTGGAGTAGATGCTGCGTGCCTTTCGTAAATTAACATTCTTTACAACATGTCCTCATTACCCACCATCTTCCTTTCCATATGTTAGCCCTTAAACTGATGCTCTCAGCATTCCCTTTTCATTGCGTTTCATTACTTTTTTCTAAGATTGTCAGAATTGCCCTTAAGGTAATAATTCCAGTGTATTTGAAGTTGGATTTCATGCAAGAGCTTGGTATGTCCTGAGATCTTCAAGTTCACTGAAAAGTTGTATAATACTCAGTGTCGTAAACTTGGAGAGAAGTGTTGATACCAATTTTGCATATCAGAAGTTGAAAGAACATTTGCATAAAGCAATTTCTGTGGAACTGAGAACATCTATCAAAAATATCTTGTGGGTTGCTGTTGATTGGGGTGACTCCAGTGAAGTGACAAGCTGTTCACATGATCCAGATTTCTTCATCGCTGTCTTAGGAGAAGTGAGGGGGGACAAAGAAATCTTTCCCCTCTCAGATGGAAGCAATCAGGAGACAGCTGCACGTCCAGATACGTAGCCTGTGAATACATATGTGAGAAAATATGTGCTGTCAGCAGTTCTGCTGATCTGCCATTTAGGGGTGGACTATCAACAGCACAAAGGCCAGATGGGCTGGAAGTAACTCCACCTTCAGCAGGGGTCCTCTCTCCCCTGAGTAAATATTTGTATCACCTGGAAAATAATCCCTTAGCGTTAGCTTGTACCGTATAGAGTGTTAGGATGTACTGGGTAAACAGAAATCTCTGTTCTTCTGTAGTATTTTCTGTCATTTTGGAAGACTAATCATAGGAATGATTTATCTTTTATTTCTCATCGCTGTTCTGATGACAGAAAGGGGTTGTGCATTCGTGCTGATTCCTTCAGGCTGGGCAGTGCTTTTATTGATTCCTTTTTGTAACTCACACGTTGCTGAAGTTCTCCAGTAACTTCCTTTAAGGAATATTAGACTGTTGCACACTGTGTTAGAAGAATGAGGGGGCAGCTGGGACTGTAGATGTTTGTTTCTCTAGGGGCAGTCGCAAAATGCTGTGTGTGGTCAGGCTGAGGTTTATGGCTTTGGGTAGGAGGGGCTGTCCGAGAGGAGTTGCAGCTGACACAGAGTTGATGTGGGTATAGTAAAGAAAACAAGCCATAGTCATAGCTGAGGTGGCAAATGTCCTGTGGGACCCTCGAGCTTTGGTGCTCGAGTTTCCAGGCTGATAACCTTGGGCTGTTTCTGGGTAATTCCAGCCGTTGTTTTGGTTTTTTGGTGTTTGATAACTGGGTCCTGATATCTCATTTGAACTGTCTGCACACAGTGGGAGCAGAGGGTTCCAAGTGTTACTGTTTAGAGAACTAGTTTGACTTTTATTTTTAATAAATACCGGCAGAATATCAGTGTAATTTTTTTCTTATCCTTCCCTCTACTGAGCGTTTTTTCCTGCAGCAGCATGAAATGTGCCTGGATTTAGGGAGGACCCCAGGAGAGCAGTAGTTGAATTTATCAGCTGTTTAGCTCTCAGTTTTGCAAATTGTCTTGCTCCTGATAATGCTAAGCCCGAGTGGAATGTGAGTCTTTGATTCACAAGTGCCTCTCCTGCCAAAGAAATCTCCTCTGCAGCACCAGCAGGCGTGTGAAAGTGGACAAGGGGGTCTGAGGAATGTGTTCAGGGAAAATTGGGTAAGAAGCTTTCAGCGGTTTTATCCACTGATGAAAGTAGAGCTGTGAGATGTGACCCTGCAGTTTGCAGTACTGAACTGTTCTGTCCTAGGCAACAGGTTGAGGTGCACGTTTCCCAACTTGTTGAATCTACCCAGGATGCTGAAATATTAAGGAATACTATACAGCATCGTGCATTTTTTAGAGGCATTCTGAGACATCTGATCACATTTGCCACTTAGATGCAGGGGACGTAGATGGAGCCTCTGTGTAATCTCACAAGTCAATCTCTTGCTGCACTCTGCTGCCATAAAACCATCCAGGGCATTTGCAGAGACACAGGGAGGAAGATGTGGATCTTTTTGTGAGCACAGAATGAAACCTTTAACACTCAACTTAGGAGGGCAGTGCTCTCAGCACTCACTTGGAACTGGTTTGTACTCCTGACATGGGTCTTAAGACAGCAGGTGAGGAACATCTTCTGGTCCCAGGGATGTTGGTCCCTCAGGGCTGGCTGCAGCTGTCTCTGTGCTGCTCTTTTGGAGTACCAAAACCATCAGCTAAAGTATCCTGAAATGCTTAACGGATTTTTGGATGATTTTTGGATGAACATTTAGAGCCCTTCTCAAAACACTTAATCTACTTAAGAGCTTTTAAGATAGATTAGCAATATCCCTGTGTTACAGCTTTCCTCTTGAGGGATGCTCAAGTATCCAGCCCAGTGGGAACAGATGCCAGGGCCTTATCTAGACGAAAGTCTCTGCTGTAACTTGAGTTAATCTCTTACTACAATGAGGTTTAGTAACTCAACTTTGTGGTAATGTTACTCTAGCATCAAGCTTTGTGATTTGTCCCTAATTTTGGATAAAGCTGTGCTAAGCTGCCACATGAGCCCTCACAAACCCTTAGGTAGCCCAGCTTCACAGTACACCAGTGTGTGTTTACTCAGGAGTGTGTTATTCCTTGCCAACCTTGCTAACACAGGGAGAATCTATGGAGACAGAAGTTGTGAAATCAAATTACAGATAATTGAGTATTTAAGTGAAGTGCCAGGCTAAATATAGCCAGTTCTGTGCAGAACTTTTTGACAGATTTACTAAGAATACTCTATATAGCTGCAAAAAAAAAAAAAAAAATCACACTTTTAAGCTGTAAGTGCCTGCAGAGCAAGGGGAAGACAAGCACAGCAAGCCGTGTTTCTGGCCATCCCTTTCCAAAATCCTAGGCTGTCAGGTGTGTCCGCATGGCTTGTGTGAGCTCAGACCTCCAGACACAGCCTGGCAAAGCTCCTGCTCCAGGTCACTGCGTGTCACTTTTAACCTGCACTGCAGGTTCTGCTCTGTGAGGAACTCCTACGGCTGCAGTTGGTGAAATTAAATCCCCCTACCCGAGGCACAGCCAGGAGAGCAGTTCAAACTGACATCTGCAGGTTTTAAAGGAGTCTTAACACGCAACATGTGAAAGAGAAAGTGTGAAGGGCTTAAAGGAGGTAACACAGTTCTTTTTTTAGCCAGTTGGGTGTCACTGCAGGGCAGCGCCTCGGACACAGGAGAAGGAAGAATCTTTTGACCAGCAGAAAGGAGGGCATGTGAATCCTGAGAGGAGGAATACAAGGTAGTGTCAGGTGCTGGTAGGTTCCCATTGCACAAAGAACTGAAGTACCTGCTTGAATCTGTAGGAAAATTGTTACAGTCCATGGACTTGAACAGACTTAGATTTATTTGTGTATTGAAGGCTGCTGAAAGAATGTTTTTCTGCTGGAAGAAGCAGTGGCCAGGCTGTCGCTTATGCTTGGGAAGGATGACGAGGGTTTGTAGGTACCTGTTAAACTTCCCCCTGAACTGGGGTAAGTTTTTCCTGCTGGAAAATGCCTCTCTACCAGGGCCCCGTTAGACAAAAATCTTACATGGTCTGCAGTGTGCTGTGGATGTCACAGGCAAAGTCGAATTGTTTCTGCTCTGCTTGTGCTCCAGTGTTACCTCCTGTCTCAGACTAAATTTGGGGGTGATTTTTCTTTTTTTAATTTATTTTGGTTTTATGTGACTTCATATAGCAGGTCTCTATGAATTAGGTACTGCAGAATAATTAATATCCAATATCCAGGATATCCTTAAACTGCAACCCTTTTCTCCTTTCAGGCTGTCTGTCTTCTATTGATTTACTCTTACAGTAGCTGTCTTTTTTATTGGTTTGGTTTTTTAGTACTGGGCTTGAGAATACTTAACATCTGCACATATTTACTCTGAGCTCTTAGTGTATTATTGAACCGTTTGTCACTCATTTACTGATACCTCCACATGCTGGTTTGTGGGTTTTTTTGTGGGAAAATGCTGTTTGCTATCATCTTCCATCCAGCAGAGAGATCTGTATTGCGTTGAATGTGTTTACTTGGAGTTTGTTCTAAGCATAACTTTTGTTTAAAATGCAGAGACAGTTCCTTCTCCTCCTTGCCCTGTTCTGTAGGAAGAACATGTAGTTATCCTGTCAGAAATACAGGTTGGGGATTTGTTAAACTTGACTAAATGTCAGTCTGAATCCCAAAGTGTTCAGTCAGGTGAAAAATCTCATTTAAGTCTTTACTCACGGATTTGGCATCTTAGTGGATTCCTGTTGAGCATGCTTAGAGGTGATATTTTTCACCCACTTGTTGAAAATCCTAATGTTCACTCCATTTCACAAGTAATCCTCAGTCACAATACATTAGAATTTATGTAAAACCCAATTTCTTTGGTAGAGTTTCTTGTAACCTGCATAAATAGAAGAGTTTGTCATTAATATCACTGCAATTGGATGAGAGAGTGATTGTTGTGTTCCACAACGTGGTGAAAATCCAAAGCCTTTTGAATTTGCTTATCGAAGACAGAGAGAGAAATAAATAGGGTTTTTGGCTGAGACCAAAGTAAGAAAATATCAGTCCTTCAGGAAATTTTTGACAGTTTTAGGAAATAATGAAGAGCAGCAAAAATGCTGTTGGAACTGGTGGTCAGCTGTAGGTAATGATCTTTACTACTTTACAAAGACTTGAAGCACCAGATCATTTGTCCCACCATGGGATATTAATGAACGAATGTGTAAGGATTTGGGCAGCCACAAGGGGGAACATGGTCAGCAGAAACAGCTGAAATATGCTGGCTCTAATCTGCAGTTTACATCCTTGTGACCTGACCAACTTTACTGTGGTTATTCCTCATACAGAATCTGGTAACAGAGCTCAGAATACGACCTGGTATGTTTTAATGTAACATTTCTGTTTAACAGCCAAATTTTATTCTTCAGGGGGATGCACGTGTATTTGTGATCAATGGGGTTGTGTTAATTAATGTGAAGCAGTTGTATATATTAATACTGAATATAAGCTTAGAAGTTTTCTGCTCTCCTGGGTTACCCTTTCTGCCGGTGGAGAACACTGTATGCTTCACCACTTACAGATCTTGAAAAGAGCTCTGTAAATATATATTACTTACATGTAATTTCTGAACAGATACTAAGTAGTCCTTGCAGGTATTTTTGGGAGCTCGGCAGATTGCTGCTTTATATGAAGGTTAATCCAGGCCCAGTGCTCTGGTAGCTGTTCCATTGTGCAGTTCAAAAAATCCCCGTGGCAAACAACAAGCCAATAATCTGATAACTGTTGTTCCTTTGTGTAATTACATTTAGCTGATAAATCAATAACCTCCTTAGAATTATCAGTTTAAAATAAAAGTACACGTTGCCAATAATCTTCGTGTTTGTTGTTTTTCATCTCGCTGCGCAAACCCCAAAGGTGATTTTAAAGGATGTGGATTCCCTGCTTTATGTGGACACTGATGTGCTGTTCCTGAGGCCCATCGATGACATCTGGCACCTCCTGAGAGAGTTCAACTCCACCCAGCTGGCTGCCATGGCCCCGGAGCACGAGATCCCCAAGATTGGCTGGTACAGCCGCTTCGCCCGTCACCCTTATTACGGCACCACCGGTGTCAACTCCGGGGTGATGCTGATGAATTTGACGCGGATCCGCAGCACTCAGTTCAAGGTGAGAACAAATGCAGCTGTTGCAGAAGCTCAGGGTTGGTGTATTTTTCACATCTTGGAAAGCTTAGTGTAAAATTGCATAAAGTTTATAATGTAAAGAATCGGGGAGATATAGAAGATGTATAATTGGATACTAAAAGCAGTTGTGAACGTGATTATTAAAATAAATGAAACTTCCTCAAGGCTGGAACAGTGAGAACTTGCAGCTGAAGCAGTCTGGTAGCAATGTTAAAAATGGCTTCCCAAACTTCTTACTTTTCCCTGAAAAGATACATGAAAGAACAAACTCAAGGATCTTCAGTGCAGTCGCTGCGCTGTTTTTAAATTTGGAAAGCTTGATGTGAGTACCCAGAGAAATTGGGAATTTTTGCATGTGTTGTAAATAGACTTTTGCATCCTGGTGCAGATAAATGACTCTGTGAACTGGTGTAAGTGAGAACAGAACATTTTCACGACAGATCCGTGTCATTGAGCACATATTCTGTAATCACTAAAACTTTGCTTACCCCACATGGTTCCTCAGGCAAGGCCACAGGTTTCCTGCATTCTTACAGGAACAGCTGGAGTAAAAAAAAAAACAAAAAAAAACCACACTGCTCTTGCTACTGTAATTCCAAGGGAAGATGATCTTTAGTCTGTGTTTTTCCTTGCTTTTATACCTTGGTTTTCACCTTGTCCCTGCATTTTTCCACTTTTTTACTCTTTTCCCCTCTTGTTGCTTGGAATAGGAAGATTGTGAATAGCAGGAGCTGACATCAGAGGTGGGCCCAGGAGACCTTGTTTTCCTGTTTAGATAAACACAGTGGGTTCTGCTGTTAACAACCCTGTCCAAGTCTAACAATTCCTGGCAGTTCTTCATTTTTCACCTGGGTGTCTGACATGGCTTAGCAGAACTTACAGATGTCTGTGTGTGCCCCTCTCTGCGTCAGGTATCACAGCACTGATCGTGATATTAACCCCTTGCTTCTGTTTTCGTGCCCTGCAGAACAGCTTGATACCAGGTGGTTTGACTTGGGAGGAAATGTTATATCCATTATACCAAAAGTACAAAAATTACATCACGTGGGGAGACCAAGATTTGCTAAATATCATTTTTTACTTTAACCCAGGTAAGGAATGATTCTCGGAGTTGTGATTATCTGTGTTGAGAAAATACCTTCATCTTGATTCTTTTTTAAACTGCTATTTGTTATTTAGAATATGCATAAATACTCTGGTGTAGAGTTATTGTGTAACTGCATCCTCTTAGAATTTATAACCTATGAAAATATTTCTGACATTGCTGAAGGTAATGGGGCTTGGACTTGGTTCCATTGAATATGTAAATCTGTTTTCTGGAGATTTGGGAAAATAATGAGATATAAAATTAATGATGAAGTGAAGGCATGAAGTTCATGTTGTGTGTGTGCTTCAGGGTGTCACTGGACCAGGGTGTAGCTGCAAAAAATGTTTTTGTTTCAGATATTTATCTGAATGTGAAAATGCCAAATTTTCTGCAAAGCTAAGCCCTGTTTTTCTGAAATTCAGCTGACTTGTGATAATTACGCAAATAAGTAACAAAGCTAATATAGACAGCAAGTGGACACAGCCATTGGAATATCTCATCTAAAGCAGCTTCCAGCCTCTGAGCTGGGTGACCCGGCCTCAGCAGGCAACGGGATGGTGTCATCGATGTCCTGCTGGTGAGAAATGCAGGGATTTAAACACTGGAGAGTAGCACACACTTCCCAGAGAAGCTGAGAACCTCATTTCATGCTTCTAAATGGATGCGGAGTATCCATCCTTACTGCTTTTCCTGATTTCCTATGTGACCTTGTCACCTCAAGTGATCTTAAGGATAAAACAAGTTTGGAATTATCTTTATTTATTCTGCTCCCTTTTCTTTTTCTCTAAGGAGTCACAGGGTAGGTAATTGGATATACACAAATCCAGGCAAATTGCAGGAGTGAGGAGAAGCAAAGCAAAAAGCAAACATCTGTTTACTGCAGACAGATGTCCAACATCACTGTCCCTGGTACACCATCTATTACCCGCAGTCCTAGGGAAAAATTGTGTGGGAATTAATTTCCAAAAAGAAATGAATATTATGGGAGTATGGTCTCCTGAAGAAAGAAAAAGATAGAGCCAGATTAGTTGTGAAGTCAAACTCAAGCTGCTCACTGAAGTGTGCAGGAAAAAAACAAAGGTTGCAAAAAAACTTTGGTTTTGTGATGAGTGTTCTCATCAAAGCCACATGTGGGGACTCCTCTGCACCACAGTCTGTCCTTCCCTTCTAACTGGTAAAGAATTTCTTGTGAATTGCATAACATCAGACTGCTCAAGAAAAGAAAACAAACAAACTGGATACAATTAACACAGAAAACTGGACTTTCTGGGGTCTTAAGCTCTGAGTTGTTGAGACTGGCCAGGAAGGGAATTGGCTGAGAGTGCTGCAGGTGCCTTTTTATAGATGTGAGTTAAAACCACAGAGAACTCTGTTACCTAGGTCTGAGGAGCTGCTCCCTTTGCCCTTCTCCAAAGACTGCTCTCCCTTTCTGGAGAACTCTGCTAGAGAGGCCTTAAGGGAAGAAAACATTCAGAAAGTTTTTCTCCTGCTTTTCAAGAACCACATGGGACCAGCTGCAGGCTTCCTGGGAAGCTGGGAAAGGCCAGGGGAAGAATTCAATCTTCAATGCTTCTGCCATGCCCTGCTGGCACCAGCCATGATTCATTGTTCCCCAGGGCCGAGGCAGAAAGGTTGCAGGGACTGGAGTGATTTATGACAAGCAGATTGCAAGCACTGTGTGCACAGAGTTTAAAAAGAATTACCAGGAGAAAGGGAGTTATGAGCCCTTTTGAGAAATTAGGTTCATCTCTAAATAACCTAGACCTGTGAAATTAATGGATGATGACTCTTTGGAGGGCTGTGGATAAAATGCACCACCCCTTATGCTCTGCTGTGTAACAAATTGTCATGGCCTCTGTGACAGCTTCAGCAGCAAACACTGGATGTACTTTGCAAGTTTTCCCATGCTGGCTCTAGGAGGAATCAGGATTTTTCATAACCCTCACTGCTTTCTGTTCTTCCCAAGTCATTCCTGTCGCTCCAAAAACTCCTTCCTATGGCAGAGGGCGCTGGACAGTGCCACCTGGTGTGTACTCTCTGGTTTGATTCTTCCTGTTCAGCTTTCTGGAGGGCTCCCTTGGGTTGCGTTTGGTCCCAGATTTTGTGTTGTCCTGTCTGTTTGTTCAGGACCGACAGCTGGGGTGTGTAGTCACCCATGAGGGAAGGAAGTGTCTCTGTTGGGGATATTTGCAAAAGAAGTAACTGAATATTTCCTAATCATCAGTCCCAGGCTGGTTTAATTCATTGTAACTCATCTGACATGTCTTTTCTCCTTCCCTGTGCCCTGGCCAACGTGGGCAGAGTGTCTGTACGTGTTCCCCTGCCAGTGGAACTACCGGCCCGACCACTGCATGTACGGCAGCAACTGCAGGGGGGCGGAGGAGGAGGGGGTCTCCATCCTGCACGGCAACAGGGGGGTCTACCACGATGACAAGCAGCCCACCTTCAAGGCCCTCTACGAAGTGATCCGGGATGTAAGTGCTGCCTTCACAGAGCCACTCCTTGTATCCCAGGGTGGATTCCTGCTTCGCTCAGATTGCTCTTGTCAGCGAGCAGGCTGGGTAGTTGTGTTTGTGTAAAACCCATCAGACTGAAATGAACATGGTTGCTTTGGCCTCATATGCATTTGAGGTGGTTCAAACATTGCTCTTTCGTCTATAGGAATCAAAAAGGCTGATAAATTGCTTTTCTGTAATATTGAAGGTAGAAAAAAAGGTGCTGAAGTGGAGTTTCTCATGATGGGGCTGCAGCTCTGGTCCATAAATTGCCAGGGAAAGCTTGTCCTCCCAGAGCACCTGGAGCCTCTGGGCACGTGGAGGGCAGAAGCTTGTCCCACAGACACAGATGCCTGTGTCCACTTGGGATGCTGTGTGTGTACAGCTCTGCTTGCCAAAACTCCTGTTTCTTTACGGTATCCTTACATTAATAAAATTCTTGTAAATGCACAGTCTCAGGCAGGGTGTGAAGTGATGGGGTTGGTGACACTCGGGCAGGTGAGGGACAAGACATTCCCCACGTGTGGAAGGTTTTCTCTTACAGAAACTTATAAAATGCCACTTCACAAGTACTGAAAATTAAATATTCTTTTCTTTTCTTTAGTTTCCATTTGAAGACAATCTCTTCCAGTCCTTGTACTACCCTCTGCAGTCGAAGTTTCTGGATACAGTGCACACTTTATGTGGGAGAATTCCACAAGTATTTTTGAAGCAAATTGAGAAAACTATGAAGAAGGTCTATGAAAATCGTGTCATTGTCTACTTGGGGGCCAACCACAGATACTAACTGCAGCTCTCTTCTTACACAGACGTTTTAAGTCTTGTACTCCATTTCATGAAGGGTATAAATGAAGAATACTAACTCTTTTACTGAAACTCAGAATTAAAATATTTCTTTATCCAATTTCCTAATGATCCTTGAAATTACAAAGAGCAGGAAATCCTAGAAGCCTACTGAGATTGTTGCTGAGAACAGCAGGAGAAGCCTTTCTTTGTGGAGTACAGTTGTGGCCTGCCTCCTCAGTCCCTTACAGTTTAATAATGTATTCTGTGGCTTGGTAATGTGAATTGCATTAGGCACAGTCCAAGACTATTGTCAGTGAAGAGTACAAACCCAGGTACTATTGATCCATTTTCCTCTTTAAGTGCTATTCCCTGCACAGTAGCAGCAGTATTCCACCACCAGACAGTTTTCTCTCCCTGCCTTGGGAGATGGCCAGTGCTGCCCCTGACTCCCCTCTCCTGCATGGAAATGTATTTCTGCCTGGCACTTACATTTCTGGGATCACAGAATCGCAGAATTCTAGAATGGTTTGGGTTGGAAGGAACCATCATGGATATCTTCTTCCACCCCCTGCCCTGGGCAGGGACACCTTCCACTAGACCAGGTTACTCCAGCCCTGTCCAACCTGGCCTTGAACACTTCCAGGGATGGGGAGTTGAGAGCTTTATGCTGGGATCATAATGAATAGCCTCAAAGTGAAAGAGGACAGAAGATGCCTTTGATGTTTATTTAAAATATTTAATTTAGCTTAAATTTCCAAAGTATGATCATCATCCTGTGATATGCACAAAGAGCTTAATTAAATTGCAGTAGCTGAAAGGTGCTTGGGACCAATCCCTGGGGAACTGGAAGTGAGGACACTCCTACAGAGCAGTGATCCAAGAGCAGACTCCCAGAGGGCATTTTCTAGGAGTAAGCCCCAAGGCTGTGTGTAGGAGTGCTTCAAGGAAGCAGCAGAGAAAATGATCATACTTTTCAAGTCTATTCAGCAGAAAACATCGGAGCTGCTCACTTTTGTATCTAACCGGCAAAGTAGGAGCAGGGTGAGATAATGAAGCCTTCCCCTAATGAAAGGAAAACTGGCACAGATGGGATATCCTGTACACATATCATGCATTTGTTAGAGAGAAATGGTTGGGGGCTGTAGATGAGGGAAAGGATATGTTCCCAAAGTTAAAATAGGATTTCTGAGGAATTGCAGTTTTGGGCATTCTCCCCTATCCAGTCAGGGCTAATGCAGGGTTTAATAAGAGAACAGACTCCAGGAGTCTCCCTTTTGTCTCGCACATTTCTCTCTCCTTGTGTGGCAGTTCCTGAGAGGAGGGAAAACACGACCTTGGTGCCATCCCAGACTGCCAGATAAGAGCCTGTGCACGGGATGGAGTTCCAATAAGCTTTTCCCAAACCCTGGAGTGTGGGAGTGTCTGTGACACAGCCTGGCAGAGAGCAGGACTGCAGGCAGCTGAGCAAGGGAGTGTTGGGACAGGGGCTTGGAGTAACAGACAGCGAAACTGCTGGACCTCACAGGCATGACAGGAACAGAAACCATGTTTGCACCTCTGCTGGAAATTGTAATCACGGTTTGATTAAACAATGTGTTCTGACTCCAGCCCTTATCTCACAGTGTTTGCCACCTCAGTGTAAATTGACTTGTGAAGGACAGAGGCAGCTCGACTGTTGTGATTGAAAGCCTGGGACCCAGAAGGTCATTTAAACTTGAGCAGAGATGCCTTTCCAACTTGCCTTAGGATTTTCTATTTCAGCTGAAGTTTCAGTTGCCAATTTAAACAAGAGTACACTTCTACCTACTGAGAGAAGTTTGAAATATAACCCAAATAAGCATTGAAGATTTCAGAACCAGAAGGCAAAGAAAAGAATATGAAGCTGCTGATTTAAAAAGTTTAAAATAATGTATGACAGGTAAACCTTTAGGCCACCAATTCTGAGAGCTTGTATAATGTATTAGCTTGCTTTTTGGTCTTTATTTTCAAGTATCAAGGTAAAGCTGATGCAGGTCTGATGAGGCTGGAGGAGCTGTGTGCTGGGCAGGCCGAATTCCTGATTTCCATGGTGTCTCCAAGCCACAGAAAGCTGCAGAGCAAACTCTTGCTGCCCAGACAGTTGCAGCCCCAGTGCTGAGGCTCTGGAGTTTTGGAGGCTGTGGTTGTGTAAGCTGTGATTCAGCAGAACCCTGCAACTATGGGCACATTCAAATGAAGGAGTGGAACTCATTACAAAACAAAGGCATTATATTATATATGAACTGATTAGAGATTAAAGCAGTGCTTTTTATGTTCACAGGAGGTGCTACATTTTGTTTGGGGAGAACTGAGTTATGTTCTCAACAGCTATTAAATATATGAAGTGTTTGCTTTAACATGAAGACTCTTGTTAATGTAATATCAGCTGGCAGGAAGAATGGGGGAGGTTCCCCCCTGCTGGGCTTTTTCTGACAAAAAAAGCAATAATTCGAGCTCTCCAAAGTGTATTAAAACAATTATGTAACTTTGTTTTTTGTTGTTGTTAGAATTATTAATTTATATTTTACTACAGCTTCCAAAACCATGTTATATTTTAGTTTTAACAGTAGTTGATTGTAATATTCATCTTACTTAGAAACCAGTTCTAATTCATTTTATATTTCATATGTGTGGCTAATTCCATGTTAATTAGCCTTCATTTATCTTAATAATGGGATGTGTAAATACTTACAAAGACTTTACGTCCTCATTTCCCCCTTCTCTCCTGTATTTTAGTTATTTCCAATGGTATAATGGATAGAGCTCACCAGCATTTTGCTTACAGTGGAAACTGGAAACTGCTCAGTGTGTGTGCGCACAGCACGAGCGCGTGTGTAAAAAATGTCCCTTTTCTCTGTCACTGAATTGCTTGTGGATTTTTCTTTGACAAGTGCACTGATTGTTACAGCTCCCAAGGAGGCTGAGCAGTGCATTTCTGGGTTGAGGATGATCCCTTGGCTTACCATACAAATAAATGAAGTTTTAAGCAAGCTCTATACTTCGCTAGTTTTCTTTTAAATGCAATTTTGTTCTGGTCTGGTTGGGATAGAGTTTTGTAGGTGTGAAGTTATAGTGTGTGTATACAGGGTATGACAGCAGGGAATACAGATAAATGTTCCTCTTTTACAATTTTACTGTAGTGAGAGAGTCTGATATTGGATATAAAGAGACAAATATATTTAACTTTCCCCAAAGTGCTCATGTGTCATGCTGCAGCTCCAGTTGTGTTACAGTGAGCATAGATCAGAACCTACTCTCAAAGGAAACAAGGAAACTAAAGTTTTACCTTTTACTCTGTGCTGTTTTTCCATTATGTTTCACTCCTTGGAGTCATTTAACATAATTTCCCCTCCCTCCTTCCTGTATGCATTTTTTTGACATTCTTTTATGGTCACTGCTACGCTGTCCTTGCTTGTGACATCTCTGTGTGACAGGAACTCCCGGGCTGTCTGTTCAGCCAAACCTTGGTCCTGACACTTCCCAGCTGGGTGATGGGTTGGGCTCAGCCTCAGCTCTCTGAAGTCAAAATAAGAAGAATAAAACTGGCATTGACATGGGTGGGCAGAGGTGGGGCCAGCTGTAAAACACCAGCCTATGTGTGGGTTCTGGGAGGGCTCGGGGTGTGTGGGGTGTGTTAAACACTCACAGTCGCACTGCTCAGTGATTGAAGGTTTTTCACTTGCAAACCTGGCTCCAGCCAGTATTGCTGTGGGGAGAAGAGAGATTTCCCAAGCTGGGAATAAAGTACAATTAACTGAAAGAAATAAATCTTGGCACTTTATCAGCTGTCAGAGAATCTTCTCCTCTCCATCAGGTACAATAAAATGTGATTGTAGTAAATAGAGAGTGAGCGCCCCTCCAGAGGTGAGGTGGGATGGGATAGTCACTAGGATCATCCTTCCAGAGGCTGGAAACATTCCCCCACTGCTCTTGAGGCAAGTGCCTGTTTGTGCTGGGATCAGCCGGCATCTCCTGCTGGCATGGGATAAGGAATTGCTATCTGAGCTTCAGAAGAAAGAGCAATGTTTGGAAACTTTGCTTTCATTCTGGATCGGAATAAAAACCAAACTGTCAACACTTCCTTTGAAATGAAAATGGAGACAAAACACCAAATTGAGAATCAGCATTGAAGATGAACAAAGCACTTTGTTAATGTTTTCTTTTGAGGTAAAATATTTTGATTTGACTTTTACATTTCTATAAATGTACTTTAATTGCTGCTGTTACTTTATGAAAACTACAGTATAGCCCAAAAGTGTTTAAGTTTTGCTAATTAATACTGAAGAAATGACACGGCTCTTTATTTTAAAGATCTGTTCTTCTAGAAGCATCTTTTCCTGAATTCTTCTGAAAATGTTAATTCCCTCCTCTGAGGGTTAGAACTGTGCACAACAGGTGCCTTCTCAGGGTTCACACCTTCAAAGCAAGATCTCCTTCCCATTCTGCTCAGCACTTCCAAAGGGCACCATGGTTCCTCACACCGGAGGCCCCAGGTGAGAAAACAAGTTTGGTTTTAGTCTGACTGGTCCCGTAGTTTGTGGAGTGATGTGGAAGCTCCTGTCCCAGGGATATACTGGGAGGAAGGTGTGACAAACAGCTTGGAAAGAAAACTGCGCCGGCCAGTTTGCCATGGGCTCTTGGATTTACAGGAGACAATCCTTGGGGACTTGCTGGGGTCAGTGGCTAAGCCTGGAAAGTTTGTCACATCTAACTGTTCCTTTGTTTTTTGTACCTCCTGTGGGTAATCTTTCAAAAGAAGCACCAACTCCCACAAATACCATTTTTCTGTTTTCAACCTCTTTTTTTTAAGGCACTGTGTGTGAGCTGTTCTCATCTTTCGATCCTCGCAAGGCTTTCAAATTTTTTAAAAGCACGGTAAAGATTTTTAGTCATTTTCTCAGAGGAGAAACATAGTTTGTCTCAAGGTGACTGTGATATACTTTAAAGAAAAAAAATAACTTTCCCTCTCTGGATGGTTCAGAGATCCATGATTTTTAGTGTCACGTTACTGTACCATACTCAGGTTTCTGCAGCTATAAATTAAAACAAACCAAACAAAATCCCTATGCTCCTTTTGTAAATCCTTTGATGTATATTGATGTACAATATTTTCTGAAGACCTAAGTGGGTCTTGAAATATAAGATTGTTCTCATTTTCTTACTGTTCTCACTGGATTCTGCTGCATCTCGCTTGATGCTGTATTGAATTGCTACAGATTGTTTCAAAGCACAACAATCAATTTTGGTTCAAACTTGGTGGAAATACCTTACAAATTGCTGTCACACATCAGTGAAGGGAAACTGCTTTAGGTCAAGTTGGGTCAGGGATCTCTAGATACCTAATCTAAGCTTCATTACTGAGAGCAGAAGTAGCTGTTGGTCTTCCACCCCAAATAATTTTAATTATTGATCCATGCCCAGGGGTTGGACAACTTGTAACTCCCAAAAAGTATGTTTTTAAATCTAAAACATAAATCTTAACGAGGTTTTGTGTAAACTTAGTGCAAGAAAAAACCAA
Source organism: Eulacestoma nigropectus (assembly GCA_013397775.1). NCBI lineage: Eukaryota > Metazoa > Chordata > Aves > Passeriformes > Eulacestoma > Eulacestoma nigropectus. Next base: position 1,665,798 of record VZTE01000186.1, read on the forward strand.
CAACCTGGATTGTAAAACAGTTTCTCATTGTTCTTTAGTTGGGTGTTTAAATCACCACATCTTCCTCAGCAAGGTGATTTTTCTTATTGTTGGATCTCAGTGAATACTCTACAAGCAGGCTGGGAACAGACACAAAATGAAATCATCCTCTCTGTCTACATTTTTATTACAAGGTGTGTCAAATACCTTACAAGGAGTAATTATCATTTATGTTTCATTAATGAAGAAGCTCAGGTGTGATTGCCTCACCCCTTTGCCTGAGATCACACGACAACCCGATGATGAAACTTACCTACAAGGTTTTTGTGTTCTAGGGTTATATTTAATTGTTTCAGCTTTGAAAATGGAAGGAAAAGGTGATTTGCTGTGAACTGAAATCTTTCCCAGTTAGTAGAGGGGGCTGGGCTAGAGCCTCTTACCTGCTCTTTGCTTCACCTTGGGGCCTTGGCCAGGAAGGAGTGACAGGTCTGCCAGGGCTTCGCGTCCTCTCCTGAGAGCCAAGTGCTGGCGAAGGGTGAGCGAGGGGATCATCCCAGGAGCACGGGGAACGTGTGCCAGGGCGGGACAGGCGGGAGGAGAGTCTCCTGGAGGAGCCTGAGGGGAGACCTCATGGGGGAAGGCGGAGGGGCAGGTACCGATCTCTTCACTCTCCTGGCCAGTGGCAGGACTCGAGGGAATGGCATGAAGCTGTCGGGGAGGTTTGGGCGGGATATTAAGAAAAGATTCGACCCCCAGAGGGTTGTGGGGCGCTGTACAGGCTCCCCAGGGAATGGTCACGGCCCCAAGGCTGCCAGAGCTCCAGGAGCGTTTGGACAAGAGTCTCAGGCACTGGGTGGGGCTGTTGGGGTGTCTGTGCAGGGCCAGGAGCTGGTCTGGATGGTGGGTCCCTTCCACCTCGGCATGTTCTGTGATCTTCTTGA
>VZTE01000186.1:1667320-1677512 GCA_013397775.1 Eulacestoma nigropectus
TGTCGCCGCGATGAGGGGAAGACTGAGGTCCCTCAGACCCTGTGGGGGGAGCGCCCCTCGCTGAGGGCCACGGGTCCCCGCGCTGTGGGGAGGGGGCTGCTCGCTGGGAGGGGTCCCGCAGAGTGGGGAGAGCCCGTAGGTCGTTGTGGGGAAGTGAAGGGCAGGGCCCCCGATCCCCCTACCCAACGATCCTCGGGGCTGCGTGAGGGGGGGATCAGTGACTCTCGGGTCTCCCCGGCTGCCGCCCTGGACTCCCCGGCCTGGCCGCCCCTTCCCCCTCATTCCTGCCCCTTCCCCCTCATTCCTGCCCCTTCCCCCCCGCCCCGGCCCCCTCCCCCGTATCCCGGCCCAGCCCGGACCTGTCCGCTTCTCCTCCCCAGCTCTCTCTGTTCTGGGCTCGGCTTGGAAATCGGCCTCTTTCTGTGCCGTAGCTGCTCAGAAGAAGTTGCAAATCAACTTTTGCTACTCTGGTGCGTGCGGTTTCTCCGCAGGAAAAATAATAAGTATTTCCCAGGGCTGGGAAGCTGGCTGGAGTTCGTGGGAACAGCCGGAGCATTGTGAGAGCACGACGGTGTTTGTGTGGGAGCTGTACTGATAGTTGAAGCAAATCGCTAATTATTGTGAATTTTTGTTCTGTCCCGTCTTCTTTTACTATTCTTTTTGTGTCGTTCTTATGCCAACAGATTTTGAGAAGAGAGGAAAGAAGGAAGTGTGTCCAATACTGGATCAGTTTCTTTGTCATGTTGCTAAGACTGGAGAGACGATGTAAGTGTGACTGTTTTGGTGCTCCTAAGTTGTGACTTAAAACGAATCTTGCATTTTAAGTCAGTGAGATTCTACCAGGATTCTCTTTTTGCCTGTAGGTTGCTTCATTGAGCTAAATAAGCTTTCCTGAGTTCCCACTTAATTTTGTGTGGATTAGTTTAGTTTGCTGATAGTTTTATGTAATGGGGGCAGACTTCTTGTATAGGCTTTGCTCTGGGATGTCTGTCAGGTTTTACTGATCCTGCTCACCACAGTGAAAACCTGTTGCTTTTCCCGGGTTTTAAGAGAGATTCAGGTTTTGTAAGTGGCAAGTTCAGCTACTGTTGCAATGTCTGCCGTACACTGTTGTATAACTGTGTTTGCAGTATCTAATTGTGTTATTTACATAAAGATATCAGTGGCTCAGATGGTTTCTTTCTGGGCTCTGTAACCATCCTGTGATTGTGTCTGGGTGCTGCTGGTGAAGAGGGGACAATCCGGAGGTGCTTTTTGCAGACGAGATGCGTGGGAACTGCTCTGAATTGCCGTCGTTTTTCAGCTCGCACGGGAGTTTCCCTTGTGCTGCCCTTTGTGTCCCGGTTCCCCGGGAGGGTTTCCCCAGGAGGTGCGAGGCAGCGGGAGGGAGCCGCGCTCCTTTCAGGGATCGGTGCTGGTGCGGGTGACTTCCTTGGGATCACTATTTGGCAGGAAGGGGAAAGGCTTCCCCGGCTGCGTTGCCGTAGTGGTGCTCACTTTCTGGCGCCCAGGCTGTCTCCTTGTTTTTGAGGCCTAGTGCCAGACTACGGCTCCAGCAGGGGAGATGTGCTTTTACGAGTGTTTTGTGACCAACCAGTGACCACAGGGGCTTTATTTGAGTTCCTGGAGTCCCTCGAACTTGTAAGAGGTTTTGTAGGTTTTTGATGTTTTTTTTTTTTCTTTTTTTTTTTGGTAGCTTACGAGTACTGCTCTTGGATTAATGGTTTAGAAAGAAAAACAAGTTCTGAAATGTACTTTGCTCTTTGAATAGAAGGCTCGGGCTCAGCAGACATACACAGCTGTAATGCTTAATATTTTGGTGTAGTCCTTATTATACAGAAAAAACACACCACAGTAAGCCCATACTAAAATATGTTTAAAATATTTTTTCCCATTCTGAGATATTTCTTCAGGTTGTTTTTACTGTTTCTGCCACTATCACATCTATTCCAAAATAATTTTAAAAAAGGGATTCTATAGGGGCAAGTTCTTGGGAAAATTATTTCCTCTCTGATTTTATTTTCATTTAGGAAATGAAAGGTTTATTTTTATTATTTTTATTTTATTTTTACAAACTTAAACCTGAACTAGGATCTGCCATCTGATATACAGATCCTGCCTTCTATGTTTCCAAGGTTTTTTTGAGGTCTGTAGCTCTTCTCAGCCTTCTTGAACCTTTCAGTTGCATTAAATTGTTTTTTAAAAAGTGTTGGATGTGAACATCAGAAGTGTCTAATATAATCTGGAGATAGGCATGGAAATACTGTTCTGTAATGTTACATTTGCTTCAAATTATCTACCAAAGTCTGTATTTGTTCATCAAACATGCTTGTGTGTTCAGTGATGTGTTATGTATCAAAATATCAGGGAAAAAATGAGTAAAAATTAAAATCTTCTGGGAATCACTTGTGAAGATTGATAATGTGCATTTTAAGAACTTAATGTATTTTTAAGCCAGTACAGCTTGACCGTTGTACAAGTATTCTGGACTAGACAAACGTACTAAATACATACAGATTTAAAATTCTCTAGATATTTTTTGTTTTCACTCATGCAAAAGTAACTTTGTGTAATAGAATCTAAACCAGTAATAAATAGATACTTTGGAATGAGAAGATAAAATACTAGTTTGCAGTGGCATTTGTTAGGATTTTTACAAAGTTCAGAGTATCGTTTAAAAAAAACAAACAGCGAGGATGGTTTAGTCAGGGGTAATTACACCCGTGGTTTGCAGACTTGATTATTGAAAAACAATGGATCTTAGTCACAGGCTGTTCCTCATGTAACAAACAAAAAGTACTGAGGCAAATCAGGACAAGTGAAATGTGAAATATTTTTGCTTTCAGTTATTAGTTCTAGGAGTTATATGGTCTTCATGGGGGTTCTGTCAGCTTTTTAACTTCATCATGAATACTGATTTTTAGAGTATAAACTGCAGTCTGCATCCTGGGGTAAATGTTCTCACCCCCCATACGTCTTCAGACACAGTTGCAGCAGATCTTGGTGACTCTTAGCAAACTTAGTTTGAAAAGGTACTAATGAAGTAAATGAAAGTGACTCTTTAGTTTCTCCTCAAAGCTCGATCGTGGCACGCGTAGCTTGCTTAACAGATGGAAAGCACAGGCTCAGGTAAGGTCGCTGGGTACCTCCCTGCCCCCACTTGTTCCAAAGTGCTTATTCATCTGAGGGAGTTGGAAACAGGTAGGTGCAGGTTTAGGTGAGGCTCTGATCTTCTGGGATTTCTCTGGCGGCAGCCTTGGCTTATGCAGCCTGTGGGTCACTGTTTCACTTGGGCTGTTCAGCTGCTTCTGCAGCTCCATAGGAACCTGGGGCAGGAACTTCTCAGAGTCCTGACTCCTTTGGACAAGGCTCAGTTCAGTGATCCACTTGTTTTGTCCCTGGTAGCTGGTACATCCAACTGTAGTGCAACTGGAGAGGTGGTGAAGGGGAGGAACAAAGGGTGAGAGATGGTAAAGCCACCACTGCAACTATACAATAAGGCTGTTAGAGACTATCTTTATTGTAATTAGAGGTCTTTTTCACTTACAAGGAAGGTGTGGAACAAAAACGTTGCTAATTTTGGTTCTATTATCAGTATGAGATTAGTTGTGTTATCAGTGCTGTGCAGTAAAATCCTGATCATACAAAGATGTGCATTCACTTCATCTTTTTGAAGTTGAAATGTTCCTCTTGTGCAAAGTTAACCATTCACTTAATTGCTGGTGAGATTATGGCCTACATTTACAAAAGCCAGTCTAAACTTCCTATATTAGAGGTGACAGCAAAAGTGTGATTGCTTGGCTGCTTTGAAATATTTTTGTTTCTTAACAGTTGCCATGGTAAGACTTAGCCTTAGGTGAAATACGAAGTTTATTGTTCAGCCTTTTTTAAAGTTGTCTTGAGTCTTAGGAATTTTTTTTTTTCTTTTCAGAGGAGTGGCATACTCCTTAATTAATCTGCCTTTTTACTGAGATACTAACATGGAATTTCCTTAGTGGGACCAAGTACAGTCAGGGAAGTTTGTTATAACCTCCTTGTCTCCAGTTTGTAACAGATCAGTGTGACTTGCAAAACTGAGGAAAGTGAAGAGTGATGAAATTTTTTAGTCCTAATATTTTACTGTATCTGAAAGACCTCTAGAAACAGAATGAGTTTTTGTGCCCTTTTTTTTCATAAGAAATCCACTTATCTATTTTTTCTGAAGTAGAAAGAGCTTTAAGAGATGGGATGGAAATCAGAGCACTGCAGTACCAGAAGTGAAATGCAACAGTGAAATTTTTTTGTTGTTATTTCTGAAGAATTCTTAAAAATAGATATGAGGATCACTTGTTAATTGTGATCTTGTGTCCTGCATTTAAAATGTTTTCTCTTAACCTCTTAGGAAATCCTCTTGGGTTTGGAGTCACTCTGCCCCTTCAATAACAGAAATGTTCTTAAACCATTTATTTAGATATTTTGCCAAGAAAATCCAATGTGTTGGACTGGAAAGGAAAATTGTATTTTTCTAAAGTGGAAAATAAAACTTAGAAAACTAAAGCAATCAAAAATTTTATGTTGGTTTTCTATGCATTTCCCTCACTCTTGCCCTGGGGCAGGGAACCTATAAAGTGCAGTTTTAATGGCTTACTGTAGTGGAAAGTATAGTGCAGAAGCTTTTTGACAGTGAAGGAATCCAGAAAGTATTGAAGTACCAAAATCTGGAGCAATAGAGTTCATAGGCAGAAGTGATTAATTGTAAAATCCTTCTAGGCCTAAGTAGAGAACCCTGCCCAGGATGTGATGCAGTCACACCGGTTCCTCCCCTTAGTGCAGCATAAACAGCCATTAAAATACATTCTGGCTTTATTTCTTCCTGTAGTGAAATTCTTCTGGAAGCTCTGAAATGTTAATTTGACCCTCATCTGAGCCTGAAAACAGAAGTTGTTTCTTCGCATATTTCCTTGAAGGCCAACATAAGTGGTTTTTGGAGAATTTCTTGAGTCAAGTTTAATTCATGTGATTGTAGGGCAAATACGGACATCGGTACTGTCGTCATAGAATAGTTGGGGGCAACTTCTGGAAGTGATCCAGGCAGACCCTGTGCTCGAGGGGAGCTAATTCCAAAGTTAGATAAAATTAATTAGGGCTTTGTGCAGCATTTCTGAGAATCTCTGGTCATGGCAATTCCATAGCCTCAGTTTGGCTTCCTGTTTCACTGCTTAATCACATGCACTGGGAAGAATGTTTCCCTTGGAGCATCCTGGGCCCAGTGCCTCTCGCCCTGCACTTGTGCATCTCAGAAAGGAATCTGTTTCCATCTCCCTGGATGCAATTATCCCTTCAGTGGTGAAAGTCAGCAGTTGGATTCCATCACCAGAGCCTGTGTTCCAGAGGAGCTGTGCTCCTCCTCGCAGGAGCCGTGGTCACAGCACGGGCTGACAGTGCTCAGCTTCCCCCCTGCCAGCACAGGGGTTGCCCCGCTGTGGGCTCTGAGCACCAGCATTTGTAACAGGGCGTGGTTGGACTTTGGATCCCTGGCACCACAAGCACTGCAATGGAGCCTGATGCTCCAGTGGGGCTGCAGCTGCCCAGCTTCGCCAGGGCAGACCGTGCTGGTGTGCCTTGCTCAGGTTGAACTGCAGTGTTCTCTGGTCTTCCCTTCTCAGCAGTCAGTCAGGTGGATCAGGGATGATTTGCCTTTGGTAAATTACATAACTGTAAATGTAAGTTACATAACTGCAGTTCCACCAAAGATAATGGCAAAAATACTTCTGACCTTTTAATGCTGTTTCATGTACCTTATGTGGCAGTGAACTTTCTTCTTACTACACTTTTAACCTTTTTTGCATCAGTTTAACTTTTCTATTAGTTTATTACAGCAGTGAAACAGTTTGTCAGCTGTAGGAGAGCTGAGTGAAGATACAGTAGCCATGAACTCCTACCAGAATAACTTTGCATCTCAGTTGAAATAGTTGTTTTAACTATGTACTCTGAACGCTTGTATAATACCCTTTCTCTTGTTAAAAATGTATAGCTTTTTTAGCCATATGTCCTCTGGCTTATTTCACGTGGTTAAATTTAAATGTTTTTTTTCTCTGAAGTATGTTCTCTGCTTTTATTCGACGAGCAGTTTTCTTGCTCGACGCGTGTGCTAGCATTTTTTCTGATTTGGGGACAACTTGCTTTCTGGAAATCTTAATGCCTATTTGGGGAATGTAATTCCTTATGATTTTTTAAAAACATGAAATAAAACAATTCTCAAGTATCTGCTGTAATAAGCAGGATCATATTTTTCTGAAAGAAGTCTCGGTGTGCCTATGTTACTATAAGCCTCTTCCATTTCCATGTTCTCAATAAAGCAAGAGATGTGAGTAAACTTCCTTGCATTGTTGTCCACTATGATTCCTCACTAACTCCATTCCATTCAGCATCTGGAATTACCTCTAACTCCCATTCCACTGACACTGTTTTCTGTTTCATAATCCACTGATGTCTCGAAAGGACAAGGATCTTTGGTGAAAAAGCCTGCTGATGTACCTTTGTCAACACTAATTTAGCTTCCTTGCTCTTTTACCTCTATTATAAACAAAAATTTCTGTATGTGTGAATTGTGTAGCTGTAGTACTTCAGAGCAGTCAGTGGTGATATTGATGAAATCACTTGCTGCTTTGGGAAACACACTGTTGTAGTGTTTTATTTTAAGTGCTGCCACTTCATATCTATTGGGAGTGGAGTTTACAGTATAAAGGTCAGACTTTAACTGCCATTATAAAATGTGTGTGATGAACTGAGCCTAATAAACATTAGTCTCTCTGTGGAATACACGTGTAAGGAAAGGCAAAAGGCAAACTGATTGCAGCGCTGAGTTTTTGGGGTGATTGGACTGTTTTAAGCACAAATGTAGCTCTTTGCACTTTCAGATTTGCAGTGTGAGTGTGGCTTCCTTCCCTGTTGCTATACACAGTTTGTTCTTGTAAGCACATTTCCTGATAATCTTTTTGGCAGCCAGTCCATGTCACTTTGCACAGAAAACCACCCTGTCGTATCCCCTAGTAGCTAATGCAGTTGCATGTGTTTCTGATGATCACTTTTACTTGTACTCTGTGGTCATCCTTCTCCTCAAGCTCAGTTCTCTGCCTTGCTTGATAGGATTTGTTGTCATTCCCAGGTTTTCTCTTGGTTTGTACCTTCACCTCTCAGTGACATTGCTGTAGTGGCTGCTTCAGTGTGACCTCTGGTATTTTCCAGTGGGCCTCAAGTCTCTGTTCTGTGGGGGTTGTGCTTGTTAGTATTTCATCTGAAGTACTTTCCCGGGCATTTGGGTATTGTTCACTCTATATTACACTTCTCAGTGGCAAGGATGTTTTTCCATTTTGACTTTGTAATTGGTGAGCCTTGATCCCTCTTCCTGTCTGAAGCTTTTGGGAAGGTTTGTGCCTGATGGCACGTGGGGGGAAGGAACAAGGCAATAGTGCACACAGAGGGAAGGATACAAAGCAGTCTGGTTGACTTGGGCAAGGCGGATTATCAAGTTTGTGGGTAAACCAGACTGATGCTGCTTTTCCACAAAGCTGATACATGTCTGGCAGGTCTCAGTTTTAGAGATAAAAGTACTTCAAGACACTGACAAGATTTCCTTGATGGCAATACCTGGTGATGCTTGGCTTGGAAGTGGCAGAGGAGTGTGATGATGCACAAACACCTAATTCCTGTGGATTAGATCACTGTGGTAAGGGTACATCTTGTCAGCCCAAGCTTAGCATGTGTCAGCTGAGAATGCCTTGTGTAGAAGCCAGTTGGGTGGCTTTTGTTTCTGGTTTTGGAAGGAATTAGTAACAAGTGCAATTTCCCTGGTCCCAGTAGTACTGCTGTGAGGCCTGAGTGAGGCCTGTGGGTTTTTGGGGACATTGCATAAGATGGCAAGCACAGGGACTCACTGCAGTAGAGATGCAGGAGTAGCTGCACAGGGTGCATTTTCCTAATCTGGTTTCCCAGCTTTATTGCTTGATACAGTAAACATCTGATCATATCATCTCACTGTGGCCTGCCGCTCCTCTGAGGTGACCAGGTCCTTTAACAGTGACAGCTACATTTACCAGAGGAGCTACAGCTTTTCTTGTGTGGATTTGGTTGTTCTGGGCAATCTGGTGATACCTGAAGCAACATTGGTGTCCTGTATTGCTTTCTCCTCTGCTATAAGGAAGTTAATTTTTGAATGATGCTGTAATCTTGTACTTTTTTGTTCTGTGGTCAGTTTTTGCCTTTAAAATAAAAAAACGAAAGGTGCTTGAGTTTGGTTTTAGATAACTCTATTCACAAATGTACTTCCTAGAAAATTTCAGACTGAATTTTTTTCTGTTCTGTGGGGCAGCTGTATTCCGTTGGAGTCAGCTGAATATTTATCAGCAGAGATCAGAATTAGTCCCTTGATGATTTCAGATAGTGCTTTAATGTCTTCTTCAGCTGTCTGTTTCCATAACTAAGTCTTAATCTTTGTTGTTCCTGGCAAGAGCAGTAGTAATTTTCAAGCAACAGAGGTGAACACTCACACTACTGAAGTAGATGTAGTTCTAATATCTGACAGTTTCCCTCGTTCTGGAATGAGCTCATTGTGCTCCCAAGGAGAGCAAAGGCTGGATTTAGGCTGACAACAATCAGTGAGTGAAAATGGAAAAGCACCTCCTGTGCTTGTGGGAAATACCAGTTTTTCCTCTTTTGGACACTTCAGTGTATTTTTAATTAAAGTGAAAGGTAACATGAGGTAAAATCCTGCTGAAGATAAAATGTGAGAGTGTTTAATTTTACATGAGTTATCAGGTGAAAGGGAACAGGACGCTCCCCCAGGACGAGTGCTTTGCCAGTGTTTTCCTAACAGGAGCACACTCTGCAGCAAGGCACAGTGTTCCAGGAAATTCACCCTACCTGGAGCACCTCAACTTTTAAAATTGAATGCTCATTTAGAAACGCTCATAAAGGATCTAGCACTTGCTTGGGGCTTTGATTTAATGTTAGGTTGATGGGTTTGTCTGCTTGCCAGAAGCATGTAAGAAGCCAGTCTCCATTGGGGTACAGGGGATTTTACTGTGTAAATCCGTTGTCCTTGTTTGGAATTTCCCGTGTTAATCTGCACTGTGTGAATGGTGAAAATAGCAGCAGTGTGCAAACTCATGACACTAAAATGAATTGCATCGAAATACTGTTAAAATAAAGCACAGGAAATAGAAAAATAAGTTTAAAATACAAATAATATTTGACGCGAGTGGAATTAGGTAAAGTATATTCTTTTACCTGATAAATGAGTGCAGCTGCTTAAAGGAATGGCTCAGCTCCCTGCTAGTCACATCACACATCTTACTCTGCCTTATCTGCAGCATTAATTTTGTGGTTAGATCAGTGATCTGCCTCACCTCCCTGTGTGTGGGATCACAGGAATGTGTGGGAGCAGGAGAGCAGGCTTGCCTCTTTTGGTGTAGACCAAGGACAAGGTTAAGTGTGTGGTGGGGCAGCACCCTCCTCCTCTGCACTGGGATGAGATCCCTGTGGGAACCTCGGCATGGCTCATCTCCCCGTTAGTGAGGCTTCAGTGCTGCTGCTTTTTATCTCAGAAGTTTTCAGAGGTATTTTCTGAAAAAATTGAAAGCCATTTCTCTACCGTTGAGCATGCCTGATTAAGAAGCAAATAGGTTTAGATCATAAATAATGAAATAGTAATTCCTGTACGAAAGCTAACATGCCAAATGGCAACAGGTTTGGGTTTTTAAATTTGTTGGTCTGAAATAGCTGGGAATTGTTTACAGGCAGTTCTTAAGGCTTTTAGCTTGTGCACCCCTTCTATACAACTGCGTATGTCCAGGTATCCTTGTTTATAGCCACTGACTAGATCTCAAATTTGGGTGTGCTGGATAAGGTAAGGATTGATAGAAAACCCTGGCAGAAAAGGTAGAGGGAGTAGGAGTAGAACAGAGATACACGAGGGAAGAGCTGAGCATGGCCTCGGTCTTGTTCTCCCACAGGCCTGCAGTCCAGGGGTTCCCTGTGCAGCTGCAGCTCTCTTGGCTGCTGGAGGGGATCCCTGGATGCTGCTCCGAGTGCTGAGACGCTGCCAGGGAGCGGGACAGGACAGGCAGTGGGACGGGACAGGCAGTAGGACGGGACAGGCAGCAGGACAGGACAGGCAGCGGGACGGGACAGGCAGCGGGACGGGACAGGCAGT
>VZTE01000186.1:1677806-1878539 GCA_013397775.1 Eulacestoma nigropectus
GGACAGGCAGTAGGACGGGACAGGCAGCGGGACGGGACAGGCAGTCCCGGGCAGGCTCCCGGCACTGCCTCCCCGCTGCTGCTCTTTGCACAGCCTGGGGGGAGGGGGCCACGCTGCAGCTCCTCGTGCCTGGCATGAGTGCTGTGCTCCCTGGTGGCAGACACGGGCCTTGGATTTGAGCGGGCGTATTCCATCTAGTCCTCAATATTCTTGTTGGATGCATCTTGCATCGAGGCTGTAGAAGAGCATGCTGGAAAGTTTGCTGACTTGCCAGGGGTTTGAATTGGGTATGTGATTGCTGAGTGCACTTCATTTTCTCTCTCTCTCTCTTCTTTTCACTTTCCAAATAGTTCTGGAGATCCCATTGATAGACCAGAATAGGAACGGAATTAACTTGTTTTGGATGAAACTTTAATTTTCCCTTTGACAGCCTGGGGAAATTACTGTGTCTTAGAGTATATCTTCATCTCCTATGAGCTCTAGAGCAAGGCACAAAGGAAAAGAAACAGTTATTAAAGTTGGCAAGTTACTTCACTTCAAAACACCTGTTTCCTACTAGCAGGTCTCTGTGGGAGTGTCATCTCAGCAAAATTTGGGGGGCAAAGGTAATACAGGTGACTCACATCTCTTGTTCCATGTTATGTGACTCCCTCAGAGATTGTCCTCTGGTTCTTTCCTTGTGTGTTCTGAGGACATTGCCTTAAAATAAAGTGCTTGCATCCTGTGTATACTAATTTGTATTTTTTTAAAAATTTCTGCTTGTCAGAGAGCCAGTAGTAGGAGAAGTGTGGAGAGGGAAATACTTCCTTTTACTAAGTTCTGATATTTCTTTTATGGCCCATTCAATGAACAGAATCAATAGTAGATCTACTTTGGTTTCATTTTATGTTCTGTGTGGTATTCAGCATCTCTCCAAAACAGATGGCGTCCTCTTAAAATTTAAATCAAGTAATTTTGTAATGAACTTAAACACTGTGAAATCTGAAGACAGACATCCCACCAGGACTCCTGGGACTCTTCATGTTTTAAGTACATAGCTGGGTCTCTGGAAGCTTAACATCTCTTCAATATAATGTTTTTCTTAATTAAACCTGTAATCTGTAAGGCAATTCCAGAAAGATTTATGAAATAATTGCAGTACTTTCATTTCAGGAGTTAGTCTTGTTTCAGGCACTCTGAATTTTTCCTCCAGTTCTTCAGTCAATTTTAGGTTTTGTCTTGCTTTGCTTCAATGGGTCTCACTGGAGTTTGAACCTTAAAATCTTGTAGAGTTTGTCTAAAGTGTGTGAGCCATGTGCACTCCTGTAGCGTTATGGCTGATGTTTTATTACAATTTTTCAAAAGGGAGATGGGTAAGTCAGTGTAGTTGTCTTCTGCACTCCTGGAGACTTGGCAGTCCAACCTCCACCTCGTGTCCAAGTCATGTGTTGGTGTAGGGGAGCACTGACAGAGCAAAGCCTTGCAGTGCAGTGCTAAACACATGAGAGGGAACCATATTCCATTTGTTCAGCCTGGATAGTTTTTCCTTAAAAATAGTAGGGATTTTCATGTTTGTCAGGTCTTGCCCAAAAAACTTTGTTAAATATTTCAGGCTTTTCGCTCTTCTCGTTGACACCTTATCTCCCAAAGTGAATATACCAAGTGGCAGAAGAATCGAGTATAAAAACTTGTCCAGTGGTCAGAAGAAAATATCAGTTAATTCTCTGACACACAAAAATAGTGCAGATATTGAGCTGGTTCTCCTCCTCCCCAGTAACCATTGTGGTAAGAGAGAAAGCTGCTTTCACAGTTTCACCAGTACAAGCATTTTGCATAAGCAGGAGATAAGGGAATGGGAGGATGTCATTTACACTCTGGGAATGATATGATTTGATTATTTCCATGTTAAATGCAGTTTTGTTTGGATATGCATGTTTGGAGGGATGAATCCTATGCAAATCATGTTAGTAGAGACGCAGTCATTCCTTGCAAGCAACTTTGTCCTACTAATTCTTTGAAATCAAAGCATCGCATCAGATTGCTTGCCCTGCTTTCTGTCTGAGGTGGCCTGTTCCCTGTTGGAGATGCTGTTCATCAAGTAGAATTGGTGCATTTCTAAACTTGGTTGATGTTGCCTGGCAAATTCTGTTGATCTGTAGTAATGGATTAGTTCCAAGAGCAAATCATGTAGTGCAAGTACAGGTGTGAAATAGATTGATTGCTTTTATTAGAGAACAGAGCTATTTAGGGTTGTGTTCTTCCGTGGCTCTGCTCTGACAATGTTAGATTGTGTCTAAATCAACCTCTCTTGTTTTTGTTATTGTTTTTTATTATTCTTCCTTGTGCAGTGGAGATATTTTTGCTGCTTCATCAACTCTCAGTAACTCTGTGTGTTACTGTAGCACTGTTCTGACTGTGAAGTTCCTCATCCCTCCTTTGTGGCTTTTGTCTTAGAGTTTAACTTTCTTGTCTTGACTTAATTTTGATTCCGTTCTGGGGTTTTATGTAGTTCTGTGTGAGATTAAAAAAAAATTATTAGCGATTTTTTTGCGTAGTCTGTCATTTAATCTAATCCGTGCTTGCTCATTTCATGTCTTATGTCTTCCCTCACCCTTTCCTAGCCTTTTGCCACATTGTCTCTCTAATTATATGTAAATCTTCTCAAAACATGCCGATGTTTCTTGTAGGATTGGCTGTTTGATCAGGTGCTGTCTGCTTTCCTGATTGACTCTGAAAACAGAACTGTCTTCAAACACTGACATCTCTTCCATCCATGTTTCTCTGTTATGTTTCTAATGTTTAATGAAATGGCAAGGTCAGGGACTGCACTGGGGTACAATATTAGGGTGTTAAACATCTTTTCATACCTTAAAGCACATTATTAGCAAGTATTAAATGTTTAAGTAAGGTGCAAAGACTGAAGTGTTGGACTCTGTGTGAGCTTCCATGTTCTCATTTGTTGCTTGACTTTTAAAGGTGCTTTTTAAAAAACAATTAAATTATTGAGTTAAATTACCAGCATTTGTGTCTGTCCTGGGAGAATTTGAAATGGGTGTTGTCTGTATGGATACAAGCTGTAGTTCTGAAGTGCTATGGTTGATTGTTTGTTTTCAGCCATTCATTTGCCTCTGACTTTTTTTCTTGTTAAGTGCTTTTTCCATGAAATCAGTTTCTTCCTCTTGATTTTCTGTATGCCAGAGCAAATCATTAGGTTGGTAAAAGGGAAGGATGGTGCAGGGGCTGGTGGGAGGGAAGCAGAGGACTCTTAGGAGAAGCTGGCACTTTTTCCTAAATGATTTGGAGCATGTGTGGGACTACAGGCTCATTAGCCCAGGAGAGCTCTTTGTACAGGTACATTTACACAGAGTGATCCAGATATTGTAGTGAAAGGTGCCTTGATATACATAAAATGTATATAACTACAAAGCTGTCATGCTCTAGAATGAAAGTACACTGAACCAAAACATTTCAGGATCAGCTAATTTTTTGAAGTATTGTTTTTGAAGGTGTTTTTTCAGATCATGCAGTGTTCTCAGGATTTTTTTTCTTTGAGTGGCTATAAAAGCTCTCAAAGTTGCTGATACAAATTCCCAAGCTAGTGTAGTGGACAGGAAGAGCATGGTTTGGAGGAAGAGGCTGATTATGTGCAATGCTGAGTGGGAAGAGCAAGTATTTATAAACAAGGCTGCTCTGAAAAAAGTATGAACAGTATTTTCTCCATGGAATTTCTTCAATTTGTTATTCTTACAGAACTTAAGATGTTTATCAGTTATTTTCCAGTGTATAAAACGTAATGAGCTTGTACATAAAGCAAAGTGTAGAAGAATTTCCTTTTGCTTTTATTTGGCTCTTGATCTAACTACAGAAGGTATTGACCAAACTTTTCTCTTGGTTTCGGGTTCCCACATTGTGTAACAAAGCAGAGAAAACAGAGGGCTTTCTCAGGAAGCTTGTGATACGTGTGGAGTATTTTTCTTTTCCTGAAAACAGATATTTGGCACTTGTTTGTCTCTTTTGTTGTCTGTCTTTCTAAGCAACCAGTCTCTCAGTGACTGGGGATAACTTTAAATTTCTAGAGGTGTAGATATAGATTGCTTTGATAGCTAGTAGGATATGCCACTTTTAATCTTAATTTTGTATTGTCTAGCAGTTCTACCCCTTGTTATGAAGGAACTGGTTTCCTCTGTGGGCGAGACACATGTGAGTTTCTAGAGTTCAGCTGTTGCCAACTTGTACATGTCATTTTCATAGACTGGTAAAACAGGAAAGGTGACTTGGCTCTTGTGACACTCACTTTTGATCACTTCCACTAAGTAAATGGGAACTGAGAAAATCTTCCTGTCCCTGCAGAAATAGTTTTGGTTTTTTTGGTCAGAAGTGAGTTCATTACTTTAACAACACTGATGTCAGGAGAAGCACGGGACAGCTCTGTTTATAGTTCGAGCTGCAGTTCTGTCTGAGATAGCACTGAATGTAACAGTGGCCGTGGAGCAATTCAGCTTTCCTGCTGCTGCTACTGCAGCCCCAGCAGCAGGGAGTTCAACAATGCTGGGAAAAAACTGCTGGAGAAACACAGAATGTCTGAGCAGCAAGGCTGTGCTGAGCCCCTGCTGCTGTGGTCACACAGCTTCTAGCAACAGCTTGTTGGGTTGATTTAAACTGGTGTTGCTTTATCTGGGTTAGCTGTGGTCAGGCTTGTGAGTGCAGGATGAGTTTATCCTTAAGCTCTGCTGCCTCTGTGTGTAACCTGTCCTGTGTTACCTGGTCAGCAGTCATTTAGCAAGTGGTTTGGAATGCCGGTTGAGAGATGCTTTCTATGTCAGTAGTTCAGTGTGTTGCAAATACAAGTTCTTAGCCTTTTTATAACGGGAGAAATACTAATTAAAATTTTGAGTTTAAAATCCAAGTGATAGTTTTCTCGATTTCTCTGTATGGGCAAAATGTTACAATCTTTGTTTTCTGTAGCTTCAGCATTGTAAAGGAGCTGGTGGGTGCTGCTTTCAGGCAGTAGATTGCCGTTTTAAACCTCATGTTGTTGATTTATTTCAAACACTGATGAGTTAATAGTCTATGAAAAGATAAGTGTTACTATTTAGCAAGAAATAAATAACATTGAAAACAAAGAACAGCTCAAGTTTTAAAGTGTGGAAATATATCCAAACGGGGTTGTCAAAGATTGTTTAGAATAATAGTGGAATCCCCTTTCATGAGGCAAGTAAAGCTCTTGGGATGCTCTGTGGGGAGTAATCCCACAGTGTCATTGGGTTATTTACTGTGGTTCGTGGTGTGTTTATGTCTTAAATCTGTGATTTGTTACAAACGCTTTGGTTTCATGGTGGTAACACTGCAGAATTGTACAGCTTTTTTATTTAACATTTGTAGTAGTAATGCCTAATATTGTACATTGGAACGTTATAGTATTCTGCTTTGGGTGTAGAATGCTGATTGGAGATTTAAACAAGTGAGACTCAGTGGTGCTCTTTAATCCATGCCATTCCCTTTTGGGACCTTGATGTTTATTTATTTATTAATTTTTATTATTATTATTCACTAGGTCCTGTGATCTCTCCTGTTCTGAGGTGCTTAAAGCTCTCTTGTGAGGGAAAACAGAGGTTTGCTTTCCTCTTTGGAATTCCCCCATTCTTGCAAATTTTTCATTCCTAATAAAAAACAGATGTTTTGTGTTTGGATCTCTATAGATAAACCTGAACTGTATTTTCCCCCTTTTCATCTCATAACTATTTCTTTGAGACTAAGGAAATTAAGGCAAAGATGATGTGGCCCTGCTTTTCTGGTGCAAGCAGGCTGATAGAGCTTCCTTGGCCTGTGGTTTGGGATTTGGTGGTGCTGGTGCTGTTAGAAACAAACATCACCACCAATAGTTCACAGCACAAATAGTTATGTCAGCCCCACGGAAGGGCAGCTGCTACGTGGGGTTGAAAATAGGGCTCCTAAAGGCAGCCTGTAGAGATACAGCCTTTGGCTAAATAGTTTTCTATATAGTTTAATACTGCTTTGAGCAGGAGCTGAAGGGCTGTCCAGGGACTCACATTTTACACTTGTTTGGTTTGAGCCTGCATGTACCAGATTGTGTGTGTTACAGATAAATGTCAAAGATCATTTTCTCTCTTTCTTTATTGTTTGTTATTCCCTGTTTCTTCCTTTTCTCCATCCTGGAGCTGTGCAAGCTCCTGCATCAACAGGAATAGAATCAGATCGATCCTGAACTAAATCAGTTGGTTTCACATTGCTCCCTGTGCTGCTCAGACATGCACGAGCCAAAGGAGATCCTGAACGGCTCCAGTGGCTGCTCTGTCGGGCCGTGGGTGTGGAAGGGCTGGCTCAGCACTTGTCTGTTGTACCCAGTGTGAAGGACCTGTTTGCTTGAAAATTTCAAAATGTAGGATTTTATAAATGATGAGACTTGAAGCTGTAAGGCAAAAGGTAATTTGGAAACATCTTAAGAGCTTCCTGCTGTGGGAATGTTTATCAGGAGTCAAAGTTGTTTTGCTCAGTTATTCATCAGCAAGTGCTCACTGTGATACAGAAAATCTTGGCCTTTTTGAGAAAAAGAGGTACAGTGAAATGCTTTTAAGGTGTGTGGAGTTACAAAAGGCTTTTGGTAAGGTTTTGTTAGGGAAGCAGATAATCCTGTGTACAGTTGCTCTTTGGATTCCAGACTTGAAACACTTTTTGTTTTGATGTGGTGGTGGTTTTTTTTTTTTTTTTTCTTTTTTTCCCCCCCGCCCCTTGCTCCTTTTGCAAGCTCAGTGAAAACTTTTGGCAGCATGTAGGCTCACTTTATATTGTATAGACACATGCGCATTTCACATTTAGGTTTGCATTGTCAGTGGATATTGGTTCTTTAAGGAAATGGCTTCCCCTGCTGTTAGTGGCAGTTGATTTGTATTACCTTGTTCCAGTGTAATTGTTGAAATAGTTACCATGCTTTAAATTCAGGAAGGAAAACAGCACTGCATTACTTGCCTCGTTTATCTTAGGACTGGCATACCAGGGTGCGTGTTGTTATGCAAACATAAACTTACACTGTTGTTCTTTGGGTTTAGGACTAACTTGCCTATGTCTCAATGCTTGTGTTTTATGCAGGGTTCAGTGGTCTCAGTTTAAAGGCTATTTTATTTTCAAACTGGAGAAAGTCATGGATGATTTCAGAACCTCAGCTCCTGAACCAAGAGGGCCCCCCAATCCAAATGTGGAATATATTCCCTTTGAAGAGATGAAAGAAAGAATCCTGAAAATTGTCACTGGATTTAATGGGTATGTATCCTTTGTTTTCTAAAATCCGGATAACAAACATATTTCCCCAGTTTTGTAACGTAGCAGTTTGTACTGTCTGTTTGGGACTGTTCATCTTGCTTCCTCGAATAGATGAGCAGAAGCAAATATGCACTTTGGAAATATGTTGCAGTAGTTTCTGAACTTTATTATTCTGTCACTGAATGAAAAGTGACACGCTGTGATGTCATTCACATTGTTTTTTCAATGTGTAGTTAGTTTTTAAACAGCGCAGTTCAAAGAAGCATCATATTATTATGTGCATTTAAGAGGTTAAATAGACAGTAAAGTCGGATTTCTTACAGTGTATTTTGAAATACCAAATGGGAAGAGGTCTTCTGGTGTTCAGTTCCTGATTGTTTTGTGACAGTTCACTGGCTTTTGAAGAAGTCATGCTGTGAGAAACAGGGTGTGACCAGGAGGTGTACCTGGGTTGGAATTGTTAAATTATGCCAAATTCAAATTTATAGCTGAGGTGATACTGATGAAGGACATGGGGTGTTTGATCTGTTGCTGACAGTGTCGTAGATTAAAATGTATCTGTGGCCTTTGCTGGTTTCCTAATTTTGGAAGTTCTTGTTTCCTTTC
This sequence comes from Eulacestoma nigropectus, assembly GCA_013397775.1. Taxonomy (NCBI): domain Eukaryota; kingdom Metazoa; phylum Chordata; class Aves; order Passeriformes; genus Eulacestoma; species Eulacestoma nigropectus. The sequence goes on from VZTE01000186.1 coordinate 1,685,670, forward strand.
AAATAAAGCTCCTCATGTTTTTGTCTTATTTGGTGTGTCCTTTTTACTAGCTTACATAGTATTTTCATTGTTTCTAAACTGGTTTACGTACTTGCCGTAAGCTGAGTCATCCTGGTTGTGGGGCTCAGTGCTTGTTATGAAAGACTTTCAGCATTTTTCTCAGCTTGTTGATAAATGGGCATGTTCTAAATCTCGCCTTCCTGATACTCTGAAGTTTCAGGTTCAGAGGTGCTACTGGCATGTCCTTAGTCTTGTATTTTGATTCTCTATTTATAATTTATGCTGTCATTGTTCCATGCTACTTTGTTTAGTTGCAGTTTAGGAGTCTAAGTCAGATCTCCTCTTCCCCCCACAATTGCTCTCATGTAGGAGACTTCTAAGAATGTGAAATTCAGCTTGTTCTCAGCTCCCCAATATTTATACCAGGCTGCTTCACTGCAGGAATTTAAAAACAAACGTATCCTTTATGCTCAAGTCTGCCTCTCTCCCGCCTCCCCCGGCTCTTCGTTAATGCTTCGTTGCCCACAAAATGGGTAATGTTCTCCCAGGGACAGCTAATGAATGGGCTGCTGTTATCTGCTGTTGTTCCCAAGTGCACTGAACAAACCTCTGGATGATGAGTCTGGAGCTTAGGCTGTGCCTGTGCTATTTTCATCCTTTGCTGTAACACTTCAGGGTGCTCAACTTCCTCATACTTTGCAGTGAAACTCCCAGGCTTTGAGGAAGCAAACTGCATCCATTAGTTACCTTAAAGGAAGTAACGCCTGGGGATGTTTCAGGATCTGGGATTGCAGAGTGGTTCATTCAGTAAATCCTGTAACCCCCACAGGGAGGATGTGATTGGAAAGGCTGAATCGTGTGGAGATCTGTCCAAAAAGTAACAGCAGCAGGTTTGGGGTTGTTTGATTTGTGTATTCAGGCTTCTTTAGAGCTGTGGGTGTCATTTCAGGGTACCAGGGCAGACAAGGAAGCTACTTGATGTGACTTTATTATTGAGATGTTCTTACTAGTGTTTGTTTAAGAGAGAGGGAAAGAGTTCATTCAAAGTAGCAAATGTTAAAAAGTTTTGAGTCAAATAAGATTAAAAATGTGTGTGGGATCTTTCTAGCCGAAGTGCCTTTTAAAGAAAGCACAAACTGGCTCTCTTAACCTGTCTGTATCTTACTTGACATGATGTCTGCACAGGTTTGCAGAGCCAGATTCTCTTCACAATTCTCTTACAATTGCTTTGGAGTAGGAACTTCCGCCATTTTTTTATCCTTTTATCCTTTGTTAGTGTAACAAGAAAGTTCCAAGGTAAATTATTGGGGATCTCTGATGACAGAGAAATTTTCACAGCATGAATAAAATAGATCATAATCCAAATTTCTTTTTTTCTTTTTTTTGGCTACAGTTTAACATAGTTGTTGTAAGTAATTTTCCCAAATCCCTCTTCAGTCCTGTCCTAATGAATTTTTGCTTTGTAGTTCGCTCTGGACTGTAGTGCTGGAAGTGCAGTTTTGAGTGTGTTGGTATAGAATTTTAAGTGGTTACCTTGAGTGGGCAGATCAGGACTATTCATGCAGCTCATGTGCTGAACTAATTAAATTTCTGAGCATTTACAATCAGTTCTCGTACTGCTCACAAACTTTACGCTGGTGTTCCTTTGTAGATTTACACCAATTTAAATTGCTTCTGTTTTAAAATCACATTGTTGAACTATTTTAAAACGATAGTTTTTCACCAGAAAGAGTTCCTGAGGTGAAGTTAACTTTGGGTTTTGCCAACTAAAAGCATTTGCAAATGTTGAAGGAGTTCTGTGCAGAGGGGTGATTGTGTGACACCGGGTGCCATCTGCTGCTCAATGCACGAAGTTCACTTTGCTGTGAAGAATTTGGAGGGAAATGAGTTGGCTTTTGCTTTTTCCTTTTTAACTTGTTATAGCTGAGAGTAAAATAGGAACACAGCTTTTCCTTCTGGAGTCAGTTACAGGCTGCTCATTTCTTGAGTTTTCTGTCTTACTTGGGGAATTAGCACTATGTTGATGTTCCAAAACACTTCATCTCACAGCATTCCAGGTGACCAGTTAGGTACAGCTAAACCCAAATTAGCCAGGTACTGATTCCCCAGGATGTCTTACAGATCTGGCTGATGGAGGGTAATTTAAAATTCTGTATGTTTTTGTTTCTGTTGAATAAATGGATTTTTGAATGGACAGCCTAGTCTATTAAAAAAATAGCAGAATCTCTTTAATTATGCATTTCCAACACAAAACCAAAATGGCCATCACAAGAAACAGTAGATCAACTTAATATTTTATCAATATGGAAAGATTAACAGATGAAGTAAATTCTTTGTGACTTAAAAGTTGGGAATTTTATTGAAAGAAGGCACTGCACAGAAGCTGAATATTATGAGTATGGACTTGATCTTAAAGGTCTCTTCTAAGCTTGATGATTTCATGAAGATTTTGGGTGTCAAAGATTGCTGGTAGACCAATGAAGAGCAAGGGAAGGAAAATTAATAATGCCAGAACTATTGTCAAGCTTAAGAGCCTTCATGTAATAAACTGAATTAGAAGGAACACTTGCTCCTGTGGTTTTTCTGGTTTGTTGAGGATTAGGACTTCCTCAGTAACATAATGTACAGGCAGTTCTGAAAAACATAATTAAATTGTTGATACTTAGTCACACTCTGAGTACTACCTGCTTTTAGTTAAAGTGAAGTGTCATGTGGGATGATGAATTGGAGCTGTGCTGACCTATTCACACTGAGCTGGTGGCAGAGCTGGCCATCTGTAACGTGGGTTTTTAGCTAATGAACAAAGCTGGAAATGCATGCTGTGTTAGCTCATGACACAGGCTAGAGACACCATGTACTGACTTCCTCAGAAAAGAATAAAAGTGGAATTTGGACAAAAATTTAGTATAGGGATATGCACACACATGCATGTCAGTCTGTAGTGATGCTGCTCTGGATTTGTATTCCCAGCCAAAAAATGATTCATAAATATTGTATCAAATATTCTTCTTAGATAACTTTTAAAATGCTTATGGCTTCAACTTCCAGTAGTTAATCGTAAAAATGCATGGTACTTTATACTGAAATATTTTTGTCAGAAGTTTGTTAAAATGTGACACTGAACTGGGATTGAAAGTGTGTGACACCTTAGGTAACTGGGAATTGTAAAATATTGCTTGTCTGAAAGGTCAGTTCCTCATTTCAGCAGGGAGAAACTGAGTGCAGAATTGTCAAAAACTAAAATGTGTTTGTGTGGTTCCTATGGGCTTATACATCACTAATTTTTATTAATTATTAAGTATTTTTCCTGATCTGCTCCTTGATAGATGAGTACATTGTCCAGTTGTAGCAAAATAGATTAATTGTAACAGCTGAAATATAATGGTTCTACTATTTCCAACATTTACTGCTTTTTCTGTCACTGTGTTTTATAAAACCTGAAATAAACCAGAAGTTGAGACTTTTTTTAGCTCTAGTGTGTATGACTCAAATTTGTTTTGAATCCCTTACAATTTCTGTTCTGTATATTGGAGTAGTACAGTCAGAAACTTCACTGTTGATCTGATTCCGTTTTGTTGTTTAAATGAATCCTTTGAGTCGTGGGATGATGCATTTTGGATTCTGCTTGGGTTTTGTGGTGGTGAGCACAGGAAACAGCTTTGTGTATGAGATAGGGAAAAATAAAGCCTCGAGGTGCCACCCAATATTGATCATGGTTACAAATACCACTACTGGTTTTGTTACTCCTTCTTCGTAAAGGGGGAGAAAGCAATAATGTTGTTGCTTCCTAACAGTCATACTTATGAAAATAAAATTAAATTGTTATAAATCTATTTCATTGCAGCATCCCCTTCACTATCCAGCGACTCTGTGAGTTGCTGACAGATCCTAGGAGGAATTACACAGGAACAGACAAATTTCTAAGAGGTGTAGAAAAGGTATGTATTTCTCTGTCAGAGAACACAGCTCCACAGTCACAGCCACCACTTAATAACTTCCCAATTGCTCCCAAAGGTCTGCTGGTTTCCTTGGGGCTTAGAGCCAGAGTATAGCTGATGGCTGCTCTTAAGTGTCTGAGTTCGTTTCATAGCTTTCAGCAGCAAAAAGCAGTTTTAAAATAACTTCAGATGTAAAAATTAGTCTCAGGGCTGCAACTGCTGTGTTTCCTGATCACTGTGCAGTGCTCCACCTGTAGTTTGTGGGGAGTGTATTGGCAGTTGTTCTAGGGAGTCCTAGTTAGAAATGAGCAGATGAAACCTGAATCTTTTCATCAGGCATTTCCTCCCACATTTGGTTTCAGAGTAGATCCAGAGGTGAAGAAGAAGGGAAGCCCCTTCCCTCCAGTGTCTTTTGTTTCAGTATTTAAATCCTGTGGTCTAGCAGAGTGTGCCTGCAGAAGAGCACACAGGTGTCTTAACTGGCATCTTATAGCTTGTATCAGAATGTGGGATCCTTCAGAAGCCAGGAACAGACTTTCAAGATATGGTTCCACAATAGGATACTTCAGCATTTCTGAATACTTTGTTCTCCAGAGATCCCTCAGTTAGAAATTACAGACAGTCAGGCCTGAGGCTTAATGTCCTGGTCTCGTTAAGACAGTAACAAACTTAATAAAATCTTGCATTTTAGTGTAATTACGGCCTGACCTTGTAAGTGGGACTAGAGGTATTTTAACAGATAGGACCAAAATCCTGTAACTCTTAAAAGTTCTGGGATGTTGTCAAGAGCTGAAGCTGCTGTTTCTGAACTCTTGATGTGTTTGTTGTTTGTATATTACAGAATGTCATGGTTGTCAGCTGTGTATATCCATCTTCAGAGTGAGTATAAACCTCTTTTGCATGAAACTTCAAGCTTGTGTTAGTAACAGGGAGAATGTGTGTGTGTGTCTTATGCATTTCTCTTGCTGTCAGTAGTTGTATCTAAAAGCCAGACATGCAGAGTTCAGATTTTGTTACCAATAGTTCAGTCTGCAGTAGGGATGGTGTCTGCAAGTGTAATAATTGGGAAATACGTAAAAACTCCTTGGGGACTGGCAGGGGGGGCTTTGTAAGTTTGGGATTGGGAAATTCTGTGCAAACAAGCTTAAAATGATTTAAAGTTCCTTTATTGATAACATTTTGTTGTTGTTTTGTTTGTTAGGAAAAATAATTCCAGTAGTTTAAATCGGATGAATGGTGTTATGTTCCCAGGAAATTCACCAGGGTACTCTGACAGGTGAGTTTACTTCCAGGGGTTAACTTTTACTGGATAGAAGCAGTGGAGTTCTGGGAATAGCTGCTTCAGATCCCTTTTTACTTGTTGTGATCCCAAATAAGTAGCCTTAAAAATGAGATGTGACACGGAATACTGGGGAGTGGGAGTAGAGGAAGCATGAACATGTACGCTACATACTGTGTATTTTGATCTCTCTATCACCTCATTGTTGAAAATTTTTTCTTGTTACTTAAATTTTTTTATCAAATTTGCACATTGTAGGCAAGGAATATTTTATTCAGTATAAAACAGCAAAGCCCCTCATCTATTTTTTTAGTTTTGTTGATCTTTTAAAGCACGGGTATAGCTGCTTTCTGCAAAACAGGAACAAATTACTTTGCTGAGAGGCTGGGTTAACTTTTCATTGTTATTTTTAAAGATCGAATGTAAATGGCCCTGGGACCCCCAGACCCGTGAGTCGGACAAAGGTTTCGTTGTCAACTCCCATGACAACCAACGGTTTGCCAGACAGTACAGAGCATAAAGAGCCCAGCTTGCAGCAAACAGAGGAGAAGAAACACAGGTTTGTCAGGAGGAGTGTATTTTGAGCTTTTAGTATTCTCAGGTTCTTTATTTATGCTTTAAAAATAGTTTAAAAAAGACATCTAAGGGATGCCTAACGGAGTCTTAAATCAGGAGTGATGACTTTGAGGTTTTGTTATGTAATAAGTGAAGCAAATTCTATTGTAATGACTTAGAGTGTTTGAATCGTAGTAGTTGCTACTTTTTTTTTAAAGTGTGACAAGATACAGAATGTTTGTCTTCAATAAAAGCTACATCTGCTTTTGTTGCTTGTAGTGAATCACCAGCGTCTGAATCAGAAGGTGCTCAGAGCAGCCCGGTGAAAAATAAGCACTCTGAGGATGATCCCGCAGAAGCAGAAGGACATGAGGTAAAAAGACTTAAATTTGACAAGGAAGGGGAAGCCAGAGATGCACCAAACCAAACTGCCTCCAGTGAAGTCTCTTCAGGCATGGGGGAAGAGACAGAAGCATCCTCTACATCTCAGGATAAAGAAAAAGATGCCGCCTGTGCCAGACAGCACTGTACAGAGGAAGAGGAGGAAGGTATTTCAGATTTCGCTGTCTTTGTGCAGTTTCCAAGGAGTTGAGATTTTCTTTGCTGGAGACCTGTGCTGCCGGGATTGCTGGATGTGTCCAGTTGTGCTTAAAGATGAGCTACTTGTTCAGACTTCAATTTTGCATAATTTAGCAGTTGTATTATTTCTTTTTCCTTGGTCCTGCAACGCAATTTGAAACTTACGCAATAGTATTTAAAATCTTCTGAGAGCATGAATTAGATCAGGGTGCACCAAGAACTCAGGAATCCCTCTGTTAGGCTATCACCTGGTGTTCTCATCCTTTCTCCAGAACGCGGCTGGGTCATGCCTCTGTTTGACTGTCTTTATTAATTATCGAATTTATTTAAATACAGATATAAATTTTTGTTCTTTTACAATATCTCCACATCCTATTAGAACAGTAAAAATTATCTCACTGTAAGGCAGGCCCTGTACCTAAGTAAAAAAAAAGTAAATGACTGCAGTTAAGAGACTAATCTATTTTTTACATATTCTTCAAAGTTTCCTTTTAATTATTTTTTGTGGCTCAAGTATTTGTACGATGTTCCTGTATATTATAATGGCTGTACACTTGAAACAGCCATGTTTTCCTAATTTCCAAAAGACTGTTTCTGAAGGCAAATGGAGGATGTGGGGAAGCAAGAAAAAGTTACTTCTTAGACTTTGTCTTTATCAAGTGAAGCTTAATTGGAAGCTACCTGTTAAATAAAATAACTGGACTTTATTTTATGGTTTGTTGGGATAGTTTGGATATTCTGACAAAGGTGGCTACTGTTTTATCTTCTAATAAAAGTGGAGTTTGTCTGTTTTTCCTGTTCTTGGCTGTGTTGTGGAAGTTTTGCTCAGCATAGCTGGGAGTGGAAAGTAGCAGGATTAAGGTATGTTGAAAAATCCCTTGGTAATATTGTCCTTTCTCTGTTCCTAGAGTCCTTCATGTCTCCCAGAAATGTTGGTCCAGACAGAAAAGAGCAAGACAAAGACAGTGACTCCTCAAGTGTGGCCGAAGAGAGCTCTGAGGAGAACAATCAGATGGAGGAGTCTGACCAGTCGCGGGCAGAGAAGGATTTACACTCGGCTGACAGTGACATCCATGCATCTGCCACTAGTGGAGCTGACTGCAGTGAAACAGAAGAGCTGGGCTCCTATGCTAGTGAAACTCCTGAAAACTCCTCAGAGACCCCGATGGAAAACAGTGATGAAGCCACAGAAGCTGCAGATGAACCTATGGAGCAAGACTAATTTAAATAAACTTAGAGGCAGTATTTTCCATAAGGCTCCAGTTTTACACTGTATAAATAATTTTATGTAATAAAGTGGACCTTTAGTTTTACAAAAAAGAAGCAGGTTGTAAAATAAACTTCTCCATGGATTGAACCTTGAAAGAGTTGTACATGATAAGAACTGTGAATACCAGCTCCTTCAGGTCCTGCTTACCGCTGAACTTTCGTTTGGTCAAATCAGTGGTTTGTGTATAGTTTTTTTTATTTAGAATAAAAGTTTTTAAACTGGAAGGTAATTATAATTTTGACAACTTTTTTGGAGATCACCACACCTAGTTGTATGTAAGCAAGAAAGCTTTCTGTCTTGTCTTTTTCTGACAGCTCTAGCAGTTACTTCATATTTTGGTTACAGTTTCAACATTTGACATGTGAAATTCGGGGTTTCAGGCTGGTTTCCGGATTTTTATTTGAATACACACCAAGAAACCTTCTGTTGTGTGTTTCAGATGTGTTCCATTTCACACACACATTTCACACACACATCTCTGCACAGCATGCACACCTCCGTGTACCCTCGCTGTTCTAAGGGGGAAAGGGTATATTTTTCTGTTTCTATAAAAGACAAATACAGCAAATACTTTTTCTATCAGAAAAGACTGAGTTCACCTCTCAAGGCACTTTGCTTTGCCACTGGAAAAACAAAACGCATGAAATCTGGCCCATATGAAACCCTGGAAATACTAACATTGTTGAAAACACCAGAGTAAACACATTCCAAGAGAACTGTTCAATGACAACATTTTTGTATACTTCTGAGGTGCCTGAGTGAAAGGAGTTCATTTATTTATGAGAAAATGTGCTTTATGTTGAGAACGTTGTAATCAAAACATTAGCTTAAACTTTTGTAGAAGAAATGTTTGAAAATAAAATACCTTGGAAGAAATGAGCAGGTATTTGCCTTTTTGAGTGCTTCTTGGAGCTTGTGAATATTGTAGAGAAGTCTCAGAGTTCCTCCAAGGTTTGCAGGTGGCATCAGGCTGATCACACCACTGGATGGGAAGGATGGAGACGTGACCCTGGTCATGTTCCTGAGCTGCAGGGGTTAGAGGTGCAGAGGAATCACCACGATTTGTATAACATTTTGGAAGTGAACTAAATATTTTTGAACGTGCTACTTTGACAGCCAGTGTTACATTTTTTTCAAACCAGCTCAAAGCACAAACTACTGCTTTAAACTCAATGTTTTCCAGTTCCCATATTTAAAGACATGCAAGCTGCAACCTCCCAGTCACAATTACTGGCTGCCAAATTTATACCTGTTTCTTCAACTGTACCTTTTTGATATTTAGAATTTTTAAATTTCTGTAAAGTAGATTTTTTGTAGATTGTAATGAGTGCTCACTGCCATTGTGAAACGGTATATAATTGTATAATTTCTGTGTGTAAACTGAATGCTTGGGCTTTCAATACAGTATTCATATAAAGCAATAAATATTAATGTTATGAAATATCTGAGTACCTTTTTATCACAATTGTCCCTCTTTGGTTTTAAGTTCATGTACCTGAAGTACAAAAATGACCTCTAAAATGCATGCTGATAGTTTCTTGTACTACATGCTCTGCTTTGTATTGTTTGGGGGAAACTTAGGTTTTGATTAATACCAGAATTAATTTGGCTCAGTTGGACTATTTATAGTTATTTCTTGCTGATGTTACCTATCAAGTCGTGAGCAGACAGGATTCAGGGAGATGCTTGCAAAAAAAAAAAAATTTTATTGATTGAGATCCCCTTGCAGAAGGAAAATTGTATTTTGACTCATTTTCATTGTGCTGAAGGGTTGGATGTGTGTTATCAAAAGGACTGAACCAAAATGTTGAAATTAGGGAAGTTTAAGAATATAGTGACATCTTACACTTCTTTTTTTTTTTTTTTTTAATATTTTGCCAATGAGAAAATTTTAAAATTTCTAAGTTTAGAGATTTCTGAAATTTTCTTTAGATTGTTTATTTGTGACGATATTGTCAATAAACTTGTTCTTTAAGCACCTGTGACCTTTCCAGATGTTTGTTTGAGCAGCGTTAGTGCCACTCCTGCAGAGACCTGCAGAGGAACTTTGAGGTATGGATCCATTTCTGTATCTGCAACTTATGTTAAAGGCTAATAAAAATTGAAATAATGCTTCAACCTCACAGCAAGGATCTTTATCCTAAATGTGTACCCTACATTTAATGAAATCTGGTTTAAATTCCCTAATTACACCCCAGAGCATGTGGCTTCAAACTGAGAGCGGGTTTCGATTGGATATGGGGAAGAAAGTCCTGACTGAGAGTACTGAGGCCCTGGGTGCCCGGAGAAGCTGTGGCTGCCCCTGGATCCCTGCAAGTGCCCAAGGCCAGGCTGGATGGGGCTTGGAGCAGCCTGGGAGAGTGGAAGGTGTCCCTGCCCATGGCAGGGGGTGGCATGGGATGAGCTTTAGGATCCTCCGCAACCCAAACCATTCTGAGACTCACGATTCTGTGTTTGCATGCAGAGAAATGGAGCGATCTATTTGTCTTCTTGAAGGAAACGTGTAGTTAAACTCCACAAAACCAGCAACAGCTGCTTGATAGCATTTGTGGGTGTCTTTCCTATTAAAAACTCAAGTGGGACCAGAATATAAAGTGAAATGGAGTTTATTTTTCAGAGGACAAGGTCAAAGTCAACTCTTATTTCTGCTCTTGGTATTTAAAAAAAAAAAAAAGTTTAAAAATTATTTCCTAATAGTATCCAAGGTTCTCTGTCGTCCTTGATTTTTACACCTCGGGGAATACTTGGAAGTTTGCCCTGGGGAGAGCTTTCTAATCATGGATTTGGGGTTGTAGAGACTGGATTTGGACTTAAAATGTTCAAAAAAAAAGTGAGTTGAGTGAATGGAGTAGAAGTTGCTGGAATTCAGGGTTAATTTCTGTTCAGGGCATTGCTCCCGGTGGGAGAGGTTTGCTGTAGGACAGCCTGGAATCCTCGTGTCTCCCAAATGGAGCTCAGGACAGCAAAGCCCATGGACCCCTGGGACTGTCCTTGCCTGCAGCTGCCTGAGGCAGCACAAAGCTTTGGGGCAGGGATTATTGCTGCTTTTTTTTTTTTTATCAGCTCCAGGACTGATTGGGATTTCTTTTGTAAATCCTTTTGCATCTACTGTGGGCTCCCACAAAGTGAACTTTTTTTAATACAAAAGTTGTGTTCTGGAGGTTTCCAAGGCTGGGGCACCTCTTCAGCACCAAGCACTGTTTTTAAACATTTCAGCAGGAAATACTCCTAGCTGGAAGAGCAAATTGGAATTATGTTTCAGTTGATGCCTGGCCTGGAGGATGCAGGAAACGGGCTAAAAAAAAAACTCTGCTTCAGCCTGTGAGTGTTTTGTATGTGTGCTGTCCCTCGCTCGAGCCGTTCACTGGGCAGCTGTATCATGACTGTCCTGGGTCTGGTACAAAAGCATCAAGCTTTTATTTTTAGCTGCTTTGTTAATTGTATGTGAGGGAGGAAAAAACCCCCAACAACCCAGAGCCAAAGCCTGGTAGAATCTCAGTTCTATGAGTTTTCTGTTGCAATAGTTAAGTGGCAACACAGTGATTTATTAAAAATAAATAGATTTTTTCCTAGCATGGATGCCTTCTATTGACTGCAGCTGTACAGAACACCCTTCTGCGCTCCTTTGGCATTTTTCATTCATACAGTGCACTTCTAGGAAGAGTTTAAAGGTTATTTGCATCACTCTCTGTCTCAGGTTGTGTTTTTCAGTGAGACAAGTGGGGAAGAGTTATGGATTGCTGATGGCACCCCAGTTACATCCCTCCATTGCCAATGGGAGGCCTGCGTTTTGTAACTTGTAAACACTTGTTCATCAACTTTTCATCCTCATGCAGCTCAAGGACTTCTTGAAGTAGTTCTCTAATCTTGTGGGAAGCAAAACAAGGGGTGTAAAAGGGGTTGAAGAGAAAGCAGAGCTGTGTGGGCCAGCAGCACCATGGATGTGCTGGGATAACGTGGATGGGGACAGCGAGCCCAGCACGGCGTGGCCTGTCCTGGTGTGGAGGTCACACAGCTCAGCACGTCCATGTGCAAGAGGCAGGACGAGGATTCCTCGGAGAGGTGAGAAAACTCTTGTGCAAGCTCGTTCCGGTGACGGGAAACCCGAGCTGTGGAGCTGCTCTGGACACGGGGCAGAGCACGAGGGGAAAGTGGAGACGCGGCGGAGCGGGGGCGATGGAAGCGGCATTCCCCGCTGGCGGACGTGTCCCGCTGCTGCCGGAGCTCAGGGCTCTGTTGGCTACAACATTCCGTGTGCCAAGGGCAGGAAGGGAGTTCCGTGGGACAGGGACAATGAGGGGACGCGCGGCCGGCAGAGGCCGCCTCGGGAACGTGGGATGTGATGGGACACCACAGGAGCTGCCACAGCAACGCTGTCACACAGCCCTGCCCCGAGAACAAACCCTCAGATCGGGCCATCCTCCACATTACAGCAATCAGGGACGCCCGTATCGTTTTAAACCGTGCCCCTTTAAAGTTCACAGCTTCGCAAACTTTCAAACTTACACCCTGATTTCAGTGAGAGCTGAGCCGTCCCTGTGTTAATGCCGCGGCTCCAGGAGATGGAGCTTTAGAACAGACAAACATCTCACTGTGGGAAAACGGGCGCGGAGATGCTCCAGGAGCAGCAGCCTGAGAGACGGGAGGTGCAAAAGTTTGTTTGCCTTTTCCCTGTCCTGAGTTGTAAAGATGTTAAGGAGATGCTTTGTTCTCCATCCGCTGAATGACTGCTTGTGTGGGAGACAGAGAGACTCCTGCCTGCCGCTGGCGTCACTTATCTCCCTGGGAATCTCAGCAAGGAGTGACAGTCCCTGTCACAGGGGCCTCTCGCAGGCAGTTTCCACACCCAGGATCTTGCCTTTGGACGTTCTGTTGCTGGGGAGTCTCCATAAATCAGGCCCCGGTCAGTGACTGCTGCACTCCATGGTTTATTCCAGGAGTGATTCATGTAAATTCCCCAACAGTTTGGGGAGCAGGAGCTTGGCACGTTTTCCCTGACAAGGTGACTGCTCTGATCACTGGGCTAGAGGGTAATGCCCAAACTTGCTTTTTACTTTGTTTTCCTGGACAAAAGAGACAATTTTGACTCTTCTCTAGTACAAGGGATAAACTTAAGTCATGTGGACAAAAAAAAAAATTCTGTGATGATGAGGGTCTTCTTTCTGTGTAATTGTGTAATTTAGAACAAAATTGACTTTAAACAACAAAAGAAATGCCTTGTATTCCTGGTGCTGTTGGACTGTCAGAACAGATCTCTGCATCTCAGAGTCTTACCAGCTTCTTTCTACTCCTGGTTTTTAATTATTTATTCCTTTCTGCATTCTCTGACTTGTGGAGGAGCTGTCTGCCCTGCACCAAAGGCCTCCTCTTCAGATCTCCCTCTGTCTGCTAAAACACCCCACGGAAAATACAGAACTTGACTGTGTAATCCTAAAGGGGGTTGCTCTCCAAGTATAGGGGCTTTGCTTTATCAGGGCATTGTTGCAGAGCTCTCTGGGGTCACAGAACCCCCACCAGGCCTCCCTCAGGCAGGGGGAATGCCTGAGCCACAGAGAGCTGTCTTGTGTATCTGCGTGTGAGTATGGAGAGGTGGGACCTTTTGGAGCTAAGTTATTCTAAATAACCAGCTTCTAAACACAAATATTTTCTTCCCAATCATTTAAAGTGCTTCTAGTGGGAATTTCACCTTTATGTAGTCTTAAATTCTTGCAGCATTTTTAAATAATCACAGGAACTTCTAATTTAGGAACTTTATGGAAAACATTAACCTAATCTTTGCACTTTTGTAAGAGGGACTGTGTATTGATGCTTTTCTGGCTGTGCTTAGCAATAAACCTCAGGTGTTTATAAAATAGGCTTGTGAGTTTTCAGTCATAAGGCAAATAAAACTACGAAGTGAAAAACAATTCCTCAGTGAAAAATCGAGGACTGAAAACAGCCCTTGCCATGGGCAGGTAGGAGGGATCTTCACCAGTCACACCTGATGTGTTTCAGGGGGAGGATTTGTGTCAGCTGGGAGCAATAGAAAATCCCCAATCCAGAGGGGTGGGGTGGGATAAAAAGAGGCTGGGGCAGGGGCTGAGTGTCTTGCAAGTGTGAGAAGAGGGTGGGACTTGCTGTCTCTCTGTAGGTAAGGGCTCTCTTTGTACAACTTCAGCTACTTGCTTTAATGACATGAAATCTGTTCTAAGCGGAAGGAAAATGATATGGTGTGATCTGATGTGTTACTAAATGGCTGGGGCACTGACCTAGCAAAATAAAGATGTGGTTTTTGGAAGGTGATAGGGCTTTTTGAAAAAATGCCTTATAATTTTAGGGCATAGAGTCAGATTTCTTCTGATGAAGGGGCACTTTTAGCCCAGGCCTTGCTGTGCCCTGTGGGCAATGGAGGGGCTGTGGAGGTTGTGTAATGAAGAGTGTGTGTGTGGGGTGTGCTCTCCTCTGAAGGGGAAGGGGGTGAGGAGTCCAGCTCTGAAGTTATTCCAGCTGAATTTGAGCTGAGCAATTCTGGACTGACCAGAGGCTGCTCTCCCTTGTTTTAAAAGGGCTAAAAAGAGCATTTGCTCAACTCCTGTTGAGCGTTGGCTGTTTGGGCTTTAGCCACTATCTTCTCTTAGGAAACTGCAGTAGCTTATGGAGTGCTTTGACCAGATTTTGTTAACGAGCAAAGCAGCTAATTACACCTCGCCTTCCAACAGAAGTATCTCTTTCTTATGAGACAGCAGTGAGCAGTTTTGTAGTGGTTTCTCAGGGCTGAAACGGGACTTTTGTTGCCACTGGGTTGCACAGGAAAAAAAGTATTAGGTGCCCTTCTTGGAGAGGTGAAGCACCCACACAAAGTATGAACTGTGTGACTGACATGGAGCATAAAAACAAATTGATATTGTGGAAGTGTGTTAAAAAGTACAGGCAGAGGGACAGGTGAACCCTCTTGCAGCTGTGCTCTCCAAAAGAGCAGAGCGAGGAATAGGTGAGCTCTCAGGAATAGCTGCATAGTGAGGAGAAACAAGCCCCCCAGCCATCAGATGTGATGGTGCAAACTACCTGTGAGCACAAGGGCTTCTCTTGCTCTGTGTGCTTTCCTGGCTGGGGCAAGTAAGGTGTTGATTCTGAGTTTCTCTGTGGTATGTGGCTGTTAGGTCTGGCTTTGATTTCTTATTAATGTTATTTTGACTCTGGTCAGTTCCCACCCTGCAGGAGTAAATCACCAGGTTTACGTTTTCCAGCTGAACTATGGAAAAAGCTCATCTGGGACAGAAGCAGCTTCAACTTGTGTGTGTGCATCTGAAGACTAATTGGGTTTGCTCTGTGAACTGCTGAGGGGTCTTAGGTGGGAGTGCTGAATTCCTTTTCATGGGGGTAATTAAAAAGTCTGAGTACAGTCGGTCAGCCTCCCGTGGCTCAGATAGTTTCCCTGTGTAGCAATGGGCTGAATTTCCACTTCAGCTGTGTCTCTGCCTGCAGTCAGTGGCAGCCTGGGAGCTGCAGTGTTGACACTGCCGTGCTGGGTGTGTGCTCAGGCTGGAGCTGAACGCTGGGGTCTGACAGTGCGGGGCCTTGGCTGTGTCCATGGGGAAGGAATTTGCACTTGTGCATGTCGAAGGCTTCCTGGAAAGCTGCAGCTCAATTCCAAACACAGCTCAGCTGCACTTCTGCCGCAGCCTCTGCCTCGGACTGGCACTGGGACAGAGGTGTCAGGAAATTCATCTCCTTCCTCCAGGCTGCCCGGGGTGGCTGTGCTTTGTGTGAGTCTGAGAACGGCTGGATGGGCTCTCCCCTTTCCCACCCAGCCCTGGAATTACTTAGCACGGGCTGAACCGAGGAGGGTGTGACAGATGTTCAGAGCAGCTGTGGTGGATGAACACTTGGGGTGAGCTATGGACAAACTCAGAGGTCAGCCCTGAGATCTTTGATCAGGCAAACCCCCTTGCAGACGGACTCGACAGGAATGCAGAATTAAGCCTGACAATAAAAGTGGCTTTTAAAACTTTCTCTTCCTTGCAAGCTTCTTTAATGGGAGTTCCAGATCTTGGCACATTTCAAGACTTGTGATTTCTTCCATAAGTCATAGAGAGCAAATGTTTTATACAACTGCATTTGAAAGAGAGGCGTAATTTTATGTTGGAGTCTGATGCTTTGAAAGTATTTATGCGATGGGGAACTTGTCAGCTGTGGCTGCACAGCCTCCCTTTGACTGGTTGGTTATTAAAAGCACCACTCCAGAGCCAGTGGCTGCACCCTGGACAGACTTGTGCACATCTGATGCTTTTTCAGCTTGTGGGAAGACTGGACAGCTTTTTTTTTAAAAAAAATCAGCATTGTTTAAATTGATCTTTGTAGAAGTGTAACAAGAAAATTATAATGCAGGAGAGAGCTAAAACGAAGGAAAGGACAAACTCTGGAGATGGGTGAGGAAAGGTAGAGGGAGAGGAAACAGTCAGCGGCAGAGTGGGAATCCAGACCTTTTACTTCTGAGTACAGAAGGCTTTGCTTCCCAGAGCTCAGAGTATGAAATACTGTTTAACATTACCCTCTCCTTAGCCATCAGCTGGCTGTTCAAAGGATCTGAGTGTGTCTGTGTGTGTTTGCTAATCTAAATCTACTGCAAATGGATGGAGGAGCTGGTTAACTTCTTGTGTGAAAGGTTATTCTGTAGCTGAAATTGCTTTAGGTGGCTCAGCTGTATTTTGTCAATAAAATGTGCCATCAATGGAGGAATTGGCAGTAAAGTCGCTGCTGTGAGCTTCTAAATGGGAAGCACGTTTGAAGGGCAGCAACAGAGTGCTTGAGAGACGTAGTTGGCAATTGTATCATCACGAAGTCTGCTTTTTTTTTTGATTTAGAATTTCAGTGTGCTTAATTGCAATGGGCTGATATGATTTATAGCCTGGACGTGATTCTTTCATCTCTTTTGGTGGCTGTAAAGTGAACTGTGTGATGTGTACGAGTTCAGTGAAGGGCAGAAAAGAGTGCATTCCAAATATATTTATGGATGTGCTGGGAATACACCCTGTAACATCTCTGTAAAGCACAGTGAGTGTGTGTGGGGTGGTCATGGTACATGGTAACAAGTCCTTTTTCTTTTGAGGCAGATGAGATGGAAGGAAAGGTCGTGCCAGGCAGTGAACTTCTCATACACTTCAGCAAGTTTAAGTGTTGATTTCTGTCTCCAATATGACCCCATGGGCCAGGTTGTTCCTTAGTGTAGCTCCTCCTCCTGAAAAAACAATTAGTTGTGATAATAATGCTGGAGGCTGCTGCCTTGTGCTTTTTCCTAGAGATTTTTAAGAGCGAGAAACGATGGTCTTGACAGTAAGACACTGGGAATCAAGTGCCCTTCTTGGTTCTGATGCAGACTATTTATGTGACCTAGGGTGAACTAAATGATCTTTTTATTTGCCCACTTTGTGCTTGTTCTATTTATTTAGGCTCTATTGAGTGGCACCTACAGGCTTTTGCTGTGCACTATGGTTAATGCAATGAGGTCTGAGCTTCATTAGGATCTTCAGGTGTTGTCACAGAACAGGTGAGCTTGAACAGCATTTCAACAGACCTCATTTGTAAAGGATTTTGCCTGAAAGTTATTAGAGAGCAACAAGCTCTTTTGTGTGTGGAGGAAAATAGCAAAACGTGGTCCCTGGAAGCCTTCAGCTGATGCAATCTGCTCTATCAGGCTGTCTGCTGCAATCCATGAGGGCAGCAAGGGCACCCTGCCTGTATTTGGAATCTGGCCCTCGAAATCATGCTCTGTGGCTAATTCTTTAGCAGCGTTTAGGAAATGATGTCATTAGTTGACAGAGATGTGAAATCTGCTGTAGCCGGGCTGTGTGAAACCCTCTGACGAGTCAGTGCAGCACCGCGTGTGTGTCTTGGACAAAGCAATTCAGGGTCACTCCTGGACACCATTTCAGTTGTTCTGCAGAGGGTTCTCTGTGGGGGAAGAGATGGGATGGAGTTGAGTTACAGGCTGTGGGACAAAGAAGCACATGGCAGCACAAAGGAGCACATGGCAGCACAGAGAGGTTTGTCTCTGCCAGACCCTGGGGGCAGGAGGTGTCACACGGCAGAGCCCTACGGAGAGGAGCTGCCAGAAGCTGCCAGACGGGTGAACAGCGCCTGATCCCCCCACAGAAGGACATTCAGAAGCGTGTTGCTGATGTGGCAGCATGGCATAGGTCAGGTAGTGAGAGTTGCCATGTAAGGAAATACTGTGCCTTGAAGAAGTGCATAAAACCAGCTCGTTTCTTTGAATAAACGATTCAGATTCCCTGCCAGTCTGGGGCCGTGTCCCAGTCCCTACGAATGGTGCCCTGCATCAGGGACTAGAGCTGTAGGTGAGCCACAGAGGACACGAGGGCTGGACAGTCCTCACTGGACCCGGCAAAGTCCATGTTTCAATCACCGACATCCATGGGCCCCTATCCCACAGGGCTGGTCTGCACAAACACAAGTGGTTTTTTGGGGCTTGTTGCCATTTCAAGGCAAGCTGAGAAATGAGCTGAGACTGCTGCTGTGCTGAGCTCCACAGAGGGCACAGGGCTGAGATCCTGTTTTCTGTGGGAATACAGATGTGCCCAGGCTTTGTTGTGACTGTGGTTCTGTGAATCACTTCTCCCTGCCATAATATAGTGGTGGGAGAGGGCTGGCTTTGATAAAAATGGAAATATTTGTCTGTGGGTGGAGAGGCTGTTCCACCTCTGGGTTTATCTGTTCTTGCTGCTGCTCTCTGTCCTGAGCAGCAGCAGCTTGGGTAATTGGGACAGAAGATTTGTTGGTTTAGCCTTTTTTTAGCCTTAGCTCTTTATTGGAGGGTCCTGAACAATGGAGATGCTCTGGGCTATGTCATCTCGGGAAGGTGGCTGTGCTCAGTTTGGCATTTTGGAGAGTGTTGTCCTGCCTGAAGATGAAAAGACAGGATTATGGAACAGCTGTGTTACCTCACTGCAGGGGAGGGGAGCAAAGCATGGGTTTGTGAAAACTGCTGGGGGATCAAGTGCCTGTTTAATATCAAGCAACCTAAAATAAAAATGATGTGTATTCAGACTAGGGAACTGATTCAAGAAATATGGAAATACAAAAACAAATCCTAATTATAACTTTCCACAAACCTCAGGAAGCAAACAGGTTTGTTCTTTGCAGCTTATATATACTTTTTTTGTCATACAAGCTTTTCATGATTTTTCTGGTTGCAGTGGAGTGTAGGCTTGGTAGCTTAAGGAGCAATACAATTCATATATTCAGTTCGTATGCATGAGGCATCTAGCAGCCTCAGCCAGAGATCAGGGCTCTTTCAAATGAGATATTGTGCAGGTTTCTAAAAGAACAGTGAAAAGCCCTTCTACCACACTCTGCAGTTTATCAGTTTCCTACAGCTTAAGACCCAGGCGGCTTCTGAGGGCGCGTGTTCAGTGGAGGCTTAAATCAAATGTGAGTGATGTTATGTAGGAATATCAATTGAAAAACTAGTTGGATGTCAGCAGTTTTGACCAATGTGGGATCGCTTTCAGCTTTTGCACAAAAGCAGCAGCTGGTTTGGTTCTCTGGTGGCTGCTTGGGGAAGAGAATGAGCTCTGTAAAGGTGGAAGTGGGAGCTTTGATGGGGTATTTACTCACTCACAGGGCAAGGTGCTTCAGAAACTTTGAGGAGGTGGACAGGCTCTCCCAAAATCCATAGGATACCACATGAATGGTGGTAAAATAGGTGTAGAAGAATTGGCTTGTTAGCTGTAGGTGAAGCACTAATTATCTGCTAGGGGAATGTGTCTAGATATGTCTGGAGAGCGAAACATTGAATTAGGCTGAATCTGGTGGGCCCTTGGACTTCAGCTTTTATGGTGTTTTTTACATTAAATAAGGCAATAAAACTGGGATTTATAAAGAAGATCCAGAGTCCAGGGTTTTGAGCCTCCTGGATGAAGAGCCTTGTAGCTTACAACAGCATCCACAAAAGTAGAATTCCTTGCTATTGGGGCAATATATCTTGTTTTTGATTAGCGAGTTAGTCAGTATTCCAGGCTGGGCTGTGCACACCTCTGCTGGGTTGTGTGTTCAAGAGAATATTGCTGTGCCTGGCTCACCCTGACCTGGCCAAGCAGCAGAGTTGAGTGGGGACAAGGAGGGAGCACGGAGCCTTTGCTGGAGTCTCACTGCCCCTGCCGAAGGGACAGAACAAGGGATTTGATCTGGGCCATGTAACAGTGTCATCCCGACCAGTGCACTGCATATTCTTCATGTTTTCCTCAACCAGAAGATCGTGTCCACGGCAGGACAAAATTCTTCGTGATTCAGAAAGGGTTTTTTCAGCCGGCTGTGCAGGCAGGACTTGGTGGTTTTCATCTGGCCTGTGGGGAAGACTTAGAAAGATGAAATTTGATACTGTGGTGCTCAGGAGATAGAATTTTTTTCTTCTGTTGCTGCTCCTGTTGCTCACTTAATTATAAAACCCGGACAAATGTATATTTTGGTATAAATATTACTAACGTTGGCAGTAATTGAAGGTGAACCTGGCAAATGTATCTATCAAGCCATTTCACAAAGTAATCATTTATGAACATAGCTCTATTAATTTGTTTAGTCAGATGCAGAGAAGCAATAAAAGTGATTGACTAAAAACAATTAAAACAGTAAAAGTAAATTGTTGTGTGCATTAAAACCTGCTGAGGCTGTCAGATGAAAACTGTAGGTTTAAATGTGAAAATTAAAGCTATTGATTTTAGCTAGTGTGTGTGTGGCTACAGAGTCCTAATTTGTTCTAGTTTCCTTAGCTAAAAGTTGCTGAGACAAGAATAAAGATAATCCTAAAACTTATTCCCAAAAAGGCATAAGCCTTCAAAAAGACATATATGATAAATATTTGTCTTGTCTTGGGAAGATGGGGGCATTTTTTGGAAGACTTATCTTAACTGTCAGTATCTTGACACTGCAGAACTGAATATAAATATTTACCAATAGTGGTAACTTATTGTACTTTGGAGAAGGTGAGGAATGAGACAGACACGAGAGAAAATACAGCAGTGGTACAGACCAGATTAGAGGGCTTCTTGCTTAATTTATGCGTATGACTTTATTGTCATTTTATTTTCATGTCTAATAGTAAATCTTGCATTCAGCGAACTATTATTTTTTAGTATTCAATTAAAATGATAGCACGAAGAGAGGGCTGTATCTGGACAGGGATAGTGGTTGGGAATGAGGCTCCAGCCTGTGCCCAGGGCTTCAGCCACTCAACAAGGGCTGTGTCAGGAGCCCACTGAGCCAGGGCTTTAAACAAGTATCAAAGGGTGTTGGCTTGCCAGGGTTAAGCAATAGGCCACTGTATTGCCTCCTCTTACAGCTTCTTTATATCTCCTTATATATCATCCCTCTACACTGTAAAATGCATTATTTGATAGTTAACCACTTGATCAACAGACAGAAGTTCAAGTCTTGCTTTGAGGAGTGTAAAGCAGGTTTTCCAACAGCCCTGTTTTTTCTCTTTAGGAAGCAGACTGAGAATTTCTGTGACCTACAAACACTGAATCTATCTAGACTAAAGCGAGAGATGGGGAAAGTTTGATTTCTTCTGTGTGCTTGAGCAGCCCAGAGTTCACAGGCAGTGTTTGTCTCAATAGGGGATTTTTTAAAATGAAAAGTTCAGATACTGGGGCTGATTCATCGGAGAACTGTGGCACACCACAAATTCTTGTGAGCCTGTTCCCCCAGATGAACTCTTTGAGCATGTCCTTGCAGTAGATAATGCAGTGGAGAACACAAGGAACTTGCAGTCACTACACAGCTCGCTGAAGTTTCTCTTTAAGCTTGTCAAAATATCCAGTTCTGTCAGCATGCAGTGGGGCAGCACATCAGGGATGGTGTCACTGAGATGCCATGCAGGAAGAAGTGAAAGCTGCCTGATTCTAAGGCAGTTTTTTGGTGGTTTTTAAGCAGTAGCTCCATCGCCCTCGTTCAGCAGTAACCCTGTGCTGGTTCTGAATGTGGTGTTTGAAACCCAGGGTCTGAGCCAAGGGCAGCTGCTGCCCAGTGCCCCGTGCAGGGACAGTGTCCCACAGCACCACGGGGGCACCTCCAGCCAGATGTCCCCTCCACCAGGCTGGGAGTGTCCCCGCACAGGGCTGGCTCTGGGAAGCTGTCAAAGGGGTGTCACTTCTGGGCTCTGCTTCAGCAAAGCTCAGGAGCATCTGCTGAGATGCTTTGCTGAATCAAGTTCTAGCAAAGAAACTTGTCAGAAGCATTTTACCTCTATCCGTGCAACTGTCAGGGTGATCTTAATCCTCCCAGAAACTTCAGTGGGAAGTGTATTTTCCTAGCAGTGACTCTCAATTTGAAGGAAGGTTTATAATGTGTTTCAGTTGTAGACTGTGAGTTAAGCCATACTAGTTTTTTTTCCACTTCTGGCTTTTAGATGGGTACTGTATTCCTAGAAAATAAAAAGAAACTTTTATTAAAAATCGCAGTAGGCTTTTGTGTCCTGTTGATGCAACAGCCTGTGTCATTACATGTTTATAAAAGCAGTGCCTTGTACATCTGTATCATCTCTGTCATGACCTCTGCCTCTGAAGAATTTTCATCTGAAGCAGACACTGTGAGGAAGAGGAGGAGCAATGACTCTGAAAACTAAGCTGAAGCCATTTTCTGGTGTTTCATGTTCCCTTTGTTTTAAATCCTTGGTGATAGTACAAGTGATGACTGGGAAACGTAGTGTTCAAATGAAAAGGGGAAACAAACTGTACCCCCACGAGCTGAGTGGGTCTTCTCACGGCTCATCCAACAACTCCCAGCTTACTCCTAAAATAGTTTTACTTCATTTTCCATTAAATAATGGAATGCACCGCTCAGGCAGTGAGCCTGGTAGACAATGAGGATAAATGTGTGGCCACAGATGGACAATGGCTTTCCCCAGTATGCTAAAACAACAAAGTGAGATACTTAAATTTTATGGCCTTACATATGTAGTCGTTGTCCTGACTGTGCATTTTCATATAAATAATAATTTATTCACACCAATTTTATTTTCACCAGTCCTAAAATTCAATGTGTTTTATGTTTAGCATTATCACAGGAGGAAACTATTCCCTTGAGGGCAGGAACTTAGTGAATTTTCACATAAGCACCACAGTAGCATTTCCTCTCTTGTGGAGACTGCAGCATTCAGCAATTCCAATCCTCCTGGGAACTATAGCGTGGCACCTTTATAGCAAATAATTGGAGTGGTTATGCTCCTATGTGCTGTTACTGGCAATGCCATGCTGAGCATTTGAGGCGAAGCAGGTGTGATTTTGAACTCTGGTTTAAGAGTGTTCCTTTTCCTATTTATAAAGATGTGACTTGATCAGGATGAATATACTGAAGTGAAGGTTACTTTGAGAAAATAAATAGAACTCACCTGCCTGTTTGCAAAGGGAGAAGAGTCGTGATGTGTGGAGCTGTTTCCCTTCCTGTGAGCAGCAGGTCCGTGCCCCAGCCCAGGGTGGAAAAAGGATCATGGCTGTGAGGCAAAGGACTCTGAACATGAATGTGAACTTCTGAGGCTTTTCCAAAGGGAAATGTCCCCAGTGAGGAATGGAGCAGGGAGAAATAACACTGATTTTTCCCTGAATGGCTTGCTGGAGGCTGGAGAAGATGCACCTCCAGTGGAGTATTAGAACTATTTTGACTCTTCTCCGCATGAACCTGTGACTGTTCTTTAGGAAGCACACAGCAATTAAGAATAAATACTCATTTCTATACTGGGCGTATCTCCACATCTTTGATAACATTGATTCTGACTTGAATTCAGTTTGGTACTGAAAGCTTGGCTCACCTGTGGAGAGGATGAGGTTTTGAGGGACTAAATTTTGTGATTCTAAGCACTGCAGAAGTTCTTGTCTGGAATTGCAACTCCTCCTAATATTGAAGCTGAGATGCAGTTAGAGGTGCTCTTAGTCCTCAGTCACCTTCCTATCCAGAAAATTATTTAGTTGGAGGCTTAGTTCCCAGTGTGTTAAGCCCCCCTCCAGTGTGTTAGCCTTTATATTATGGTGAGAGGAAAACAAA
Organism: Eulacestoma nigropectus; assembly: GCA_013397775.1. Taxonomy (NCBI): domain Eukaryota; kingdom Metazoa; phylum Chordata; class Aves; order Passeriformes; genus Eulacestoma; species Eulacestoma nigropectus. The sequence continues at coordinate 1,709,323 of VZTE01000186.1, forward strand.
CTTTTTGTGGAAGTGACTCTACTCTCAATGCACCACAGTGCTTTAAAATGTAAAGTTGAAATGCAGAAACAGTTTTGTAATTGTATTTTCAGTCAGGATTGAATAATCTGTTACTTTGGGTATCGCAGAAACTCAGTTTAGGTTCTTTTTTCCCCCCTATGCATTGATAATCCAAAATTCAACTTTGTTACAGAACATTAATACATAACTTTCCCTGCAGTTTTAAATGCAAACTGTATTTAATATATATGCAAATGACCTTTTTTGTAGAAATAAAATTTCACATAAATTGATAATTAGCAATTCAGCTTCTGCTGTGTAACGTGCATTATGACATTAAAGTGCTGAACAGATCTGATTTTTAAAAAATTCAGTGTGAACTATGACTTTTGGCAGCATGTTATGAAGCAGTACAATAGTAAAAAAAGAAAAAATACTAAGTCCTAAACATATAGGCCCAGTCATCCTAATAAAGTTTTATCGCCATTAGAGTGGGTCCTAAAAGCTAAGTTTTGTATTTGATCACTCCTGAAGTTTACTGGTTGGTCTTTAAGTCTTTTGGGATATGTGGAAGGTTTTTACATGTGATTACCTGTAATTTGCATGCTAAAATCTAACATGAAGGCAGAAAGCCGTTTTTATTTGTGTTGGGGTGCCCTGTGCTCCCTGCATTCATTAGGCTGCAGGTGGGGATAACAAAAGGTATTAAAAAGCTGCCAAGGTAAAATCTGCCCAGGAGATGTTGGTTCCTGCACCATCTCTCAGCCTGGAGGGTCCCAGGCTGTTTGCACTCCTCAGGTGGAAGCTGTGGGTTAACTGTGGCACTAACTGAGGACTTGGGAGGTGTTTCTAAGGTCCAAGCCCACCTCTCTTGTAGGGTAGAGCCCTGCCCAGCAGTTCCCTTCTGGCTCAATCAGTGCTCCCTCCACTGCTACGTTGGCTTTTTCCAAAAAAAGCATCTGGTTTGCTGTGTGTTGCTCCCTCAGTTATCAAAGGGGAAAATAAAACAGGAATGTTGCTGTGGAACTGCTTTCTAAGGGGTACCAGACCTCTTTGTCCCACTGTACTTTGCTCAAATCTGGTGGATGAAGCGTGAGCTGCTGTTGGGTTGGGATATTAATCATGAGGAAGGCAAAGCTGTTTTGCTGAGTGCTATGTTATACATCACTGTCTTTGGAGCCTCTTTTTTTGGTCATCTTGACACACTGTGGAGAAGCTTTCTACATATCTGCCTCCTTTTGGAGAGAGAATTCTCATCTTCCAGGAAAAATGAGACCACTCCACTGAGCTGAATTGAGGGTCTTGGTGGAAACCTTACTTAATCATAGTTTTGGGCATCATTTCAAACAAAATATAAATCAGGCCAGATCTGTTTGAGCTAAAGCTCAAATCTGCCAAGAAGATTTGCAGACTTGAGAAAATGCAGTCCAAGTTTTACATCTTAGACTGAAACCCAAACTCGTTATGATTTGATCACCTTTACAGAAACTCTGCGCAGCTCCAACGAGACACCTTTTTTCAAACACTTCATTTAAACTTTATGCCATGAGAAGATGTGAACTCCCACTTTATCCAGCTCTGCAAGGAAAAAAATGACTGTGACTGTTGTGTTTGGAAGTGTATGTGCACTTGCAGGAGGGGTTTGCAGAGGAACAGAATTTGTTTCACTGCATGGCTGGGGGAAGAAAATACTTGTGAAGTGTTCCAGTCCTAATTTAACATGTGCTGCAGTGGATAACTGCAGCACTGCCAAGAGAGGAAATGGAACAAGATGTGGTGTAGAGCAAGATAGCATTTCCAGAAATGAAGAGTTGTTTCTTCTGGAGATTGCTGGTGGGCTGGGGTTCTCCACTGGAGTAAGAAGTACTGAAATGGAATTCATGTTTCTATGAAGGGCTGAGGTGGTGTGCAGTGCTGCTACAGAGAATGGAGATGTAGAATAAATCCAGAGTTTAATGTGAGTGTTCTTGTGGACTTCACAGACTCTGGGCTTTCACCTGGCCTCTCTGAGGACCCTGTGATGAATCCTGATGGTCCTCTGAGGGGCTGAGAGATGTGTGGTGGCTGTGATGTGTGTCCTGATTGTGGGGGTTTGAGGTTCTGCCTTGATAGTTTAGACACATTTACGCTGGCTTTCAGTTGGTCTCCCTGGTGGGGTGGATTTAATAAAGCTCGTTTAATGCAGGCATTTAATTCCCATCCTGCTTTTCTGCCTTACTCTAACCTGCTAAGGAGTTTGCTGAACCATTTTACAAGAAAAGGTCAAATATGGAAAGACAGTCATTGTCAAACACCACTTCTCTGGTTTTGGCTAGCTGATTATTTTACTTCTTTCTTTACTCTTTAGCAAATGCTGGAAAAATAAATATTTTACAGACCTGTTTTATTTTTTTTCCCAATTCTAAGAATGCTTGAGATTGGCCAATAGGGGTTTGTTCTTCAAACTGCTCTGTGTTATAACTGAGCTTTTATTTTTAAATATTTTTGCAGCAATAAGTTGGGGGTGAAAAAAGCGCCTTTGTTTGCTTAATGACGTTGGCTTTATGGATCCATAGAACATTAGTGCCTTAATTACTACAAATAGATAATAAACACTTTCCTGGATATGAGAATGGGAGAGACACAGTGTGACTGTCATTAGGAACAATTGGATTTTCTCGTGGTAAGTTGGTAAAAAATGTAAATACTACAAATAACCGCCCGAGGGCTTGTTGAGATAACGGTGCCAGAAGCCAGGCAGCAAAACTGGGTTTTACAGAAATTGCTTCCTCTGTTGGAGCTGAATACAGAACAAGCTGAACGCACATTCTCACATAAGCTGCGATATTTTTTAGTTCCTTTGTGAGCATTTTGCATTAAGATGTCTGGTACGTAGTTTCCTTGAATTACTGGAAAGATCTGAATATTGGCAAAGGAGTGGTTAGGATCTTTTTTTTTTTTTTTTTTTTTTTTTTTTTTTTTTTTTTTTTTTTTTGGCGAAACCATCACAGGGCTGTCAAAATCGCTACACTGCCCATGGATTCCTTACCAATATATTGGAAATTCCCACCTTGCTGGAGTCCCTGGGAGCTGTCAGAACACACAGGGGAGAGGGAGCGAGGCAGCGCAGAGCTGGTGGCCCAAAGCCTGGCTGTGGTTTGGGGTGTGTTGGCTCTGACACCCCACGCAGGTGCCGATGGACGTGCTGGACAAGTTGGTCCTGGTGTCCAAGGGGTCACCCGGCTGCTCCAGCCCCGTGAGAATCCCTGCACACCAGCTCCTGGCACTGGAACAGTTCTGTGCCTTTTCCCATTTCTCAGGGTGCTGAACAGGGCCGGGGGCAGGAGGGAAAAGCTGCCCTGGGAAGGGCTGCACTTTGTCCTGTTCCTGCATTGGGAATCTTCATTCTGTAGGGAGCTGCCACACCATGAATTGAGGAGGAGGAAACAGAAGATAAATTAGCTGTGCCATCCTTTATAGGGAAGGTTTTATGATGTATTCTTCCCTGTCTGGGACTCCCATCATACCTACCCCTTAAAATGAAGGCTGGTGAATAATGGCTTAGGCAGGCAATAAATACATAATGCAATGCCACCTTTGAACCTTGTAGCTTGTGTGTAGGTCAAAGTTTATATGGGTTGTAACCATGATTTATGTGCTCAGTCTCGTGATATTTTTTAAACCATCTTTGCTTGTCTGCTGGTATGACTTTAATTATTTAATTATCTATTTTAGGAGGCCACTGTGATCTTTCTGATACTTCTACAAAGTATGCTTTTTATTTTTCTGAATATGAAAGAACTCAAACTTTGTGTTCAATGTACAGAAACTTCTTGCATTTCTTAAGGCAAGTAGATTCAGAAAAATGTCAATAAGTTCATCCATGCAAGTGTCTATATTCAAGTTTAACAATTTGTTAAAAAGAGAAATTGATTTATTACTAGTACCAGGCTTAGCAATTGTGTGTCTTTGAGCAAATAACGTAAACTTCCTAATTGTTGCAGAACAGTAATTACACAAAGACATCTCAATAGCTTCTGTATTAATTAATCTCTCAGTGGTTGATTTGAAGTTTAACTGATGAATGATGCCTTGATCTCAAAGCTTCCAAGATTAATGTTGTTTGATGTTAAAAGTGCATCAATCAACTCTTAAGCAGAACTTGACAAAATAACGTGATAGAGATGTTTTCACGTCTCTCCTGATCCTGTTTCTTTGCTGTACCTGAGGCCTGGGCTTACCTGGCTGGTGCTGAAGGCTTTTCTGATGAGATGAAAGCAAATACTGACCTTTAGTTTCACTCTTTGCTGTTCTTGCTGTTCAGCTTGCAGGAACTTCACTGCAGATGAATGGGACTTGCTCCCAGTCCTTCAGAGAAATGGTGCTCACACAAAGCTCTCTCTTATCCTCGCCCTTTCAGGCTGAGCTGCTGGATCTGGTGATGTGTGAGCACCTTGTGTTTGCTGCTGCAAAGCAGCTGCCACCTTCCTTTCAGACACTTGGATGGACTATGTTCCTTTCCTGGTTGTTCCATTTGCTCTGATGTTTGGAGTTACCTGTTCTATGGAGCAGTGGGTGCTCTTGACTCACCTTATTTCTTCTAGAACCCCTTAGTGTGCAGCTTTCATGCTGTACTTTTTGCTGTATTTGGCAGACTCGTTTTGTGCTCTTTGAGGATGTTGCAGTCAATTTTCTCGTGGAAGAGGTTGGCTTCATGGTATCTATGTCCAAACAGTGATGCAGGAGCCAAGGAATCACTGCATTCCTTCTTTGCTGGCGTGCTATGGAAGCTCTGTCACCTGAGGTGAATGACTGGCACCATCCTTTCCCTCTTTCCAGTCTGAGCCCATCAGCGTGTGCGTTTCCACAGGCGTGATTGTGGTGTGTTACTGAAAACCTCAGGCTGTCTCTCAGGAGACTTTTCTGTGATTCTTGGCGGTCTGTGGGATGGAGGAGGATGCTGGCTGTGGGAAGGATGGTTCAGTGTGTGCAGCCTGAGTGCTCCAAGGGGCTGCTGCCCTGGCTCTGCCACAGCCACGCTGGGAGGGTGCTGGCACGCCACATCCTCAGTACCAATCCCATTTTTTAATCTGCTGCTTCTAAAACACGACCAAAAGATTTTAAAGCTGTGCTGTTATCTGCTATCACTGATATTTTAATCCACTATTAGCTCTACTAATGTATTTTCTCTTTGTGTTTCAGTTCTAATGATCTGGATAATCCCATTAACTGTCCAGGAGCTCGAGCACGGCCCATCAGAAGAAAACCTCGGGACTGCAGCACTCAAATGTAAGTGGTCCTGAACATATACAGTTAACAATCAAGTGTAATTGCAAGGAATAGTGCTTGGAATAGATGACTGCACTCCAGCCCCAGGGCATTGTGGCAGATGCAACATAAGGTTTAATAAACTAGGTCCCTGTTGCCACTATTACTATATAAGAGTAATAATAGCAGTGAGAGTGAAAACATCCATCAAAAGCTGACAAATCTGACACAGATTATACATATGCACATGCACAGACTAAAGATGCCACTTAAATCTGATGGAACTGCTAATAAAAAATCGTTAATGGTCCTAATGAAACATCATTTTGCGCTTATTACTCCTTTCACATGAGGTTATTTTTGTGGAAACAATTATTTGAGTGTTGGAAAAAGGTGTTTGTAATTACAAAATTAAATAGCAATATGTTGCCTGATACATCACAAACACAATAACTCTATTCAGGGAGGACCTTGTAGTTAAAGCTTAAAGTCAAAACTAAAGTGTGGTGAGTACACATACTTATTTTTAGCACAGAGGCTGTGTCTTTCTTGTTGTCTATTCCACCAGGAAACCCTGCTAGACAAATGACTCTTATTTCAGTTTGTGGGTGGCCTCGTTGCAGATGTGCTTTTTTAAGAACCAGAAAAAGAACATGTGTGTGATTATAATGAATTTGTGTGAGGGTAGGCTTCTTTTTTAAACAAAGAATGTCCCAAAAGAAGTAGCAAGGAGGACATTCCTTTGAGCTGGTCCAGCTATTGCTGCTGGTAGTGCCATGAGTATCCCATTCAGGGGGCTGATGTCTTTATTGGAGCTGGCAGTGGTACCTACAGGATACAGTTCTGACATGATTTAGGCAGGTGACAGCTTTGGCAGTACCTGATGGGCCAGGTCATCCTTCCTCACCCCCTAGGATGAAGTGTTCTGAGATCCATTGGTGAAAACCCAGTGTGGGTGGGTTGGGGGGAAACTTCATATAACTCAATTTTTATGGCAAGACTCAGTGCCAGGGTCCTATTTAAATAAGAGCAAGAGCAAGCTGCATGTCACATATGAACTTAAAATGGTAATGTAAATAAAACAAAGGCCTGTGGTTCAACTGTGTGTATGCAGCCATTTTCCATCTGTGTTTGCTCTTCACTTACACTGCACACACAGCTTTGGAGCTTAGCTTCCAGATCAATGTTTCTGCCTGAATTTCCAAGTGTAAGGTGAAATGCAAAGGCTGTGAACTGCTCATGAGCTGTGTGCCCTCTCCAGGGCTGGAAGCAGATGCCTGCAGCTGTAGATCCCAGCCTTGCAGGTAACTGCTGTGCTGCCAGCTTTGGGTTGGGCAGTCTTTTCTCTCTGGCTGGCACCTGTGTGTCAGACACATCCCTGCTCACTGGAACAGCAGCTACCTTGGCTGCTCTGGGACTGTGCAGGAAGTGAGGGACTCCCTCCCACCAGGCAGAGTCTGTGATCCCGCTAGAAATCCTGTTATCCCTGTTCTGTGGTTTGGCTAAGTGATTTTTCTCATGCTATCAAAAAGGCTGGCAGTCAAACAGTCTGCATGCTTGGGGACTTCGTCTTGTGTGATCCCTCAGTTCAGAGCGATTCTCAACATTTCCTGCTGATGGTAGTGGGACATCCAAGGAATCTGGGTACCAGTGTCCCTGTGCCTCATGGAAGTCAGTGGAAGCTGAGATTGTGATTTGTGCAGCTGGGCTTTCTTTGGAGCCTGCTGCAGAAAAAATGCACTTGTTTCCAAGCAAACACCCTATTTGCATTCAAATGTAAGTGCTAACAATTGTGTGAACCTGTTGCAGGTGCTGAAATGTGGCACCTGCTCCAGTGGGGTTGATAACACCAGTAAAAGAAAATGTAGCCATGAGGCTTGCTAAATATGCCCTCAGAGACTGGGTTTGTGCCTCTGGAAATGTATGCTAATGAGAGAGCTATTCAGTAAACCTGCACTTTTCTACTGCATAAAATGTGTGACTATTGGAGCATTTAGATTTTGGCTTTCCAAATTAATACCTTGAAGGATATCAGTGTTGTACTTTCCTTTGGGGAGACTTAGGGACACTCTCAACTCTAGCTTTTGGATATAACTGTTCATACTCCTATTCTGGGAGCATTTGGAAGCCTGGGTTTGTCTTTGAGTCTTGTTTTGTGCTCACCAAGCCCAAGGAGCTATGTGGAAATGTTTATTAATTGTTATTACTGTTGAAAAAAAATTATGGCAGCACCTGAATTATACAAAGGTGCTTCCCAATTCAGGAAAGTGATGTATAGGCCACAGCAGAGATCATGTTTGTTGAAGTTAATATTTTTAAAGTGTGTTCTTTGTGTATCTTATCAGACTTATTTGTGGCCAATGACCAATAAAAACACTGCTGGATTTTGCTGGTTTTTTCCCAAATGTGTGATATATTCACATTTTCCAAAGAGGAGGAGTTTGTTTGCATTGTGTGGCTGTGCTGCAAGAGCTAATATATTAAACATTTTCCCAAAGGATATCAGTGGTCTTTAATTAACTTTTTTCCCATAGGCCTATAATACAGCATTATACAATATTTGGTCAGTACCCTGCTCTCCTACTCCTGGGTAGGACTTATTGGCTCTCATTTCCTGGGGGAGCATTATGAGTGCAGACAGGAAGAATGCATCAAATGAAAAGTTAATTGTGTTTAAGCTGTGAGTGAGAGGGAAACAGGGTTGAGGCTTCCACTCTATTGTGCCTCTACAATAGGAAAAGCTAAATATACATTTTCCTAGGCCACTAACCCAGGAAAGCAGGGGAAAATTAGCTCAATCACAGAAAGGATAAAATGTAAGACATGCAGGCAGGCACAGGAACTCCCTACTTCAGTCTGAAAGCTGGTGACAGGATGGTGGAGGTAAGAACACGCCAGCATTCATGGGGATTACTTCCTGAGGAAGGATAAAATCCTGTCTGCTCCCCAAAGGCCGCTCTGATTGGTGCTGTTATCCAGATTCCACAAAAGCAACAGCGAGGGCTGGAACAGAGGAACTCGTCCCTTTACGGGTTCCTCATAAATCATGACAGTATTTGAGGCCAGGCCGTGGGCAGGGTCATGCCCAAGCCCTGCTGGCAGGGGTTTCTTTAGGGGGAAGCCAAATGGGGCACATCTGAGATGGGATTGTTGGCACTTGGAGCAGCTCCGAGTGCTCCAGCCTCAGCTCATGGCTTCCTCCTGCAAAATCTGTTTTGTGCAAGGACATCAGCTCCCAGGGGGGTGATAACATGAGAAATAGCAGCTGTTTCAGAGCAGGATTTCCAATATCCTCCTCACTGGAGATGTCCCTATTGCTTATAAGACATTTTCATTGGAAAAGCTCCAACTGTCAGCAGCAATTTACCCGGTGAGGGTCTGTTATTTTCTGCTCTAATCTGGTTAATGGGGCTTTGTGGAAGCAGGTCCTCAGATGTTTGCTTGATCACTGCTCCCAGTGAGACAGTTCTAGATTTTCGTTTTTTTGGGTTTAAGGTTTTTGTATCAATTAAAATTTGGTGAAAATTGCTGGGTCAAAAAGGTGGCTTCTGCCTTAGTTCTGTGCCAAAGCACTTCACTCTTACCTAGCACTGGAATTTCAGCTTTAATCCAGATTCCTTTGATATTTGACTGTAGTTTACTCAAAGACTCATAAACCAGAGGATTGTCTTGCCTGAGAGGTTTGTAACTTTAGCAAAAATGGGTTATGTTCATTTAGAATTTATCACTAACTGTGCCTGGTCCTATTTTGGGTTTGAACAGGATACACCAACTATAGAGACAGAGCACTGTTAACTTCAGGTGAATGAGGTGTGGGAGGCGGCGGGGGAAGAAGGTAGACAAAAATGCAACTGTGATGATTCCCTTGGAATTTGATTTGGATATTTTCAGTCTGTGGAGTGCACAGACCAACATTCGTTGAGTGAGAGCAGCTCAGGACCCTTCCCAACAGTGAGCATGTGTTCTTGTAAATCAAAATTAACTGGTGGGCTGGGACCTAATGTGCCAACTGCACATGGCAAGTGACAACACCACTGTGGCTTTATTGCTTGGATGCTTGTAACCTCTAGAGATCTTAATTGAGGTTTCATTGCACTGTTCATGCACTTAATTAAAAAAATCAGTTCAGTCTACTGTCCTGATTCTGCAAATACCTGCATGTTCTTACCTTCATTAATGAGTGATTTTGCTGGAAATATTCATAAAATTCATAACATTTGAATATAATAATGAACCAAGCAGATTGAGTACTTGTATATGCCCCAGGGTTGTTGCTATAAGGCCAATGCTGCTGCTGCTGTTTTAAGAAGGGTGGATTATTAGTAAATATGTGCTCAGTTGTCACAGCACAGTCAGAGGAACTGCACCCTCTGCTCCACATTTATATCCAGGTGCACCAATCGCTTTGGATTTTCCTCTCAATGTGATGTGACAGACTGTGACACTGGGTAACAGTGAAAGCCATCACTGCCCAGGAATCTTGACTGGCAACCCAGGGAGACAAAAGTAGTTTTCTGAAAGAAGCCTGGTGGAAGGATCTTAAAATAATAAAAAAGGGTGGGGGAGGAGTATTTAGCTTTTAATAGAAAGGAATTCCCACATGCATCAGACTTTTTTTTAAAAGATATGTAAATTAAGTACTAAAATGCATTAAAGCCTCTCCTCTAACACACTGGTTTTATTCAGATTGCAGGCACACAGATGCTGCTGTGCCTGACTTTAGCTGTTATGTCCATAATACCAAAATAAGATGATTGGATTGAGGCATCCGGGCTGTTTGTACAGAACACATTTAAATTAATTTAGAAATGGTGGTTTCCATTGAGATGGACAAAGTTAAATTTTCTTGGATATTTGTTGTGTGATGGGCTTTTCTCTGCTGTTGGGCATTATGCAAACGCCCATTTTAAACAATTTCTTTGCTTGTTGTTTTCCTTGTAGCCTAAACAAGAACATAAAATTGCTGCTACGCTGCTAATCCTGGTGACAGCACATTATAAAAAATATCTCCTGATCTCAGACATCATTAACTGTGATTAAAACAACTGGCAGTGATTTGATGAGCAGCTATAAAGGGGTGTGTTTAACTGCCTTTTCAACCTTTCTTTCATCTAACAGGACACTAAGATCAAATTCAGCATCAGTGGAACTTAAATTATGCAGTTTCAGGTAGGATGAAATAAAGATGATCACAGCTTGCATTCGTTTAGGGAGAGAGCTTGGAAGACATTACAGGAATCTCTATTTGAAGTCTGAACAGGATTTTTTTTCTTGTGTAGACAAAGGAGTTGCAATTGAGATGAGCTCAGTTCTATGTGGATGATGGGGGGAATAATTCTGCACATTGATTTGTGACAGTCTAACTCAGGGTGCTGATGATTCCATGTCTGGCCTTACCCAGTTCTTACAGGGAAATGCAGGATGAATTCTGGATTTACATGGTCAGTAGTAACCAGGCCTGTGGCTTTCTACCAGTTGGATGCCCTGAGTGCTGTAGAAGCTCTTCCTGAAGGAGCTTTAGTTAGAATCTCATCTCACTGCCCCAGGCTGCCCAGAAAACATTCAGCAGCAGCAGAGCCAGGTCATCATTTGGTTTAGCTACATGTCAGAGATGTGTCTGTGAAGTAAGAATTACACATAAAGTTTGTATGTGTGCTTAAAAAGGAGTGTGTTGCCTGTTTCTTTTTTTTGTTTTGGTATCATTGGCAGTGGCACGTAAAGGCACAGAGCAGGTTTTTGGCTGTTGGCACTGCAGAACTCACCTGAGCCTGAAGCAGGTTTTTTGTTACAGAATCTTTGCCAAATTCCACAGGCACCTTTGCTCCAGCTGCTCCTCGCTGGGGCAAATCCACCTGCCGAGGTAGGCTTGTTGATCAGCATTTAATGTTTTGCAGAGGTGGCCAGCCTGAAAACCCCAATCACTTACTGAGTGTGTTCTTTTCCTTAGCGAGGGTTGTGTGAGAGAACACCCAGTCTCTGGAGAGGGGTTTGGTGCCCAGTGCCAGTTCTCATCAGGTCCATCACAAGATGAAGGTTCATCCCGTGGTACAAAGGCTGCTTGAGTCTCCTGCTGCTCCTGTGCCTGTCTGGAGCTAAATCTCCCTCTGGAAACTGGCAGGGCCAGTGCTGCTCTCGTGCTGCAGCCTGTCCCGTCTGTCACTGATGCTCCAGCACTGGCACACCTGAAACAACAAAGGCCTGGATCTATTTTGACCGGTTCAGAACTTGTCAGGACTAAGTTCTAAAGTTAGGACCTACCTGAAAATAATAGTAGCTGGGGAGAGAGAATCTGTGCTCTGCTAGGAGCCTTTGAGTACTGAACTTGCTTACACCGCGCTCTGAAGGCAGCAGGGCTGTTATCAGAGCATAAAGGAGTTCGTATGTGAGTCTATATATGGATTTCCCAAGACCTTGAATCTTGAGAATTTAAAGCATCTGAATCTTTCATTATCTCAGCTCTGGTAAAATATGAAGGCTTTTAATGCTGTGGCACGGTGGTATTTTATTATAATTTATTTTTCAGTCGGCCCCAAGAAGCAGAGGAATTACTTTCAAGCAGTCTAATTTATAGTCTAATATTTATATGGGACTGATTCACAAGTAATTAGGTATCTGTGCTTGTATTGAATTTCTTTTTAAAGAGCAGTAACTTAAGTCTATAGAAAATGCTGTGTTATTTCACCCATTCCAAAGTCTGAAAGTGTTTGTTTTTTCAAAGTAAACAATGGATGGCACTCATTTCCCTGCATGTAAAACAATGCAAACGCCTCTTTTTTGGATGCAGGATACAGGTCTACTATTTTAATGTCCAGCAGCCACATCCCACTGCAGTGTTAGTGGTGCCTCGTTGAGAAGTCAAACTCTCTAGAAAAAGTGAGTTTGGAGTTTCTTAAACCTTGTCCTGGGAATTTTTTCCCCCCCTCCAGGTTATAAAATCCACACACCTCTCTTGTGACTGCTTTGTACTTGACAGAGTTTCCTTAAAAATGGCAAAGTGAGAGCAAGGGAAGTAGGGGAAGTAAGCATCGAGGAACCTCTTATCACTCTTTGAATTCTTGCTACAGAAAGTTGCAGGTGAACTGAGCAGGTTTGGCAGGAGGCATTTTTCCCTTTTCCCAGACATTTCCTCCCCCCATGTCCTTGTAATGGGAACCAGTTCTGCCCCATGGCCACTGCTTTGGTGGCACAGGAGCCTTCCCCTGGGCAGATGGGCAGGTGGCACCATGGCATTGCCAGATGAGCTGCTGGCAGGGGGAAGTAAAGATTGGATGCATCAGGAAGGCTCTCCAGAGACAAAGGATACCAGGGTCATGATGTCATCCACTTCCACTTCCCAAAGGGTCTCTTTTTTCTTTTGTTATTTCCTTTTGTTTTATCAGCTTTATCTGACAATAATTAAATTGCTGACCAAAAACTGTGTTTTGGAAGGGGGAAATGGGGACTTTCAGAGGAAGGGCCGGGATTTAAAACCAAAATTGCAATGGTTCTTTTCCTAATGAAGTCCAAAGTGTTTTGTCAAATGTTCATTAATGCAATGATTTGGATTCTTCCGTATAGAGGGAGATTGTGCTGGATCTTCTTGGTTTTTGGAAAGCATTCAATGAATGGAATTACTGGGCATTTGGACAGGATTTGTACACTGTATCTGTTCCTCTTAATAGCAGTAAGATAAAGTAGGGATGACTTAAATTTTTAACTGAGACTTAGAGAAATTTAGCAGAATTTGGACAACGTTGAGAATGAGATTCCGGAATCTCAAATATATGTTAGGACCACTTGGATGACAAGCAAATCAAAGTCAACTTAATGTGTAAGTACTTTCTCAAAGAGCAATGAGTTTAAGCTGTGCACAACTGTGAATTTGCAGAAAATTATCAGAATTTTGGAACTGAGCACAGTCAGTTCTGTTAAGAGCCCCCTCACCATGGGGAGCTGTTTGGGGATATTGGATAACTGCTGGTGTTCTCTGGTTAGTGTTCATATTTGTCTTTATGGACATCTGGATACTTTCATATTGTTAACTTTTTATGGGGGTCTTTAAGGGTGTGTCTGTGTATAATTATGTAGCCTTGTAGTCTGTACAGAATTATTTTATCCAAATTGGACAGAGTTGCTCTTCTGAACATTTCAGCTCCACCTTGAGCACTGGACCTTTGGGTATAGTTACATAAATAAGCTAATAAACTGTTTGCTTTTAAGAATTGGCTGAAGAGGGTGTAGATTTGTGGAAACACATATTAGAAAAAAACCCCCAAAACCAAGAAAACACCTGCTTGCTGGAAGCTAGAGTGAACTGGTGTGTCAATAGTTGATTTTTTCCCCCATGCTTATTTTAAAATTACGTAATTGCTACACTTGGGTTGTGAATTACCAGAGCAAGTAATACTCTGCATCCAGTTGGAGTTTTAATAATATAAAATGCCCCACTGAACACCTGTTTTAATTGTTGTAATGGTTTAGAAGCTTGTGGAGAATTTCCCAGGCTTTTCTGTGCAATCACTGCCCAGGGCAGTGCCTGAGGTCCTGGAGCCTCTGCTGCTGCTGTGTGAGGGATGTGTGAGGATGCTGGAACATGAAATTCTCAGCTCTCCATGAAGCTGTCTGTGGGGTAGCAAAGAGAACTTGGTGCTTTCACTTCTCCTGTAAAGATTGCAGTGAATAGGAAAACGTTGCTTTGCATCTGTGAACTGAGAGATTTTTAAAGCCCGCATTGCTGTGGTGTGATTTTGGGCTTGCGGTGTTGGAAGAGTGAGATCTGGAAGACTGGTCTTGATAGGCACTAGCCCAGCAATTATGAGTTTGGTTGTTAAGTGAGACATCCCAATCAAGTCCCTGCTCCAACTCGTATTTACTGCGAGCTTTCAGAAAACGGAGCTGAGGAGGGAGAAACCCTGAAGTGTTTGAGCGGGACATAAAAGTCCCACTGGTGCTGAGGAAATTTTGCCCAAGTCACACTGTACCTGTCTGTAGGAATGTCATTGATGAGGTAAGGTAGAAAAAGATGCGGGTTTCAGCCATGGAGGGGTGGTTCTGTGTCCTGATGGTGGGTTTGTACCTTTCAGGTGATTGAATCCCTCTTTGGCAGAGTCAGCTGCAGGAATGAAGCCAGTGTAATTAAGCATCCCAGGGTTGTATTTCTTACATAATCATCAGACTCTACAGTGGCTTCAGAGCTTTTGTTACCTACAAGCTTTATTTCAGCACTGAGGATTCTTTCTGAGATGAAAAACACTGTTGTGCTCTCTGCAAAAATCTGATCTGAAGGCTTGGGAAGTGTCTGAGTGCATCACCTCTGTTATTCTGGCTGTGATCACTGTAGCAGGATTGCTGTGGGTGACTCCCCTGGTGATAGTCCCTCATGAGGCACAAAGGCTGTGCCACATAATTTGGGCAGAGGTTACAGTGAGAACCCTCCTGGTTGTATCAGTCTTAGCAGTTGGAAGTGTTTAAATGGTTTAATACCCCTTTATGCTACTGCATCTTAAATAAGAAGCAGAGCCAGGCCTACTTCACTCTTGTTTTTATTACTCGTACCTTTATGCCCCTAGAAACTGATGGAAATGAATTCTGTACAGGGCAATGTTGAATTCAACAAAAACTTCTGTATCAGTCTTTGTGAAAGCTGCCTGAAAACATTTCTGTCAGGTCTGGGGCTTAGAGTTTGTGACTTGCTAACTTTTAAAGCCCCTTATGTCAAGTTGTAGTCATACTTTCGTCTAGTATTTTGTGTATTTCTGATTCTCCTAACTCAAAAGACAAACTTTAACAAAAAAACCATGTTACTCTTGTTACTCAAAACATTCCTTGTAGCTAATCAGACTTCTTACATGAAGTTTTTTCTTGGGTATGAGAAAAGAATGATGATTTTTTTTTTTTAAAGACTTGCTAATTTATTTTTGAGTAAATAATTTGATTTTACGAAATTGCAGTGATTCCAGAGAGATTCTTGCTGAACACAGAGCAGCCAGTGACTGCTCAGCAAGATTCAGCAGGACTGTTTAATGAGGGGTGAAGACAATACAAATGCAAATCCAGGGAGCAGTTGCTTTTTCACAGTTGGTAGGCTGTGTTGCAGGTGCGTTTTCTTAATGAAGGTTAATTTGTCTCATATTTTAACCTGACAATACTTGGCTTTGTTAGTATATAGGCTTGCCTAAAGAGGTAAAGGGAAAGTTTTCTTAAGGAAGGTTGGGTATTTGATTTCAAGTGTGCTGAATATTAGCCGGAGTTAGTCAGAAAAGTCCTATTAGATTTTTATGAGAGAAAGGGCCTTTTGATTATTTTGACAGATTGGAGCAAGGCCAAAATCAGCTCTTTTCCTTGGATATAAATCCTGAAAGGCTGAGATAAAATGGAATAGATTGGTGCTGAGCTAGATTTACTGAGGGAGAACCAGAAGCAGGCTTGAGTAACACAGCAAGTAATAAAAAGGCCTTGGACACCTCCTGTCACATTAAACCCAGAGTAAGAGCCACTGGCCTGGCTCCGGTTGGCCAACATCACCTTATAAAGTTTACTGTGTAACTGTAAAAAAAGGAGAAAAATTACCCTGGGCATAGGCAAAAGAAAAAGCTTTCCTGCAGTTGCTTATTAAGCATCATGTGTAAATTATCCATTGTTATCCTACTGTACCTCAAAGCCTTTTAAATCTCCCATGCCTCTTGTATCGACTTGTTTTCGTCCAATATGAGCTCTCATGAATGCTGGATGCTGAAGGACTGGCTTAGAAATCAATTCCAGCTTCTGAAATATTACCTCTATGCCAGTGACTTCTGCTTCAGGGAATCTAGTTCAATATCCTATCTTACACCCATATAGATGACTCCTTTAGCTTTCTTATTTCTGGAACATGCAAAGGGATGTTTCTACTATTGTGAAGTAAATAACACCAGAAATCAATGTGTGGAAAGGGTCTGTGATATCTCTGGCAATGGTCAAAGGAATTTGGAGTTTTTCCCCCCTCACTTGAGATGTGATCCTGGTGGATAATGACTGAAAGCACCGTTGCCATGATATTTACACAATAAACCAATGACTGTAGTTTGGTCCTTAAGAGATTCTCATGGAAGAAAAAGCAGCGTAATCCGGCACCTGAGCTGAAAGTCTCAGCGAGATGTTGCATCCACTGGCATTTTCATGTTGCTACTCTTTCACAGATACAGAATTGCTAAAAGGATTTCTGTATTAAAAAGGTGCTTATCTCATTCAACTGCTGAGTTCACTTTAGGAGTAGGTGTTAATAAGAAATTGCCTGTGTAGCAGGATAAAGTCAGATTAGAATCCTGAGGGATACCATTGAGGGGTGGTTTGCTACATGTTGCTCACAGTGCAGTGTTTTAGTAGGATAATATTGTGGAAAACAAAGAAATTTGGATATTTGCCAAGGGCTGTACTTAATTCATGTGACAGATTTTTTTTTTTTTGAGTTCTCAGAAGCATTTTTGAAAATGATCCCTCAGTCAAGAGTTTGGTTTGAGCAGTACCTTTGGCATTTATGCCTGCATCTACATCTATGTGTGTGTGTGTGTTCCATCAGTGGGAATTACAGTCAGCCTTACTCGAGGAATCCTTTGGAGAAGATGATGTTTAAATGTTTAAATTAACAACCCAAGGCCTGAATTACGCAGAAAGAACCATGACAGTTCCTTGGCAGAGTCAGAGCTTGTATGAAAATTGAGGATAAAGGGAGTTTTGATCAGTTGCAGGGATTAAGGAAAAGGAAGCAGTTTAACAAGGTGGAAATGTAGGTATTTCAGAGCCTCTGTTTTTAAAAGAAATTCCTGCTTCCAGAGTTAGAGCTTCTCGCTCACCTCACAGACTCAGTTCCTGCAGCATCCTCACAGCCACACAAAACGGAAGATTTAAAATATTTTGAGACAGCGGAGTAAGAAGCTGACTTGCTCTGCAACAGCAGTTACTGATCAATCCGAATTTAACTTAAAAACCACAATAAAGCAGAACAGCCAGAGAGCAGCAATGTTTGTAATGACTTGAGAACAGCGCCTGTGAGTGCAGCTCTGATGTGCAAGGTGCTGATGGAGAGCTGTGCTCTCAGGGCTGGAGGGGACGCAGGGACTGGCAGGGATGATCCAAGGAGCCAAAGGGTGGCCTCAGAGGGGCACAGCAGCATGGCTGGACAGACAGAAAGGGTGTTTACATGAGGAATCAGCAGCTTTACAGAAGCTAGTTTTGCACTCCTGGGTGCCGTGATAGGTTAATTTATTTCTGTCTAGTCAGGGCAATGATAGACACAAATCTCACTTCTGACTGAAACCAAATAAAATCATTACTCCCCTACAGCAGCTGGGGTGCTGACAATACTTTAAAGAAGCATATCCATCAAGAGTGGGGCTCTAAAATCAGCTTAGGATGAAGTCCTGCTCAGAATGGTGCTGGACTTCCAAATCAAACACAAATACTCTGCTTCTGATTTAAATAATTGTGTAACAAGTGTGGCGATTCTTTAGGTCCTGGCTTTGAGAAAAGAGGTTTGTTTCCTTTCTCCTTTTACTTTTCAGGTGTAAAATTTCATTCTGATGCAGCATATCTGTGTTCTTGAAAGGTGTGCTCTTATTGTATCGTATTTTATGGGCATAAATAATAGCTGGTGCTTCAGCTGCTGAACATAACCTTAATGTTTGATGTAACACATTTTTAAGCTACAAACTTGCTTTTTATTTTGATTAAATTTCTTATAAGCTTGCTGGTGAAGGGTGATTACTTTTTTTTAGTAGTAAATTCTGGAGCTTATTTGAGGTGTGATTAATAGCACATATTCCAGACTAAACTGCCCTACTGCTCATAATCTGGTTTATTTTGATTAAATGCAGAGTCAAGATTTCTCATTAAGCAAAGTTCTGTCTTTCTGAATGACTCCCAGTGTCACTGCTTCCTTCACCTCTCTGTAGGGAGCTCAGGTGTGCCTTGGCAAACAGTGAGGATGTTATCTGTTATCAGACACCTGCCTGTCCCACTACTGCTGTCCATTTTCGTGGCTCCATCCCTTACAGAAAACCCCAATGCTTTCATTAACCCTTTTGGGGAAGGTGTGATAGTTAGCTCAAAATAAAGAGCTTTGGAAGCTTTCATAAACATAAGACCACTCAGGAAATCGTGCACTTGCAAGTTATCTTTAGAAAATAAGGTTGGATGGGGCTTAGAGCACCCTGGGATAGTGGAAAGTGTCCCTGCCCATGGCAGGGGGTGGGATGAGATGAGCTTTAAGGCTCCTTCCTGCCCAGACCATCCCAGGATGCTGTGCTCTATAAGCTCTTGGGAAGCAGACTCTCATTTTACTCTTGGCATGGCCCACAATGGGAGTTGATGTTTTGGTGGGAAACTCCTGACCAGCTCTTCTCAGGGTGGTGGGATGGTCTGTCTGAGCCTGGCCATTGTAATGTGCCTCTTGTTTGCCTGCTGAACTTACACAAACCTGAGGAGTGTTCTGGTTGATGCTTTTCAGAGTGTGATGCTCTGCATTTTCACACAGTGCAAAAGGACAGCTCCGACACAGCTTCACCTCATTGAATGCAGCGGGGGGGACTAGGGCTGTAAATCTCCCGGATGGCAAAACATAAAATCTGCATGCAGCATCTAATCTCTCCTGTTCTGACTGATAAAAAAGAAGAGTGGCTGGTGGGTGGTAAATTAGGATGCAGCACAAAAGTTTTACCGGGAGGTGCTAAATCATTTAACTGTATCAGGCTCGTAGGACTGTCTTTGTTAATAACTACAGACAGGATTATCTGCATTGAGGGAAGAACTCAGGAGAAGGTCAGCATCTGCCCAGCCTTTCCTGTATAAATAATGGCCTCTGCAGATCCTCGTGGATTACTGTTGTCATTTTCGTGATTACACAGTTTTTCACCAGGATATTGGCAAAGAGTTGGGCAGCGTAGCAGGGTTGCACACCTTGAACACCAAGGCAGTGCACGTGAGTGGCCAAAGAAGGGCTGGCTTCACTGGCTGGGGGTGGGGAAGCAGGGTATTTTTGTTTAGATTTCTTAAACAGACAAAATCACTGAGTTGTTTAAATGGATACTTTACCCATACATTTGAGCCTTTGTGATGCAGCTTATTCTGGACATTCTGCTGGGTGTCCTCTGATTTATAGATAAAAAAATAAATTTAAACTTCTCTAACTTTGGTTGGGGAAATACATTGAAATATGCTGGTCTCTGTTAGAACCAGTGTCACAAGGCAAGTCCCTGAGCTCTTGCTGGGTCTGCAAATGCACAGGTGCCTGTACATGCAACACACTGCTAAAGGCTGCAGGCCTGACTCTCAGTAGATTTTGCTTATAATTCTCCCTCTTCACTATAAAATTGAGTTGTAGGAGTTGCCCTTGCAATTGCATGGAAATCCTCGCTGCAACAGACTGTTCCCTGCTGAGCCCAGGCTGCATGAGTGAAAATAAAGCAGGTGGTGAGCGTGCTGTGACTGGGAGGATTTAGGCAAAAGATGGATTATGTATTTCATTGAAATTTTAAGCTCTTCCTCCCTTCTCTTCCTTCAGAAGCTGATCAGATGGATCCTAAAACTAAAATCTTTAAGTGTACAGCTGAAAATCTCTGCTTCAGATCACCAGTGTGCTTTTTTTTTGTGTTTTACAAAGGCCTTTGTTAAAAACAGAAATTCAGCTTTAGGAACACTGAGGAGGAAATGTCCTTTGTAAAACAAATAAGTGTGTACAGAGGTTTGTTTGTTAACGACCCGGTGTTTTGGGATGCAATTAGACCACAGCAATTGAGGAGGAGTAACCCAAGCATTTTCCAAAATCTGATAGAGATTGACCTATGCAGAATGAAAGAGCTCTTCTGCACGCTGGTACTTTGTGACTGGAAGAAGCTGCACAGGTTAATGGTATTCCAGACCCTTCTAAGTTTGCCACTACTTGCTGAGTTAATTTAGGCCTTGATTATCAAAGCAGCTCACAGTGCTGGCCTAACTCTGCCCCTGCTGAAGTCAGAAGGGGTTGACGTGAGGAAAAAGCCAGGTGGCTTTTGGAAACACTGCTGGACTCTGGGTGCCTCTATCCAGCCTGGGGAAGGGAAACTGTGCTCTGTGAGAGGCAGGAAACTTGGAATTGTTTGGATAAAGTGTTAGAGAACAGCACTGCTGAGAAGAGATGGTAGGTTCTCTTTAGCCAGCACATTAGAGAAAATATTCCTGTTTATTCTAGTATTGGTGTGCATTGGAGTTCCCGAGATAATTTTTGGGAGTTATTTTAATTGACTCTGGGAGCAGGGGAGTTAATATTATCAGGCCTTTTGATTTGTTTACTTGCTGGAAGAAAGGCGGACAGAAATTGTGGAAAAACTGGGTTTCATCCCAGGTATTGCTTCTTCCAAGCCCCAAAAAGATGTAAATAACCAGCCTGGGAATTTAGAATGAAACTCTGGGCAGCAGTATTGCAATGTTGCACTGCAATTGCAGCAGTGCAGAGTCTCAGTTCTGTGGGGTTTGTGAGCTGTTTGTGGGGAGGAATCAGGCAGCCAATGCCTTATGAGTTTTCTTCGTTGCTGCAAAGGGAGAGAAAAAGTGATCTGCTTCCCCTGCTGATCAGGGAGGGTGAGAGATGTTGGAACTCTGCCTGGGAGGTGTCGAGGATGGAGCAGAAGGGTCATCCCGTGGGAGCTGTGGCTTGGGCCACCTCCAAACGGGCTCAGCAAGACATAAACACAGCTTGTCAAAAGTATGGCTGGGGTTCTTGTGCACAAATCTTAGCTTAATTTGGGGTTGGCAACAGCGTCCCAGCGGGAGGGTTTCACTGGGGATCAATAGGAAAGGTTCACATTGCTTTGGGGGCATCTTGCTGCAGAGGAAGTTAAAAGCTGTGTCTGTCAACAAAGTTGCTTGAGAGAATCACAGAAAGTGGAATTTTATATATTCAAAGCACTGTGTTTGTTTCAATTCTTTCAGGCATTTCTGCTATCCGTTTAAAAAAAAATAAATTCAAAATTAGAACTGTTTCCTTGCAAGTGTGCTTGTGTAGCAAGGCAATGTGAGAGCTACAAGGAAAGCAAAATTACTTCAAGATCCCATATCGTATCTTCCCTTTTTTAGTCCCCTTTGTTTTTCTATTTGTTTTGGTATGGGAGATGCCTCATATCTTTTGTGGAATGAGGGGAAAGAAATGATCACCTCCAAAATAGTCAGGCAGTGCCAGGCCAGGATGATCTGTCACTTCGTGTTGATCTTTCCTGAAAAACAAAAGCAGTGGAAGTGAGACTGTCCTTGGCAGATGGATTTGTCTGTGGCATCCGGCTGAATCCTGGCCTTTCCTGACCCTCCTTGCCCAGCAGCAGCCTCAGTGTTCCCCAGCAGGCACAAGTGCCACTGCCAAGCCAGGCCAGGGATTTTTCCAGCACTGGCAGCTGGAGGGATCTTGGCCTTCCTTTGGCAGCTGAGCTGATGCCCCAGGGAGGTTTATGGGGTTGCTTTAGGGTGGTGTTGGCCCCCAGAGCTCTGCTCTGCTTTCTGGTTTAAATAGCCTGGCTTTGGGGCCGTAGCTGTGCTCTGTGCCTTGTGGCACTATTACCGTGAAAGATCTGTTAGCATTTTCAGGAGAAGGTGTTAATTTCAGGCACTTAAAGCTCAGCAATAAAAGTTGCTTCAAGCAGGAATACAAAATACAAGTGCTTAGTAATGGTGTTAATATTTATGCCCAATCTTTCAGAACAGTGGTTTAACAATCTAAAAGAGATTTCAGCTTAACTCTCCTCTCTGACTGCACTTCAGTAGGTGGATTTCCTTACTGGCCATATGGGCACCAGGTACATTTTACACTAAGGATGACAATTTGCCTGCAGGGGACAGTCATTTCTGAGGCAGCTGAGCATCCAAAATTATGGGTGCCAGCAGCAGTAACCAACAATTTGGTGTTAAAACTCCTCACAGCTTCCAGCACCACAGGATCTCCCCTTGTGGCTGAGTGAGGATCCTTTGGGAAAAAAACCCAAAAACCACCAACACATGCTGCAGGGAATAAAACCCTTGCTCTTCCTTTTTTAACTCCAGTGAGAGTTTGGCTGAGACTTCCAACACATTTGCTTTCTTTGGGAGCTTGCCAAAGGTTTCTGTACTTATTCTTTAGTTTGCATCACATTCTCCAAGTTATAATGCTGATTGGGTGTCTTTTCATGTCAAAACTAGTTTTTTACACTTCAAAAAAAGAAAATCTATTTTTTTTTTTTTAAATCTCTTGCCATTTTGAAGCAAATGGCAGCAGTCAATCTCTGAGAGTGAGTTTGCAGGGCAGAACTTCAGCTGTTCTCCAGCATAGCTATGGAGGTTTAACCCAGCAAAGGAGCTCTGTGCAAGATGCCTTCTCCATCCAAAAGTCTTACAAGTATAAGGGATCTTTCCAACTTAAGCATTATTTCATATTAACAGCAGCAGCTCCTGGATTTCAGACACAGCAAGATGTGGGTGAGGTGATATCCAGTTGTTTCTCACAGTAGCACCGTGGCCAAAGCTGAGGCTGTGACACGGAGAAAGAGCTCAGCCTGTGAATGGTGTTCCTGACCCATTCCCAGTCAGAGCTCCAGAACCAAGGATGCTCTGGCTGCACTGGGGTGGTGGTTTCCCTTGCAGCTGCCTGGGCACTGACACTGAGTAAGGGCCTCCTGCTCATGACCTGCTGTGCCTGGGCCATCTGGGTGTGTCTTGGCTCTGCTTTTCCATCACAGCGTCCAGCTTTGCAGATGAATGTTTGGGATAACCTCAGAACCATGCAGAAATGTGGGTTTGTAGTCCCATGTCTTCTGTTAGAGAAGCCCCATGGGTGTGTTCTGGCTCTGGTGGGATCGCCTGTACAGACAAAGACCTGTGGGGTGTTTGGGATTTTGGAGCTTGCTCTTACAGCTACATGGCCTCTACCAAAATTTGGGCTGGAAAAATATCCTGCAACCCTGTCTCTTTCAATATTTCCCTGAACTGCTTGGCACACTCCTTTCTCTTTACCCTTTCTGTGCAGTAAATCTTGCTCTTGCTGACAGGCCTGGTAATTGCCTTATGTAGAATGAAAGTCTTCCATTCTCTTTGTTTTTATGGGATGCAGCCTTCCCCAGCGAAGTTTAAAAGGACAGAAAAATTCATGGTGTTTGCAGTAAGAACATGTTTTATGCTTCCCTGCTGCTGCAGCAGAGACAATGCTGCCCTGATATGGAGATGTCAGGGGCACAGGCCTGTATCTAAGGCAGTAAATGTTTCTTTTATTTCTTATTCCACTTTATTCTGGTTGCTATTAATTCTAAACTTTTCTTGGCATTTGCAGCAATAAAAAGGATAAAATCTTGAGGCTTTGTTCTCCTCCTCCTGAACCAAGCCTTCAAAAGAGACTCAAATGGGACTTGGGTTTATTCTGCTTTTAGAGACAGCTGGGAACTCTTACAAATATACATAAGCACTGGAACACTACTGCCTTGGGGCTGAAGGCATTATCTGTTCCTGATGAACTCCACACAGAACACGTGCAGCGGGGATGAATGGAGACAAATGTCTAAAATCATCATCTAAAAAAATAAAATCCGTGTTCCAAGCCCTTGTGACGCTGGCCAACTGCGGTCCTAAGGCTGCTTTGTGGGTTTTAACTGCACCCTCTGATGTGCAGCAGCTAAAGGATGTGCCCTTGGCTCAGCCCTCAGTGCACAGGATGTGCCTCTAGAGAGTGACCTGAATGTGCAGAGGGCTCTGCTGTGCCTTGAGCTGTCCAGCACCCCAATTCCCCCTCTCACACCAGGGCTCTCTGTGTTCCAGGAGGTGGGGGGCACAAAGTTCAACTCCTTCTGTTCCATGATGATTCATTTAAATCTTGTCCTGGCTTTGGCAGATCAGCCTCAGAGCACCCAGGGAAAACAATGACACGTTTGCTGCTCTCGATCTTGTGCATGTCAGGATTCCCAAGACTTTACAAGTTGAGCTCAGATTAAGGAGTATGTGGTGCTTGCCAGTGGTGTGTAGGGCTGGAAGATAAAGCCAGTTGTATGTAACTGCCAGACGAATTTCCACAGCCTTTGATTTAATCAGTGCAGTATTGACAGGAGGGTTTAGCTGTGTTATTTTGGTCCCAGACTGGAACAGGTATTGTCTTGTTAATGGAAGGCATCCCACAGCAAGTTCTGCCCTGGCTCACAGTCTGAGCAGCCAAGAAATAACAGTTCCTTGCTTGACCCAGACTGGTCATGAAACTGGGCTTGCTGGAACAGGAAAGGCTCTGTGTTCAATTTTTGTGGCGACGTGAGAGGCTGTGGGAGCCCTGCAGTGCTCAGGGCTTGCCACATGAGCCCACTCTGACCTGCAGTGCAGGCACAGTGGGTAAATGCTGACACTGCCCTCAGAAGCTACGAATGAGACCAGTTTTGTGGTTAATCCCATACCATTGTATTAAATTCAGCCCTGTAAATAAATATTTGTTATATAATTATGTAGTGTTGACGAATGTGAGCAACTTGGGCTAGCGGAAGGTTCCCTGCCCATGATGAGATGATCTTTAAGGTCCCTTCCAGCCCAAACCATTCTGTGATTCTACTGTCAAAGTTTTCAAGACACCTTTAGCCAAGATGCTGCTCCTTTATGTCTTGGGAAGGAAGATTCCTTCAGAGCATTCCTCTTTCTGAAGTGAGGTTTCCATTCTGTTCTGTATAAATAAGCATGGAAATGCTCACCCTTTTTTTCTGATATTACAACAAAGAGGGTTTATATGTGAAATAAATCTTTGTAAATCTTTGCAAGGATGCCTAAATTATTTATGGGGGTTTTAGTTTGGTTTGCATGCCATATTGCTCTCTTGTGTTAAACACTTTATTCACCACCCAGATTTTCACATTAATCACTGCAGGATGTGCTCAGTTATCCCTGCTCAAGAGCCATCTATTACATGCCAGTGGCCACAGCCAAATGGTGTAATTTTTCTGTTGGTTGTTCTATCCAATGGTTCATAAACTCATGGCTGTTATTGCAGTAGCAAAGATGTTTTGTTATATCACATTGATGCATTTGTTATTTCCATGATTTTGTAATTTTCTTCCCTCCTTTTGTAGAAGAAATAATGATTGAAATGTGGGCTTGTTCATTGAGCTTTGCTCAGTGAGTGTGGGCCCTGCCCTGAATTTCTTTGTCTCTTTATGTGTAAACAGGCCCCCAGTGTTTCAGCTCAGGCTGTTTTCCAAACCAGGTGATGACTGCTCTTTTGGGAGTGTGTCCAAAACCTTACAGGCATTGCAACCTTTCCTCGTTTTGACTGGGAAAAAAATAACCTTGACAGACTCACATCTTTTATGGTGTTATTGGCATGGAAGTGGGAGACTGATGCAGGTGACCTCAGCTGGCTGGGATGAGCTGCATTAGAATTGGCCCCAGTCCCCAAATGTGACCTGTCCCTGTGTCATTGGAATGTTCGGTGTCTGTGCAGCTCTGTCTGAGTGTGTTTTAGTATCTGTAAATACCTTGCTTAACATTTAGGTAAGTCCTCCTGTGGACATCTCCCCTTGCATTATTACAAACAATAAATGGTGCATTAATTTGTATGTACACGCAATGAGGCTTTATTGTGCTTGTGGATATGAATGTGAACTCCTAGAGATGATTAACAGGATGAAGATGTGCAAGTGATGAGGTTTAGGGGTAGTATTTTCCTCACAGCTGACGATGTTTCTGAGGCTATTTTGAGAATTCCTTGGGAGATTGAATTCCTTATCTTAGTGAATCTGAACTATGGGACCTTAAGAATAGTGCAGGCTTGTCCTGGTGCTTCTCCTCCCTGGTGCCTCTCCTCACCTGCCTCGTGCAGTTCAGACCTGATGTAGCAAAGCTCCTGTCACGTCAGGTCCCTTCTCAGCAGTGCAGGGCCTGTCTGATAACCACAAGCACAAATCAAACACAACTTTGGTGGGAATAGCCAAAATGATGCATTAAAAATACATGAGCACAGATGGCTGTAGAGTAAGAAAGTCACAGCTGTTTGCTCCCTTATGATTCTTAGGAACGTGTTTTTAGCTAAGGTGCCTGAACCACCTAAAAACAAGGGAGGGGGAGGCCAGGAAACCTCCTGCCTTTAGGAGAAAAGCACAACAGGAGCCTTGTTCTGCTGCAATTCATGGGGATGGTGCCCTAATCCGCAAAGCACAGCCATGTGTTCAAATCCCAAAGGGGCATAATTATTTCATGATAACAGCTCTCCCCAGAGTGGCCTTACTGGTATTTTAGAAAGCAATTATTGTGGAGAAAACCTATATTTTTAGTGCTGACAGTTTTAAGAATATTGAACAGTAGTTGCAGCTGAGATAGTGATTCACAGAGATTAATGCAGCTCTTCAGACTTCCCTCTTTCCAAGCAGAGGAGCCGGGGGAAAGAAGAAATTCTTTACACAAATATCTGTAAAAGGATAGAACTTTCAGCAGCCTCATGCAAACACCAGCAGTTGTCAGGTCCAGAGAGAAATTATTCATATTTTTCTTTTAATAGGCCAAACTGTGGAGTTCTTTGATCCAAATCTCTGCAGTAGTGCTTGCTCAGGTTTTTCCAGGTGCTCTGGGAGGGCAGGGAGCAGAGTGTGAGTGGCATTTGCTTTGTGAGGGAGGCGTGGTGCTGAAAGCCTGCATGTCGTGGGAGGTGAGCTTGCCACTTTCTAAACAGTCCACAAACAATTGCAGCATTGGAGTTTGGCTTTGTTCATCCCCTTCTGCAGATACCCATCCTCAGGTGATCACAATGCTTTACACAGAACTGGTTCAGCTCTTGTTGTGATGCTACAGGAGAGTTTTGCTTTGACAGGCTTTTGAAAGCACATTTCAGAGCTCAGAATTCATTATCTTATAAAGGTTCCAGTGAAAGAATGTATTTGCACATTTCCTGAGGTTGTTCAGTGTTAATTCTTCAATGAGACACCTTTCTCCAGTGCCAACAGTGCCCATGAGAACTGTCTGAATGAGTGGGATTCTCTTTGGCTGGGCACTCTCCACATTTCCTCTCTGCCGAAGAAGTTGGGATATAAATGCACATGGTGAGTTTGGCTGGCTGGAATCTCTCTAAAGGAGTCCTGAAGTGGATGTCTTTCCACCACCACACTGAATTTCTCTTCTGTTCTGGGGGAGGTGGAATACAGGGTGGTGCAGCAATTGTTTTTGTTTGTTTTTAATAACAAGCTTTAAGGCAATAACAGGCAGGCAGTGTCAGCCTGATGTATTCTGCTTTGATTTCAGGCATTACACAAGGGACCAGACTATTTTCACATCTCCCCCTAGAGCTCTTTAGCAACAACAACAGCAGCAATAATAACATTCAGGTTATTAAAAAACTAAAAGAGAGGAGAAAGCATCACACCAGTTCCCTTAAGGAGCAGCACAAAGCCATGGTGAAGGTGCACAGGACTGGGCATCTTTGCTCCCAGGGTAAGAATAGTGCACATAAATAACAATTTCCAGCAGTGTTGCACTATGAGCATTTCTGATGTTCAGGAAAAATAGCTTTTCTTTCAGTGAAGGAAAAATATGAGGCTTTTCACAAAAAATGTTGCCTTTTCAACCCTTGCCTGTGTAAGAAAATGAAATAATTTTTATTAATCTCCTTAGAACAAGCATTGAGAAAACTTATGGGATTGCAGTGAGTCAGGCTAATGCCCAGGGTGCTGCCTGGGAAGAACAATGAGTTATGTTATGGGGGCTTTGCCTCACCTGAAGTGAGGGGCTTGGGGCCTGGAGAAAGGGGAATGGCAACAGAGGGAAGAGCTGATGTCTTTTTAATGGGAGAAGGGTCGGTGGGTCAGCAGGAGAATTGATGAGCTGCCCCTATAACGTGCTGTGTGTGACACTGAGGCAGTGCCAGGTCTGTGTTTTAGGAGCACGGTGTCTGTCCCAGGAAATGGCACAGACTCACCTTTGTCCTGGTGAGTCTCAGACTTGCCATCGTCTGTAGCTTCAGTTAGGTCTTTCCTTTCTCTCTTTTTTAATCTAAAATGATTAAAAAGAGAACCTCTAGGCTCTTTTGTGCTGGAACTCTCAAGAGGACACAGTTCTGGATTTCCTGTGTAGTTATCAGGTGTGTCTGATGCCAAAGAGAGGAGGTTATGAGAGGGGTTGAGGAGAGGGGGAGCAGTGCTGGAGGGGAGAATTGTGCAAATGTTTGGTATGAACATTTCATCAGAGCAGGAACAGCAGAAATGAAACTTCTCTTATCAGGTTGGAGGAGGTTGGTAGCATTGCAGAAATATTCAGAACCTGTGACCTTATTTTTTCCATTCAGAACCATCTGTGGGGATAAACAGGATCCCAGAGCCAGGTGGGAAAACAATACCTTGGATGGAGCCAAGTGCACAGCCATTGTCTTCTAGATTGTGGCAGACAGGGAAGATTCTTCTAAGTTTTGAGCCACCATCTGCATCCCTGATTTCATTATGGGCAGAAGATTTTTTTTTTGCATCAGTAATTACAAGGATTAATTACATTAAGTACAAAGTTTTTGCATTGATTTTTACTGGGCTGACTGTCCCCGAAATCTTTGAGGCAATAGTTGTTGAAGAGTTAAAAGAAACCCTGTTTTGCAGTGAAGGGTGGTTATGGCTGCCCTGTCAGATGAGAGTTGTGCTAATGGAGAGGACCCAAGAAAGAAATGCCAAATGTGCATATTAGTGAGCACACTCCTTGTTAATTAGTGTTTTAACATGTGCATTGTGCTGTGGTTCAAGGGCCCTGAAACTCTCTCTGACTGCATCCACTGCAAGGCATTTTGCCTTCTATGAAAATGTCTCAGGAATACAGGTTCACCTATAACAGCCAGTTTTTCAGATTGAGAGAAGCAAAAAAAGAATTATTTTTGTTTCTTTCTTGGTTTAACCTTCTTCTTGTTCTTCAAAACATGGCATTAGTCAATGACAATAGAAACTGCTACTCTTAGAGCTGTCAATGTTTATAGCTTTGGGTTTAATAGCAAGGACATAAATTTATACTTTTCATTACATTTTTGCTGTTATTTGCTCATCATCCACAGTGTCTGATATTATCATAACTCTTTGGTTGAAGCTATTAAAGTTATGGTTTGTAGCTCACACTGGCACAAAGCAGGCAGAGAGCCATAAAAGCAAAAAAACCCTCATAGACTGAGATCAGCTATTAGGAGGAACTGGTCATTTTCTCCCTGTTCTCATAACAGCAGCTCCAATCTTGGTAGGTAATGTTGTTCCCCTTCCTTCCTTATCCTGCCCTCTCCCCCCACAATTTCTCCTCTTCCCTTTAAGCTCAAGCCATGTTTGCCAGCTCAAGCCATTGCTGGTTCAGGTTTGGTTTGGGATGGACCAACACTGCTGAGCAGAGAGTTCATGTGCTGAGCAAAAGCAGCACCTTGAACAGGAATTAGAGCAGAGATGACTTGAGGCTGTGCATGCAACTGGCCGTGGTGGTGCCCACCCCAGTTCTGACAGTAAAGATCCCCTGGGTCACGTATTTAGGAGGACAATGGAATTTTTCTGCAATGGAAAATCTTTGCAGGGAAGCTTTTTCTTTCTCTACATTCAGTTTTGCCTGGCAAATTCCCCCTGTGGGGCCCTACCCATGAGCTTCTCATCTTCACTGGGAGGCCTCTTTCCTGTCAATACTTTGGCCTGTTCCCAAGTGAGTGGGTAGGAAGACAATGAACCGAGGGAATCAACTCAGCAATTAAAGATGGCCAATAAGCTTGGTTGAGACTTGTCAGGATAGGAATGATTGAGAGGGTGACTTCATGGGTATAAATCATTCATCTTCTGGTAGAGGATGTCTGGCTTCCTTCAGTTTGAAATAACCAGCAAGGCATTCTAGATCAAATTCTGATCTGGTTTGAGCTATGCTGATTCTTGTAGTGTTGCCAGGCTCTGATAGGCATGGTGGGAAGGATCCTCATTCACAAGGGCCTAATCAAAAACCCACTGCCTCTGGTGAGTTTTGAACTAACTTCTAAGGACTCCCAAGCATTTTATACTCTGTATTAGTTTAAATTTCTGTTTACACACTGCATTTCTGAATATAAACTTACAAAGAGTACCAGTGCTCTTTCATATCTCCCCTTTCAGAACCAGTCAGCTGTTGGCAGAGACTTATTTCTGCTGGGTTTTCCCAGCTTTCTGCAAATAATCCAGGCTAATCCTTAAATAGCCTAATTCTGTGTCAGAGAATTTTAGGATTTATTTCAGCCTCTAATATTTCATGTGACTATCAAACAAAATAAAACATCATTTAAAAAAAGTCTTTAAACAAATCTTACTGTGTTTCTCTCCAAAGAGGCAGCAGCACATTCAGCAGCTTCAGAACAAATTTGATTTGTATTTCCAGTAAGGTGTTATTCTTTGTAAGCTGCTAAATTCTTGTAGTAACTCATGGAGAGGAACCAGGAGTGCTTGCGTTTCCCTTCTCCCTTTCCATGTGCATTTGCTGCTTCCTCACCTCAACCAGCACCTTAAGACTCTCTCTGACTGTGGGGTCCTTTTGTATTTGTCCCGTTTGCATATGTCACCCTGCTGTGTGACTCAATCCTGGGACAAACCCTGAATCCACGTAACCCAGAGTTTTCTCTCTAACCATGCTGTTTAGGAGATGCTTCTGGAACCATCTACAAAATAGTGCCTGGGTTAGCCCTCACGAGTTCTGGCAAATAATAGTTTGATAGCAAGAGGAGTCTGTGCGAGTGAGGGCTTTGTGTCAGTGTCTAAACAAGCATTTTTTTGGCCATGTGTGTGCAGGGAGGAGCGTTGTTGGCTGATGGAACAACTACAGATGCTTTATTCAATGCTGGTGTTTTCTCAGCTGGCCACCTCCTGTCCTGCCTGAATTCCTCTCCACAGCTCAGCACGAGCTGCCAGTCCTGAGGATTTGCCCTTCTGGGTGAGACCTCCCACAGGGCAAACTCCAGGCTGGCCCAACACAAGGAAGGTTCACAAACCAGAACACAGGGCCCGTGAAAGCCTTGCAGTTACTGCTCCTTGCCATGTTCTCTCCTCGCTGTGGGTGCTCGTTTCTAATCCCCTTCAGTCCTACGCTGTGGAGTCGCTTCATTGGGCACGAATTGCTCTGGAGCAGTCCTTGTCTCTCTGCAGAGAAGGACAGGGTGCCTCTGCCTGGGAACAGAGCATTCCCTTTGCTTTCCTCAACCTTTTATGTGTCTGAAGACCTCAGGAACATGAGCTCTACCTCATGTCTGTCTCCAAAGAGAATGGACTTAGCTTACATAGAAAAGTGCTGCCTGTGTTTTTGGGTGCTGTTGGAATGAAAATTTATAATTTGATCCAAACGGATTTAAAAAAAAAGTTTCAGTACTTTTTCAGATGAGTGATATGCTTGGTCTCTGAGCTTGTAACTCTGTGTTCATGTTTATTTTTAACACAGGATTGTTGTTACCTGATCAGCCAGGAAAGTGAGAGAGGGGGAGAGATATTTGAGGGGTTGCTGGCAGAGTTGCAGGGGAATATTCTGAGTTCTTTGCTGGGGTCTGTTGCTGCTGTTTGTGGCTTGGCACACAGGTAACCTCAGTCAGAAGCAGGTCCCCTCCTCCACCTCTGGGAAGATGAAAACCTGAACTGCATTGTTAAGGCACCCTTGCTGCCTCAGATGTTGGCGATGGCTTGAGGTTTAGGGCTGTGCTGGGAATACACAATCCCTTTGGCAGGCACTTGTTATTTAGCAGAATAACTGCATTTTGGGCTCGTGTGCCCCTGCTGATGGCACTAATCTCCATGTTAGGAGACAAAGTACCAGCTGTGCCTGGCCCTATTTGTACTACTTTAGCCACATGGATGTTCACCCATTTAATCTGGAAATATTTCTCCACGCTCATCAACAGCCACATGCAGGCAACTGAAATGGCCACATTTATTCTGACTTAGTTTTGAAAACGACAGATGCTGCATTACTGTAAAACATGGTGAGAGGGTTTGCTAGCTTTGGTTTTGTTCCTTATTTGTGTGTGTTTGATATATGAGCTATTTATGCTGATGGGTGAAGCTGCTTTTCTTCAAGGCTGGCTCCTTCTCTTAGACCATCAAGTGAAGCTTCCACTGCAGGACTGGTGTCGTTTATGCTCTGAGAAAAGACTTAGAAACTGCCCTGGGACTCAGGAAGGAGAAGAGTTGGCACATGTGTGACTTGCAAACACAGGCAGATGTGTTACGTGGTAGTTACTACTTTTTTTAAATAATGTGACTTTTCTCCCAGCCTGAATAATTCAAAGGACACTGTTGTGCACATGCCTGAAGGAGCATAACCTTCTACATCCTCTGGGTGCGTGGGGTATGTGCTGCTCCCTGTGCAGGGATTTTAAGGGGGCAAATACAAAACCATCTGCTAAATCTGGTGCATCAAGTGTGAGCCTTGTACAGCTGCTTCTCTTCTCACACCTGACCACTTTCAGGGCCGTGCTACAACCCTTTTGCAGGGTGATGTTAGAGCCTTGTTCCCATTCCTGACCTCGTGAACCAGGTGTGCTTGGGTCACCAGTGGGGACAGGGACTGTGTCACTGCTCCTTAGCAGGGCCCTGGGACACAAAGGACTCTGTTCCTACAGGCACTGCCCTGTCCCACACACCAAGGGCCACTCAGGTCACCTGTCTAAAACCTGAGCCTCTGTCTGCACTTAGGAAAGCTGGCATTGGGTGTCCTAAAGGAAAAGCCCTGCAAGACCAGGACATGAAGGACATGCTGTAGTGTCTGGCAGAAAATGCTTGTGGAGCCTGTGCTGAAACTGTTAAACCCCCTTTTAGTGTCTGGTTCATTGTGCCTTTGGGATTTGCCTTGAAGCTGCATCCTGTAGTGCCCTGTTTGTTTATATTGTGTTTAGCAATCCTTCCTAATGCCATGTTTGA
Organism: Eulacestoma nigropectus; assembly: GCA_013397775.1. Lineage (NCBI taxonomy): Eukaryota > Metazoa > Chordata > Aves > Passeriformes > Eulacestoma > Eulacestoma nigropectus. The sequence continues at coordinate 1,742,394 of VZTE01000186.1, forward strand.
GCAGTGAATAGGGCCAGAGGATCTCCAGAGGTCCCTCCCAGCCCCAATTACTCTGTAATGCAGATGCTCATGGATGCCTACAAAGACTCCCGGAAAGAATAAATGAAGCAGAACCTCTCAGCCTCACTGGAAAACACTTACACAGGAGAAAGCTCTGTGGTTGTAGGTATAGAAAGGGTCAGTCTTTCCTCACTAGGGACAGTTTTCCATCACTTTGGAATGGAAATACTGAAAAAGGGTCATCAGTTCATTACCAAACAATCAAGCAGTGCTTGAGTTCAGTTTGTGAGAGTTCAAATACAGCAGAGCAGAGAGGTGTTTCCGGAATAGCTTTGTACGTTTGGTTTTGTGTTTTGTTACATTTTGCATCTGTGTTTGCTGGATATTATGGTGTAACCAAGTCGTGTTTCTCGTGGAAATTATCTGGATGTGACTTTGCTGCTTTTATTTGGGCTGATTCCTCAAGTCCTAAGGAATATAAATGTTGGGTGCTTACACTGAACTGGAGCAAAGCAGTGATTTGATAAACCTTGGGTGCCTTCAATTTGCAGCCTTTTGATTTACTTTTATTAAACAATTATAGCTGGATTTGCCTTTTGGGGAGCCTTTGTTTATGGCATTCAAAGCTAACAAAGCTCAGCTAAGCCGGAGGATGGATTATGGAAAATCAAAGCCAGCTCTCCTAATCGGGACAATGGAGCCTCGCCATGACACCTGGGAGGCCCACACTCCAATGTGATAAAGTATTTTCTTTGAGGGAAGGTCACCAAAAGTTCACTTTTACAGAGAAGTTCTTATTCTCGGCTAATGGGGCTCCCCGTAGCATGGTCCTGCAGTTGCTTCACATAAAAAGGATGGAGTGTCAAAGAAATTACCTTTAAAGCTCCTCCCTGGCAAACTGATTCGAAAGGACAGCCCAAGTGTTGTGTCCTGGCCAGAGGAGCAGCCCCTGACCCAGCCACACAAGCTGTTGTGCCTCCTTGCACTTCTGCAGTTTGGGATTTGTCAGCAGTTTGAGTCCAACCCTTGTTGCTGGGCAAGTGCTGTTCTTTAGGCTTGTGCTTTATAACAGAATCTCCTGCCTGCCTTTCAGAGCAAGCCGTTTAATCTTTTCATGCTGTGGAAATGAAGACATTGGCAGTCCTTTGGGGATATTATGTGCTTCTCGTATCGTATGTGAGATGGACTAAGTCCTTTTTTGGTCCTGAAGAACCAAACACAACATCAAAACACATAAGCAGAGCCAGACTTGGCACTTGTTTTGTGTGTGTTACGTATGTAATTTCCTGCACATGTAATTGATCCCCAGTCATAGCTGGGCCCAGACCCAACTCTGGAAGACTGTGGGGATTATTCTTTCTGATCCCTTTCTGGCTTAGCTGGCTCAGTTTTCCCAGAAGGGGGAGATGGGAGTAGGATACAAGAAGTCTGACCTAAAGCCAACATCATCTGCTGGGAGAAATAGGAATGGGCTGTTTGGGCTTGCTTTAACTTGATTGTTTTTAGAGGTGCTCGAAGAAGATTTTGGGAAAATGTAGTTATCTTTTAAAAATTACTTTGACTTTGCATAGAAGGGAAAAATAATATCAGCCCAGATGTTTATCTGGGCACTGGCTCCCCTGATTTGGCTCCACTGATTTTTTTATGCTATTGGCATTATACTTTTGTAAATTAAAACCTTAATTGGAGCATTGTTGCCAAGTCATTATTAATTGATTTGATTAAATAGCCTCTAAGAAACATTGTGTGACAGAAGATGACAGTTTTTAACAGGAAACTGGTAGAACCTTGTTCTCATTTTGATCAGTAAAAAGCATTGCAATTATGCACTTAGATCTGTGATGCTGATGTACAAATTTAGGTAAAAGAAATCAGGTAAATTTTTAATTCAAAACTGGTAGATTGAGTCCAGTAGAATAGACATGTGGCTTTTAAATGAATTTTGGGTTTTGTTTTCTACCTAGTTTTCAGAGTAGGCAATTGCATTTGTTATGCTGTAGAAATGAGGATGTTTCTAGTGCTTTGGGGTATTTTAGGATTCCAGCAAGAACCTTTAGGGCCCAACTGAGGGGAGGAGTAGACCCAAGAACACTGAGCAGTGCTTGCTAACTGTGGACCTTCTTCATGGTCAGTCCTGCAGCAGCTGCACAATTGATTTTCCAGCCTTTGCTCGGACACAGATCCCCTGGAGCTTCTGGAGCAGGGCACAGGCTGGGGTGGCAGAGTGTTAGTGGGGTGGCAGGATGATTTTTTTAAAGCAGTGACCATTAGAAGGTCTGTGGGAGGTGTGGTGAGCAGCAGGAAATCCAGTTGTGCTCTGATGGACAAAGCTGTGATGGCCTGTCCCTTCAGATACTTCACTGGTACAGTGCAGGGTAATTAACTGTGTAAGTTAATAGTGTGTTTTAAATCCTCTGAGACTGCTTGGAGTCTTTTAGCTCACGTGAGTGGGCTTTGTGGCAGGCCTGTGTATTAAAGCCCTCATGCTTGAGCATGAAATCAGCCCAGCTCTCCTTTATATGTGACCCCCTTATTTTTTATAATGTTAAATACACACCACTGTCTCCACCACCATCACTTTCTCCAGTGGCCCATCCTGTGTTTCTGAAGACATGATCTGATGGTGAGATCTCCCCACCCAAACCCCTGAATGTGGTGCTACTTTGTGCCATGACAGACATCTGGAGAAATGGGAGGTTAATTCTGCACGTTTCCACTCAAACAAGAGAACACATCTCCACATAAACCCCGCGTGGCTGAGGTGCTGTACTCGTGCAGAAACCACCACTCTCCCAGCTGAACCCTGGCTGGGTGCTCACAGAGCTGTTCTGATGAAACCCCAAGCAGAATCTTTGCTGTTTCGTCACATCAAACAACCTACATTCGATAAAACCAGGGGCCTTGGGATGGAGGTACAGCATCTGCTGTGTCAGTTTGTCTCACTTTTTTTTTTTTTTTGAGTTTTCTCTCTAATTAGTTTATGTTCCAATAAATCCTTAATACAAAAACTGCTTTAAAACAATTGAAAATAAAACAAAGAGAGGAATTTAAATTGCTTATGGCTTGCTTTGTATGGCTTCCAGGCATTTGAGCAATTTTGCTAACAAGTATCTGGTAACCTATTTCCAAAGGCCACTAGCAGATAATTATATTTGGTTAATTTACATACTTTCAGTTTATAATCCTAATTAGTTCTCCAACCAGTAGTCCCTAGGCAATGTGTAGTCTTACCTCATTTTATTTGCCATCCCTACTGTGCAAGTTCTCTTAATTTACAAAAAAATGCTGTTAGGTTTGGTTCAGGGCTTTCCCATTTCAGCGCACATCTAAACCGGGCGATTCCATGCCGCTTTAAATCCTATTTGCAAATAAGTATTTTACATTTTTATAGATTTTTTTACATCTGGGAGACACTGTGCAATTCAGGGAAGCTGACCCCAGTTTGACACAGAGCCTGTTTGCATTGCACAGAATCAGCCAAATTCTGCCCCAACCTGTATCCGGGGTGTCCCCTTGTCACCTCTGGTGGGGTGAAGGGGCACGAGCTGCCAAGGGATGGGGACTGAGGTGTTGCCATGGCAGGAGCAGGGACAGGGTATGGAGCAGCAGGAATGAGCAAAGGCTGTGTGAGAATCTCCAGGAGCAGCACACATGGACTCCGGTCAAACTTCTCAGCTTGGCAATTCCTTGTTCCCTCTCTGTGTATTTAGGCTCTCTCCCTGCATACACACTATTTTGGAATCAGTTTGCACCCAAGTTTGAGACTGCCCTCAATAAAGTCACTGAGGAGGAAGATGGAAATGAAGTTTTATACTTCCAGCTGACAATACCTTTAGTGCCTTCCAGGTTTAAATGAACTTCAAAAACCACTGGGAATGAGCATCCCCACTGGAAGGAGCACATCTCCCAGTGCTGATCCCTGCAGGACTCTGAGTATCTGGGGTTAAAGGTCAGTGTCCAGCCAGGACCAACTCACCATGTTGCCCCACAGGGGCTGTGTGGCCGTGGTGGAGGGTGTTGGGTTTTGGGTACAACCTGTAGTAACCCAGGAGACACAACCTCCACTGCTGCCTGGAGATTTTTTTGTCTGAATTTCCTGTGGATAACAGCACAGTTTCCACTGTTATCTTTTAAGCATTGGGGTATGTACTACAATGTCATTTTTAGAAAAACTGTTGGGTGAAATATTTCCTCCTAGGTATCCAAGGCTGCTTTTAGTTGGATTCATTGCTCTGTAATGTCAGGTTTGGATTAACATTATGGTAATTTCCAATGTTTCCTTGCAAGCAGTAAAAAGACCCAAAATCTCCCTTTTCAACACCTCATTAAGTACTTTGATAGGGCAATGAGAAGTGTGATGATAACTGGAAAAGGAAAATCTGCAGTTTGTGAAGCTTTTGTTCAGATTTCCAGGATAACTGATGGATTCTGTGAACTGACGCTAATAAATAAATCCTAGTGCTAAAGGACAGAGGTGATTTTTAACTGTCCAAAATAACAAGTGTTTGGTGAGGAAAAACTCAAAAGTGTGAGAGTAATTCACATTCAACATCTTGATGAATGTAAATTTTATGCTGTGGATGCTTTGGTGTAATTTCTGCACATCACACTGAATTCCCAAACACGTTCCTGCTGCTACCCAATGTACACAATGCTCAGCATCGATGTCACTGGTGCCCAAAGGCACCATTGCATGTGAGGTTATTCCAAAGGAGCCTATTTTTATGAGGAGCAGCTTGATAGTAACTATTCCTCATTGGAACATTTCAAATTTTACTCTAATATTTCCAGGCAGACTAGAGATGGTTTAACTGTCTTTTCATGCCTGGATTAAGGATTGTTATTCCACGCTAATCACAGCTCTGTCTGTCTGAGTGTGTGGGCTGGAGGAGAGGTAATATTTTGCTGTGGCTCTCACACCTGCAGTTGGGATGAACAGAACATGAACTCAGAGTGAGGCAGACTGGAGGCAGAAAGGGCAAATGTCTTACACTGAAAGCAGTGTGTGTGAAAATCTAGTGTTTTTCCCACTGTACCGCTGGTGATGGTAACAGCTGGTGCACGTCAGGAGAAATCCCAGCTCCTACAAAGTCAATAGAAAAACCTTGCACACAGACTATGGTAGGAGTAGGTCTTTATCCCAAAGGAAAATACAGTTTGAAGATAAATTTGCAGAGGCTTACTGACAAGAGTGCCAGATTACACGGGCTGAAGGTGCATTTTCAGGTATATAGAAGTTCACTGTGGAGTGCAGCAGACACATTCCATGGAATTCAGTGCTAGCAAATGGAAGCAGAGGGAGCTGAACAAAGGGAGCAGAAAAAACCTCGGACAAGTCCCTTGTTTGCTTCTTGATGACAGACAAAATAGGCACAAGAAGCTGTTAATCTCTCCCCTTCCAACTTTTCACTTCTATCACTAAGATTGCAATTTTTGCTCTTTTGAGTTATGACAGAAGGGTCCAGAACAAAAACTTAGAAAGTTTGAGAGCAAGTTTTCAAGGGAAAAGGGAGAGGGGATGGAGAATCGGGGAACTATTCATAACGAGTCTACATCACTTAATCCAGCAGAATATTCCAATTTTTATCTGAATTCTTAATCAGAAATAGAAAACACAAAAAGGAATGCGATACCTCGTTGACACCTCGGTTATTTTTTCACCATCTCTTTTAATTTGTATATTTATTTGCTTTAGTTTATATATGCTTTAATTTATATATTGTCTGTTTTTACTGCAAACCCCCACTGAAGGCTGTAGGTGGGGTTTATACATCACTAAGAAACCACAAACCAAAGCAAAGCAGGAGAGCAGAAGTTCTATTTCTTTCTTACAAGTCACCTTAAAAATACCTTGTGAGCTGAAGATAAGCACTGCTGGATTTTACTCGATATCCCTTGTGCTTCTCCCTTGCCTCTTCCCTCAAGAAAACCTCAATCCAAATTCCCCCCAAAGTGAGAATGCCAGTTATTCCCTCAGGTTTGGCTCCAGTTGCTGTCCAGGCATTTCTGCAGCACAGGAGCTACACTCCATAAAATTATATTCTAGGTGGTGAAACCAGAAGGGAACAAAAAGAATTTAAAATAGTTTGAAATATAAAACAATAATTTATTTTACTTCATTTTACTTGTTAACGTTTGTAGCTAATGATGATTTCATGAAACTGCTTTTATAATTCAATACATTCAAATCTATAAAGCAAACAGTTACTACCATGGGCTTTTCAAATTCCACAAACTGTCTTATATAAACAAATTAGCTGTACATGCACGTTTCTTCAATAGGTTGCAACATTTGCAAACATGCTTTAAAATCCTTTAAAGCTGCATTATAGTGTACCTTGCCTCAGGCTTTTCAGATGAAACCTCTATACTTTCTTCAGAAACCTTGAAGAAAAAAATGTTTAAATGTTGAGCATAACTCTAAAAACTGCCGTTTGATTAATGTTAAGTATTACAAGAGAATGACTCTAATTCTGAGTTTAAACCTTGAGCTAAGTATTGATAAACAGCACTCTGTGTAGAAGTGAACAACAGTAAAATAATATCACAAAATATGGTTTCACACCAAAAAAAAACATATCTGCAGTTGCTCTTGTGGGTTTTTTGCATTTTTTTTTTTAGGTAAAGAAAAGCACGGGTACCTTTTAATATGAATATAGTTTAAGCAAATTACCTGTGTAAGTATGGTTAATACATTTCTGATATTTAAACACTTCATGTAAAAGGTAACAAGTAAAAAAGTACAATCAGTATTCCAAAAAGCACTGCTAATATTGCCTTTGAAGGAGATGGGCAAGCTTCCTCTCCACTGCAGAATGGAGATCCTGGCACCCACGTTTGTAGAGTTCAGTATTTGAACTATAAACTTGGTGACTGTATCTTATATACAAAAATCTTGCCACATTGAACGAGGCATTGATTCCTACCCCACTGGTAGTGTTTTATGTACATAATTTAGCACTGGGGATTGATTATACAGTAGTCACTGACAGGAAGGAATTGTACACCCGCGTGCCGTCCGGTGACTTCGTTCCATGGGTTAGCAGTTCTTGGATTGTCATCCAATTGTCAAATATTTTTTTATTTCTCTTCTTCATCATTTTTTTGTGGCTCAGTTCAATTATGTTCATCTCCTTCTTCTCCTCTGCACCTTGCTGCTCCTTTAAGCACTCTAACCGGCTCTGCATCATGAACTCCCGTCGCCTCCTCTGCTCCTTCGCCTTCACCAAGTGCTGCTTCCTCTCCTCCTTGCTCCAGTAACGGCCCATCTTCATCTCACTGATGGCATCGTCATCCGTGGTCATCCCACTGCGCTCCTCCTTGATCTTTATGGCCCGTTCCCTCAGCAGCCTGTCCCTCACCGGCCTCTTGGTGATGTAGCGCGTCCCGTCGCTCCGGACCTTCACCTTCCACTCCATCCTGGGCTCGCTCTGGCCCGAGGCCAAGTCCTTGCACATGCTCACCAGGCTCATCTGGCTCTGTGCATATTCCACGGCGGATTTCTGCTGGATCAGCTGCATGTAGCTCTGGTAGTGCTGGGCATGGGCAGGGATGTGAGCGTGTTTATACGGGGAGTGGTGGTATGGGGACACGTAGGAGCCCGAGGGTTTCTGACCGTGAGTGGGGCTTTTGCTGCCATCGCTGCCTTTTCTCTCCTTGCTCTCCAGCTGCTTGCCAAGGTCGGGATCTTTAGCGGAGGCGTGGCATTTACCAGCGCTGGATTCATGGCTTTCTGAGCCGGCAAACAAATTCTTTTGGGAGGCATTATACGCCACTGCCCCCTCGTTACCTTGACAGTTAATGCCTTCTGCAGTTCTGCGCAGGGAATTGTCAGGGGAGATCTCCAGCGTGAGCGGAGTGCTCCGGCAGCTCTCGCCCGTGTTGTAGGCACTCGAGCTGTCCTTGTCGGACTTCTCGGGCAGCTCGGTGATGTCTGAGAGCTCGTGCCTGCGGACATCAATGCTGGTGTTGTAGTTTCGGAAGCCGCTGTTGTGCAGCATCCAGGGCTCCCGGTACTGGTCCTTCAGCTGCTGCATTTTGTGGGCTCTCACGATGTTCAGGCACTCCAGCTCGATGTGGCGCAGCTCCTCGTTGAGCATCTCCAGCTCCCTGTCAACGCTCTCTTGGTCGCTTTTGCTCATCTCCAGGGTGCTGTTGTGGTAATACAGACTGTAGGGGTTGGCAGACTTCACCTGGCACTTCAGCTCCAGCAGCTCCCGGAACCGCTCGCACTCGTCCACGGGGATGCCGAGGAAGTCGACGTCGGTGCAGTCGGCCGAGATGAATGACTCGTTGCTGAACTGCATGTCCCCGCTTCCCAGGGTGTCGTGGCTGTAGGTCAGCTTCTTCTGGCTGCCCAAAGTGTTGGAGGAAGTGGTCTGATCGTCCCCGTTGTTCTCCTGCTCGGAGCTCTCGTCGTTGCGAGTGCTGTCGTCCGTGCGCCCCACGCCGCTGTCCTTCTCGTGCTGGTTGGACAAAATAGTGGCTGTGTCTGTGGTGCCTCCATCCTCCTCGTGCTTCTTCTAACAACAAAAACAGCAGGACAGGGAGTAAAATTATTGCAAGCACATGAAATATTTCAAGGTGTTTATTTTTGAATAGTTCCCTTAATCTATCACTTTTTACACTTTCTGCCTCTTCTATGGAAAGAGTGTTATTAAGAACTCAGAGAAAAGGTGACCAAACCCACAGCCTGCTGTGGGTGTCCTTTTCAGAAGAACCTGAGGTCTGAGTTTCACCTATGTGGCAACAGTGGTAGAAGTCACATTTTCAGAAAGTTTCTTCTCCCACTTAGGTGCACAACGACATCCAGTTCTCCTGCAGTGCCAAAGTGAGAGCAAGTCTCCTCACAACATGGGGAGGCCACAGAGGACACAGAGTTCTAGAAAACTTAAAAAAAAAAATCTAGGCAAAAATTGAGAAACTGCTTTAATCGTACAATGATGGAGAACATAAGCTCATGTCTGTGGCCCTGCATAAAATTTGTAATGCAAAAATGTCTTCTTTGCCTTTCTCCCCTTATATAGGTCTTACTTCAGTCATTTGCCTGAGTTGTCTATTTGGGTTTCCAGGTTTTGGGAGGCTGTTTTCAGTCTGTGCACGCACTTCAAACAGGAGATTCTGTAAGACAGCTCCCCGCCTGCTCTATCCACCATACACCCAGTACTTCTCTCAGTGACCACAGTGACAGGTGATTTCCAAGAATTGTGATCATGTTGTTGTAAGGGGCAAAGCACAAAAGGTACTATTTTAAAACATTTTGGTCCCCAAGATGAAGTTGTGGGCAGTTATGTAATATCTCAATTTTACAGAAAGTCCTTTTGGCTTGATCTTAGTGTCACTTGAGACACCAAGTGTAGTCAGCCAAGCTCAATATTGGAATATTGAGTGCAGTGGGAAGTTTGACAGCCCTGCACACCAGAAGGGCAGTACCTGCTGAAGCATGCTGGCAGTAAATTGCATTGCCTGGTGGTGCTGTTCCTCTAACATGTCCATGTGCAAGTCATCCAGAAAATCGTTTCTGTCATCATCCATCCATCCTTCATCCAGCTGTGTGAAAAGGGAGGGAAAAACCAAACCAGTCGTTGTCAAAAGAATGAAGACTGACATAAATTACGGTTTTTCTTTGTGGACAGTGGTTGGGAAATCTCAGGAGATTCCTTCCTCTGACAGTGCTGCCGTGTCCTGGGAAGGAGCCTGTCCTTGTGCTAAGTGAGGGTATTGACTGTGCTACCTCCTCCCACAGCTGCCTTCATCTCCAACAGCAAGGGTTTATCTTCAACAGCCGTCTGCATGTGAAAAAATTCGGTCTTCTGATCCGAGAAAATACTTCTAAGAGTTGGGGCAGTTTTGGTTTGTGCACAACTTGATTAGGATGTATAAAAATACCCCATAGCCCAAAGCTGGAACATACCTCTTGTGAGGCCGCATCAAACACCAGAAGGAAAACCTGGCTGGGGTCTGTAGGACATTTTTACTCCCATTCCCAATTATCCTCACGGTAAAGATCAGAAATATCCAGGCTAAGAGGACAGTGATGATCCTGACCCTGTGTCTCCAGGTGCACTGGCAAGGGGCTGCTCTCCCAGCACCAGGAGCAGAGACAGATCAAACAATGGTGCTCCCGGCTGTTTGTTCAACACCTTTGTTGTGCTAATCCCTGCTCTACAAAGGGATCTGGTTCAACCTTTTATTACAGCTGAGGAGGCTTCTTGACAGTATTCGAGTACTTTAAGAGACGGTGTATGAAGGGCTAAATAAAAGGTGTTTTAATGAATGAATAATCAATAGCTACAGGAATTAAGAGTTCAGCACGTTCTTCAAAACCGTGGCTCAAAACCATTCATAATACCTTGCACTGATGTTTGTAATAGCACTGCAGCACATATAAATCACCAAATGTCTTAGAAATTGAACTTTAATATAAAATATGTATGTAAGTACCGTGACTGCTGAATTCCATTATTTTAGACCATATATATATGTGCAGTCAAACTGTATAATATGGTTTTAGGTAGATTTGGTAGATTTAGGCAGGTGAAACAATTTGAAAGAACTGCTTTCTACAAAACAGCAGCTGTTTTAATTAAGACTCAAGTGAGGGCTTTTTGTTGCTACTGTACCTGAATTTCTGGTCTTGCCACAAGTAAGGAGATATTCTTGCTCTCCTCGCTGGAGAGAAGTGCCACAGCTTCCTCTCGGTTCTGCACCTCGATGCCATTGATCTTTAAGGAAAAAACAACACCATGAAGTGTTTTCATAGGGACACCTGGATGCTGCTGTGCCGAGCTCTATGGAAATGCTTGGCTGGGTGGATCCATGCGCACATCCCCAGCCTTGGGCAGAGAAGCGCTGGGCAAGTGTGGTGGTTTGGACACATGATGCTGTTCCATCCCCCTGCATGGCACGTGCAGAGCCTTGTTACGAGGGAAGGAAGTGGAATTCTGGGGTTCAGGGCACTTGGAGCACTTCCCGCACGTACCTGGATAATGCGATCCCCTTCTCGGAGCCGCCCGTCTTTCGCAGCGATGCTGTTGGGATCAATCTGCAAATTAAGAGAACTCTTGAGTGCTCTGTGGGGTTGGGAGCTCAGTATTTACTTCCCCTTGTTTCCTGAGTGGTGCATTTTAGTGGAAGGTTTTAGATTTAGTTATGGGTTTCTTTCCCCAAACTGGTGCAAATAATTTGAAATGGATCTGCATGGTAAAAAAATGTTGATGCCTAAAATGCTACTTTTTTCTTGGAAAGGGACAAAGAGAGACAAATGGGCCCCAGATGTTTGCAAATAAAAATGTGTGGGCTTTCTTATAATTTATATTGTTTCAGGAGTAATCAAGAACAAAAATTAAAGGGGGAATAGATGAAAATACTCTGAAGGCCTCATTTGAAATAGAACATTATTAATATAATGAAATTTGACTTCAGTGGGAGCAGGACTGCACTCAGCTTGGAGAAAAAGAAAATAATTAGATTTCTTCCGATTACTGCATTTTGGATTTTGGCTGTTTATCCAACATGGTACAAACAGAGGATGAATGTCTTAACTGCCCAACAACGCAGTTGAAAAGATAAATGGTATCTTATGGAAAGCAGCTCAGTCTTACCTCACTCACATAAATACCCATGTCATCTTCATCATCCGTTCTGTAACAGACAGTGAGGCCAAGCTTGTCCTGGCTGTTCACTCTATGTAAATCCACTTCCTAAGGTTAAAAAAAGAAGGAAAATACATTGTCAGTGAGGCACAGGTGACTGATGGAAGCAATTTTTCAAATGCAATGAAAATATTTTGCTTAAGTGATATAGTGGATGTCTTTTCATTCCACTTGTAGACGAGGTTAACTTACTGAGCAAAACGTGATTATATGCAGACAATCAATACCTGGGACATTTCTGACCCTTCAATCAATACGAAGTCATTTTGAAAATAGACCTTTTATTGATCTTAAGGAAGAAAAATTACCTATATTTCATGTAGTGGTAAGTCTTCAAAGGCTAAAATACTTATAAAGTATGATTTCAATATTTGTCCCAGCTGATACATATTTCCTAATAAGCAGGGAAATTCTCTGGCTTTTCAGAAAAAACTGTAATACTCTATTACTTTAAACTGTATAATTTTCATGAAGTTATCTAATAAATTTCTCAAAAGTGTGACTGAAGATCAATATACTGTCAACAAAGCATTTGGTATTGGTAATAGAAATATAATAAGCATTTCAATATCTTGCAAGCATTTGGTTTCAGCAGGTCATGGTGGTCTTGTTAATCTTGGAGACATTTAACCCATCTTAAAAATGTATGTTCTTCCTCTATGCTTTTTTTCCCCACGAAAAATTCCTGAGGGTTATTTTTTTTCTTTTCTGCTTTTGCTGCTGCTGTGCGACACTGGTTGGTAGGAAGGATTATAAAATCCACGGAGATGCCCCCAGGCTGTGGGATGTTCCTGGCTGGTAAGCAGTGACCATCCCTGCGGCATTTTTCAGTCCTGCCCTCTTGCTTCTGAGGGATATCCCGGGGGTTTAATGTGTTTAACCAACTTCTTGTGACTGCTGTGATGGTCCTGAGGGTGCTGCCGTGGGGAGGAAGGATTTTGCTGCACAGACAGAGGTGTGAGAGCACCTGTAGTTGTGTTTTTATTTCCCTCAGGTAAGGGGAGTGAGTGAGGCTTGGCAAGGTCCTGCTCCTCCTCAGGCCAGGCAGGATGGAGGTGGCAAATCCGGGCTCTGCTGCAAAGGGAAAAGTGGGACCAGGCAAAGGGACACAGTGGGGTCTGAGGGGTGTCCCACCTCCAGGGCAGAACCTGCACTGTGTATTTGTGCTTGGACCCATCATTCCAGAGGAAAAGTCCTGATAACACAGCCCCTTATTTCTGACATCTCTGTTGCTGTGCCATTTAGAAGGGGCAAGACAATAAAACAAGCTGATATGAATAATTTATTGGTGCGTCTAGATGACAGCTGCCAAGATCAGCAATCTCATGTTATTTACTTGTCAACATGTGTAATTTCTTTTTTTCTTTCCCCCAAAGAAGTGTAGCTGTAAATGTCAGTGACATTTCAGCTGGTATTTAAGTGGTTTCAATCAATAGTATCCATGGTGAACTGCTGTGCTTTTTCCCCCCCGCTTTTGTTAGTTAAAGGTTTGAACACAATGCTTTAATAGCCGGGTTTTCTTCAGATTTCTAAAGCTTTGGTGCTTTCTAGAGAGGAGATAGAGATTCTTCAGAAGAAAGATGAGACAAAGTGGATTCAGTTCTGATCTCAGCTGATCCTCAAGAACGCCACTGCAGTCAATGGGTTTATCCAGCATTTAGCCATGGAGTGAACTGGGGGTGAGGTGGGAATTTGCGTATTGAGCCTAATTCAGGCCTAGAACGATTCCCATATTCCCTGCATACTTTAACAAAAAGTTTCATTATCTTCAGGAATGTTTTTATGTACTTTGATTCGAAAATGTGGCAAGAAATTTGTGCTGTGGCTCATTCTACTGCTTGCCATACCGGCAGTGAAAAAATATATATAATGTTAAAAAAAAACCCCACAAAAACAAACAAATATATGGTGACTTTGGCCATTGCTTAAATGGATCCTGTGTAACTACAAACACTTGGAGTGGAAGGAAAGGAGGGAGCAAGCTCTTGTTTTCATTCTTACTTGCCACATGTTTTGACTAACAATAGGTGTTCTTCCAACAGTGTACAGCTATGAAGGGTATCATAATTAAAAAAAAAAGCAAGGGTTTATATTTAAATTCTACCATCTGAGATGTCACCTGTGATGTACTGGAAGGTAATAAAAAATCATTTAGTAAATTAAATAATAGCTCTTTTCCTTTCAAAATATTTATCTGTTGTTTAAAAACACACTCAGAAATAAAGCAGCAAAAAAAGCTAGAGAAAAAAATTATAGAGCAGGTGTTTAGAATCTGAATTTTTATGAGTAATTAGTTGACAGACTTACTCTTGGGTACAATCCCTCTAGTCCTTGGTAGGAAGAGAGGAAGTGGATTTGATGCTACCCAAATATGATAATTTTATGAACTTAAACATAGGAACAGCTGCTTTCTATGGGTCTTTGCGTCAGTGAAATTTTAATATAATCATAAAGGTTTGAAATATTTGAGAGATAAAAGTGTGCAATTCCAGTTGGAGTTGAAGAATCAACACCAGAGTCTTCAAAGCAAAGGTTATTTTCCATATTCAGAGGGAAGTCTGTGTAATGCAGAGACACATGAAAGGGGAAAACAGAAAACTGGCATCTGCAGGTACAGGTATTATGGCAGCTTGAGTAATTGTACCAGGAATTAATTAAATGGAGGAAAATTAATATGGGCCTAGAGAACTTTAAAGGTGTAAGTTCCTGTGTTTGCAATGCCACAGGACTTGCCATTTCTTACAGTTCTGTCTCAGGGGCCGCATTCCTGGGCGGTGGAAGGGACACACTGAGGTTATTGCACACCTGCTCTGGATCCACAGAAAGCAGCTGGCAGGCAGAGGTGCTATCCACAAAGTGTGGGAGTGTAGGGGCTGGGTTAATATGATAAATGTAAAAATTCCGTCTATAAGAATTTTTACACTCACAGATAAGTCAAATCTGCTTCTTCAGATCAGGTAAAAGTGACATTTTGAGAGATGTTCAAAGGAGGATTTGGATGCTCTTTCAAAATAGTCTGTGCAAGAGAAGTGTCTGAAAGATTATTGGCTCCTCATCAAATGCAGAGCCAAGGAGGGCTCACAGAGCTGGTTGCTGAAATCCATCTGGCATTTGCAGCAAGACAAGAAGAAATGAACATGCCCTGTGACATTATACCTGCAACCACTCATCATAATGAATTAGGAGCAAGTGATAATAGTAAATTAACCTCTATAAGCTCAGAAGATCCTTCAATTGCAGAGGATTATTGAATTATTGTACTGCTGATTTAGAATTATGGCCTGTCTGCAAATTTATAAAAATCAAAGTCCTTTCTCTAACAAGACAGAAATGAGCAGTAGAGATCTGAAATGACAGCGATGGGTAAAAATAGTCCAGTCACTCAGAAAGCCTCATCCACAGCTTGCATGATAAGTGCTCTGTCCTTCTCCCTCTCTCTGTAAGACGTGGTGGTTTTTTTCCCTGTGTTGACATCTGCCATACCTGACCAGCAGGGCCCCCTTTTTTGCTATTCCATTAATAGGTTTCACACAGAAAAGAAAGTCAGGGAAATAAATATACAGAACTATTCCCTTTAATACTGCACAAGGCCCTCTCGCTACTTTTTGGCAACTGACCCTGCTACAGCAGGAGGAAAAATCTTGCTCATGCTTTCTCAACTTAGGAAAGTAATCTTTACATTTGTATTTTCGTATCAATGTGGTTTTCAACACAGGTAAATGTGGAAAGGAAAAAATTCCCACCTCTTCACTATTCAAAGGAGAAAATGCTATAAACCAGATTTTCTTTCCAAAATTCTTTGCCCTAGAGAAGCAGAAATCTACCTGGAGGTTTCTGTGGCAGCCCAGCTCTGTGATGGGAATTCTCTGACAGACCATAGAGGCTGGACCGGCTTTAGTCATCCGTGGTGCTGGGGAAGGCTGAAGAAAAGTGTTTCTCACCTTGATGAAAAGAGGTTTGGGATGCCTCAGTAAGATAACGTGGAGGATGCCCAGGCTCTTTGCCAAGCAGATGGGCAGTGGTCCATGATTCAGACCTTTCTCACACAGCACGAGGTGTTGAGGCCAGGCTGAAACCCTCCAGAGCTGAGGGAGGACAACCTTTCATCGCTGGCTTGTGAGCCAGATGAAACATTTTACCACTTTTGCATTTGTTCCAAACAAAGAACATACAAATATTTGTGTTAGAAAGTACAGCTGTGAAGCTTTTTAAACCTTTACATATTCAATCACTGCCTGAAGCAGGCCTGCTTGAGCTGCAGCTCTTTGTATTCAGAGACACAGCAATGCCTTGAGAAGCTCCTGATCAGTGCAGCTCCCTGCAGAGCTGGAGTTTTCATAGAGAAGAAATATATTCACATAAAAGATGCTTTGAAATGCTTTGCAAACCAGGATGGAATAAAAATTGCAGAGTGCCTGTGATGGAGCCTTCCAATTCCCATGTTCAGAGTCACCTCTTGCCTCCCTTGCAAACAGATTATTGGAGAAGGAAAACAAAAGTTTCAACCAAAGTAGCAAAGTACAGCAAAGGGGGGAGAGCTTGAAACCCTGGTACTCAGCTTTTATTCACTGTTTCCTAAAAGCAGTGGAGTATTAATTTCAGATTTTGAAGCACAGATTTTGGTGCTCAGTGTGCTCATCTTTTGCTGATCAGCTGTTGTGGTTTTGTGCTGAGAACACTGGGAGCTGTGCACCGGGTGGGCAAAAAGCTCTTTGAACGAATTTGGTGTCCTCCTTCAGTCTATTGACAAGAACGCTTTATTTCTGTCCAAGACTTGAGTGAGAGTATCAGAGGGAAATTTCTCAGCAGTAGCAAACATTTCATGTAATTTTCATCTCCAAGCTTCACTGACTCTCAACTAACCATTCAGTTGAGTTCAGTTCTTTTCTTGGAAAGAAAGACCTACATACAAGTTGCATATTGGGAAGGGTGAAGACAGAAAGTCAAATGGGAGGGAACAGGCCCCTTTTTGATGTAGAATGTTCTCCTTTGTAATGTGAGAAAGTTCCACCGAGAGAGCCCTCGCTTGGGCTGTGCCTGACAGCTGGACAGACTTGTTTGAATAAACATATTAATGCATAACACTGCTGGGGAATCCTGGAGTGACATTATTCTTCCTTTATGAGCCTGAAATGACTTCTAGCTGGGCCTCTGTGAAGAATGAATGTACTTTTAATTTATAATAAAATAGGAGTTCACGATTTAGTTCCTCTTTACTTGTGGCATGTAAACTTCAAAAGGAAAGAAATGGTATTTATTTATTTTTGTAGTAGAGGATATATGGCAGTTACCTCTGAGTCATCAATTTTAAGACAAATGCTGAGAGATAAAACCGAGAATACAATTTTGGCACCTCAGCAATACTGCCAGCATAAATTCCTTCCTATGGATATTTACATTGGAGGCTTGTTGCGAACTTGGCTATTTCACCTTTTTTGTCTCGTTTACTTGTTACAAATCACTAACCAGTCAGTTATAGACCATAAAAGTTTAGATGAGGAGCTTCTGATTTAAATTCAAAGCACATTTTATAGACATAGAAACCCAGAAGGCTGACTTGATGGCTTTCTTACTTTCGACATTCCTGCTGCAGTCAATGAAACAGTGCCTTTGTGGTCTTTTAAAACATATCTATCAAAAGGCAAACAAAAAAGCAACCAGCCAGTTGAGTCCCTGTTAGCACTTTGACCTTACCATTGATCATAGTCTTTACAATTTGAACAGGAATCTTTAGTGGTTTTTAAGAAATACTATTAGGCTACAGCGACTTTTCCAATGTTCATCTGCCTGTGTTACTGAGCTGATCACCTTTTGCCATCAAGTACTATATCAATGTCAAAATTATTAATGTTGTGGCTTAAGGCATATTAAGGTTTGGCTACTGGAGTGCGTGTGTTTAAACTGTTTTCAGATCAACTGGTTGACCTTCTAATGGAAGCATTATAATTTATCCACAATATTAGATTTCCTAAAAAGTAGATTTTGGAAAGATACTGGTAGAAAACACCAATTTGTTCCACATTTTCCTTTGAGACTGAAATCTATATTTTATTTGTTTTTATTTAAGAGAAGAAAAAAGGCCCTTGTTTGAAAAGTAAGGCCTTGAAGTCTGCTAAGTAGCATTTGTTTTACTGGCACTTTGATTTTATCCTGCCTTTGATTTACGTTTGTATACAGAGATGAATTGCTACCAGATCTGCAGAATTTGAGAACAGCTTGCAAACTTTTTATGGGGTTTTAGTCCTTGATCCTGCAAACACTTTTATAGAAGGAAACAGCCCCATGCTCATGGAACGACTGAACTCTGCTCCTACTGAAGCTGTTGATAAATCTACCACCACCTACTTAAGCAGAGCTTCGGGCAGGTCAGCGCTGCTTGCTCTGACAAATAGGTGTTAGCAGGACCAGGATCTAAGAAATCAGAAGTGTAAGCCAGCTAAGGGTATCAAATATTCTCTTACTGATAATCTTGGATGGATCAGCTGGGTCAGACATTGCTGGCAGTATTTAGAACTATTGGGATACTTTGCTACTATTTATTACAAACAATTAAAAACACTTCACTGGGTCAGTACTGCTTAAGTATCTTGCAGAACCCCACAATTTACATGCTGCACTTTAAATGCTTGAGAGCAGATTATTAAAATTAGGAAGGAGGAAACTGTAGATGAACTTCTGATCGGATATACAAGCACTAAAACCAAAAGTGATTTTTAAATATTTGGCAGGGAAACGGACTTGCACACCTTCATGACTGGTTCAACTTTTATTATCTGTAATTTCATATATATAGACGTATGTCACTTAAGTAATGAAAAAGAGAGGAACAGCTTAGTATAGTGGCAAATCTATCTTGGCCTTGTCTTGTAAACCTAACATACTTCTAAATTGTATGATCAAGAACATCTGTTTCTCAGCCAGGGAGTATTTAAGGGAAACTCACACATTTTTACTGTGGTTATGTGGAACAGGTCCTGCCACTCAGCAAAACCTTCCACATTTTCAGAAAGCCTAAATCAGCACACTTACACAGAATTTAATTAAAGGAATCAATGACTTCATTATTTATGTTAACTTGTTAGCTGAAGATCATCAGTGCCTGGCTCACAGTTCAATGGACTGATAAAGGTATCAGCAACCAGTGAACAATGTTATCACAAATACCTGCTTTGAAAAGTCTTTTCACTGTATACAATTCAAAGACCCTGAGGTGCACATGGGAAATGAAATAGTTACTTAGATTAAGTACCTCTAATTCCAACTCATCTCGGTCCATTTCTTGATGAATTCCTCCCATGTAGTCATTTGGGTCATAGTACTCGTGCACGGATGGATGGCTGGAAAAAAAAGGTATTTTTTAGGGCAGCACTCAGGACTTCAGTGGAACTTGTTAATGCATTCCAAGCTTGTAGGGAGATGATGGACTAACCCCCACACTGAGGAGCTGCATGTGGTTAATTCTATAAGCTACACCACTTACCCCAGTAAGTGTTTTAAACGAAAATTCCACGTACTGTAGGAGGACAGCCTGCTGCTTTTTACTGCTTGAGCTCTCCCACACTTCCACTGCCTATACTTAGGAAGTTGTAAGCAGGTAATGCTCTTGTGATCACTGTTGTCTGTGCTGGATTGTTTTATCTGCAGTGAAAGTAAACTCCCTTTAATTCTCTGTTAACTAGATACATGTCTGAGGCTATTTATGTAACAGCATCTGCTAATTGGCTAAGATAGTCAAGTTGTTAAGAGGCAGGCGAGATTAATCTGAATGGGATTGGGAGAAGATAGAGGAAACACTAGGAAAAAATGCCTGTGCTTTCACATGCTGGGTGACAGCACACCCAGAGAGCTGAGTGTGGGCCCTCGCAGGAGAAGGGCTGTGAGGGAACACCAGCACCTCCAGCTCAGACGAAGGGCACCAGTGATCCAGCAGCTTGGATCTGTCTAATGATTAAGGAACAATACAAAGTTGATAGGGCTGAGCTGGAATAATGCAGGCATGTTGCAACCTAAATCATGGAATGATAGAATCATGGAATAGTTTAGGGTGGAGGGCACCTTAAGGAAAATCTCATTCCACCCCTGCCACGGGCAAGGACACTTTCCACTATCCCAGGTTGCTCCAACCTGCCTTGGACACTTCCAGGGATGCAGCAGCCACAGTTTTCTGGGCAACCTGTGCCAGGGCCTCACCACCCTCACAGGGAAGAATTTTTTTCCTATATGATTCATCAGGAATTAATCTTTGCCATTTTCTTAGCGTAACCGGTTTTGCAGTTGGTAAGTCAGAGACACTGAAAGCCCCTCCTGCAGATGAGGCTGGGAGTGTGCAGTGTCGAGGCTCTAGGAATAATCATGTTCTCTCCACAGGCTCCAAGCCCTGCTGTTTGTTCACTGCAAGCTCAAAGCTACAGCCCTTTGTCAAGTATTTCCACTAAATCGTGCTGCTGTGCTTGAATTTTCAATGGGCTGGGAATAGGTGGCCGTGCCGGAATATCCGCTGGAACCATCCTTCAATTAGCAGAGAGAGCCGTGAGAGGAACAGACCCTGCACACAGAATGGTCCTGGCTCAATGTGTGGAAGTTAATGTGCTGTGAAAGCCGCTCAGGAGCAGTGCAGGATCAGTGCCTGTTCGTAGCCAAACGCTATTTCCCAGGAGTGCTGGCAGGGGTGCCTGGAGAGGCGCACTGGGGGTGGGTGCACACCAGTCCTGCCTCTCACCCTGTGCAGGATCACCTCAAAACCAGGAATTGCCGTGGCTTGGCCAGATCAGTCTCTCACACACAGCAACTGAGAGGGTCAGAATCCTTTCTGTTCCCTGTGGAGATGCGTGGCAGGATGACAGGCAATCTGCAGGGGCTCCTTGGGGAGCTGTTTTCCTCTCGAACAGCATGTGAGGGCGGGGGGTGTGTGTGCCAGGAGATAATTGTCATTTGTATTTGTAAGTACAAAAGCATCAAATTACCATTAACAATAATTAAAATTTGATTCTAAAACATCCATGACAACACTGGTAAGTAATTTTAGTCCTAGAAAATAACTTATTCGAGTAACAGTGCTGCAGGGTTATAATAAAGTAATTAATACACTGGAACAGAATGTAGCAGCTCTTAGCATTACACAATTTATGGCAGCCATAAAAAATAAAGTTAAAACATAAGCAACCCAAAGAGGCAGTGAGAGGAATTACAAAACGCAATAACTTTATCCATCAAATGCCAGCAAAAAAAAATGAGCTTTATGAGGCCATGTTGTGACTCAGTGGCATTACTCATGTGAGTAATGTCTTGCTAATGTGTAGGAAAAATGAAAATGCTGTGAGTTATGGCTCAGCAGTGGAAGAATCCTGGCTACTTCTGGGGAGTCCATGTTTACCAGCAAGCGAAGGTGAGGTTGTGAACTATTTGTAACACGCCATGTTATGGGAACACAAGGGTTTCTGAGGCTCAGAAAAGCATCGCTTACTCTTCAGGCAGGAGGTAGGGGTCCAGCACGGGGACGGGCGGGGTGGGCGAGCCCATCTTGCTGAGGGCCATGATGTGCTCGAAGGTGATGTCGGTCTGGGTGCCCACGTCCACCAGCTGCGGGTCGTGGGCCGGGGCGAAGGCCTTGGCGCGCGGGGCCCTCCTCAGCACCTGCACCACGATGGGCTCCTTGGCCGTTTTGAACGCTTCCACCGCCTGCTCGTGGGTGGCCTTGGATAAATCCTTCCCATTGACCTGCGGGGAGAAAGGAGCAAAGCCGTGAGGGACCCATCCCAGCTTCCAGCCAACCCAAGGTAGGAGCAGCCAGTGCCAGGAACGATCCCCGCAATCTTGTGCATCTCTCACTTTCCCCTCTCGCTACAATACCTTTACAAATCCTCCGCTCTGCTTTTAATTTTGATAGATTTTACTGGGCTCGCTCTTTGAGGTGAAGTACAAACCAGCATCCCATTTGTTTCTTGCAGATTAGAAATCCCTCAGCCCTTGTTCAAACACAAAAACTTATTGATTCTCCCGTAGTTTTTCTAGTTTTTGTTTGCCTTTTAGACTCTTCATCTTTTTGCTGAACAAAACCGAAACTACAAAACTACGTGTTTGTGTCTGATAAACAATTTTTCAGATGAAACATGATGGTGGTACTCAGTCACTGCAATAAAAAACTCCATTTTAGAGTAGTGGATAGAAATAACACTAGACATGCCAGGCCATGAAATTGGGGGGATGAGAACAGAATTTACACGCTGCACTAAGTACACACTGTAATGCCATGTTTAGTCACGTTAAAAGAAGTGGGGCACCTGAATGAGAACATTACTCAGCACAGTAACTGAATTTAGCCCATACTTAACATATTGCCCAGGGCAAAAAGCTGGCTGATATAAAGAGGGTTAACTCGAGTGCAGAATAGATTGAAAAGGCTAAATTCCTGCTGAATTACCTTGTGCACGTAACACTTTTTTCACTGTCATCTTGGGTTTACCTTAGAGAGGTGATGACACCAGGGTTATTGTGAAGCCAGCTGAGAGTGGAAGGTGTTAGCATGACATTTACATTACACAAACACTTGCACCGCACACCATCGCTCCCAGTAATGCACAGCGTGTAAAGTTTGGCCTGGTCAAATTAAATATCATTAACTCGCCCAATTGAGCAGATTACTTTAGAACAGTTTGTACAGCTGTAAAATTAGGTTGAGTGTAATGTTTTCTCTGGAAAAAGGAAATGCTGATTATGGTTTGAGTTTCATTATTTGCTGCAAATTAAATGTTGCACATTTTACTGTGCGCATCCTAAGTTTTTTTGGTTTTTAGGTACAACTAAACCCAACAAGCAAGCAAAATAAAAGAATCTAATTTGCAGCATGTAGCGTTTTTCAGAAATGTGCTCAGAATAACTCTTGAGCAGGAAACTCTTTATGTGAGATCCTTTCTTCATCTTTATAGTAAAACCTGGTAAAATCCTGCAAAGGACAGATTTCCAGCTCATTCCCAAATGCTGTAATGAACCTGGATTACAGTTTAGTACAGGCCTCCATTTTAATTTAGGTTCCTTAGGACACTTTTATTTCTGCAAATCCACGGACTGGCATCCTCTTTGTGCTCTCCTGTGCAATTGTTACATAAATAATCATAACTTCAAGGACAGGTTGATGTCATGCAGCGAACAGGCGGTAGCTGGACTGTGTCATAAATTGTTACTACAGCAATTATTTCCAAGTAGTTTCCTGACTCTGTTGTCTGCAAGCTGATAATGCCATGAAAAAGAGAAGGTGCTGCACAGCCAGGAAGAAGGACATGGGACTGGATTTTAGAACTGGGGTGATGAGCCAGCTAAATTTTAATCTACAACCTCTCCTGCTGCAGAGGGACCTTGTGTAGAAAAGGTTTGTGACTTTCTGGCATTCAGCTTTCAGTTGGTAAATTGATAACTCTACAAGCAGAGCTATATTCCATGTGTATACAATTTTAAACCATGGGTTTGATAAGGTGGCAATGATTACAGTTAAATGAAAGCATAAGTCACTGTACTGCTGTTATTATGGGTTTCTTAACCCACTTCAAAGATATGGTTGGGGATTTTGTCTTTAAAAGCTAATATTTTTATGAACTGTGGCAGCACCCACATCGTATTAGGCAAACAATTCTTTGGACAGTAGCTGTTCACATGACGAATGGTTTTGGGGTCAATCTGTGGACCCTTTACGAGAGACTGATTCCTAAACTCCAACTGAGTGGAATCCTTTTAGCTCTGCAGGTTCCTGGTCTGATCAGCAGCCTTGGCCACTGTGCTGGATGCTGATCTATGAGATGTGGTCAGAACTGCACTAACAAATGATGAAAGAATATGCAGTGATGTAAAAATACGCTTAAAGTGATTTACAGCAGGGAATTGCATTTCTGAATCTGGTTCCTAAAAAACCTGCAGTAACTGCCATAATATGGGGTAGATGCTGAGCAGTGAATAGTTTGTAATTACTTTTTTTTTTAAAGTATTTCCCATCTCAGCACACCAATAATATCATTTTCCATTAGAGAGAAATGAGGATGGAAGTGTTAAATATTTGGATAATACAAAGCAGTAATTCCCAAGTCTGCTCATGTATAACAGAGATAAATTGCTTTTTGGTCTAGAAAAAGTAGCAGGTATTGGGATTTTATTTTTAATAGCACAAAATGATGCAGAAGAGAAATATCCTGGGATGATCTCGATGTCCTGATTCCTGATGTCTGTGCGGAGTCAGTATTTGTGGCTAATCCTGAGTCTAGCAAATAGGTGCTAACTAATATGTTTAGTTTCTATCTGGAAAATTTGTCACAATTGACAAATAATTATTCCCAGTGCTTAAAAGCCAATAAATAAATCTGTACAGCTTTGCTTTGTTAAAAAAAAAAGGGGGGCTTTATATTCATAGACTTTATTCCTAATGCTGCTGAATTGTGCTCAGCAATTTTTTTCCTTATAAACAGTTACATCTGAAATAACACAGGAAAAAAAAAAAAAATCCATGCACACGAACGCTTGAGAAGACTGCCAAAAACGACAAATATGCACAATTTCTTAGGAACACGCCATGTGACACAGACAATGGGATCTTTCACGGCACAAAAGATGGATAAATTAGCTTGTGTGAAAGGGTGAAATGCTTAGCTTCTGGACCTTCTTAGCATTGGAAATATCCTGAATATGGAGAAAGCTGTAGATAAAGGGCAGTGACTGGAGTTAAACTGAGCTGAGTGGACTTGGATGAAATTCGTGATGCAGCCAGATAGTGGGTTTAGCCACTGCATGAGGCAGGGACACCAATACTCTGAATTAAGACCAGACAATAAATAAGGAAGGGATGCTTGAATTTTATTGTATTTTTTTAATAGAAGCTATGCAATTATTATGGAATAGCATCGCATTTATAGTATTTTATTTTATAGTTTGTACTCTACGTTATATTCTTCTGCACTGAAGTAGGCTGGAGAGAGGACCCCACCTAAACTCTACATTGTAGAGGCAGCAAGAAATCTGTGGATAAAAATGGCACAATCCTGTCTAGGAGGTCTGTGCCTCCTGGAAGTTTCAGCACTCAGAATGAAAATGGAAATAGTCACTTGAGCTCGATTTGATGCTCACTGGAGTCAAGGGGTGTTTTGCTTTTGCAATGCCTCAGTTCAGGCTCTGACTGAGAGAGGACATTAACAGCAAAGCAAGAAGTTATGGAGCCGAGTGTGCCATCAGCATTCCATGGCCAAACTGAGATAATGGAAAGGAAAATGCTGCCATGGTCAATTAAGGCAGAAGTGATGTATATTTGTAATTGAGAAAGAGAGATGACGCCCGAAGGCAGAACAGGGGAGGCCATGGCACAAATCCAAATGGGTGATCCCAGCAAACAAATAGATGGAAAGGATGTCTTAAACTCTCATTTTGATCAGGGAGCTCTTATTAACTCCTATTTCCAAGAAGTAAACGGTCAGAAAAATAAACAGGAATTAATGTAAATAAGGAAAGAAAAAACCCCAATATGCTTATCTGGCCCCAAATAGAAGCAGCAGAACTTCAGTGAGGAACTCTAAACATCAGGTGGAATTGCTGAGGAGCATCCCATGACAGCTTAGGAGGTGTGAATGCAACAAATATGTGGGTATAGTTTGAGATCAGACTCCTAAGAGCCATGAAAAAGGCTGGAAAAGTTTGAGTGCTGCTTTGGAGATAAAAGGGTAAAAACAGGCAGTAGGATCTTGGGGAGTGTAGTGTTGGTAAGACCTAAGTGCCTTCCTGAGTCTGTTTTCAAATCTCTCTCAGTTGGTAGCTACACATTAAGTAGAAAGAACAAATAAATCAGTGATGATTTGTGATCAAAAAAAAACAAACCCAGAGAAAAACCCTCATTTCTCTTTAGGCTTGTGAAGAATTTGCTGTACCTCACTAGGACATGGCTTTCCATGTAATTTTCCAGTGCTGTGAGTGTGTAAGGAATTGAAAATACAACAGCTTCTCTCTGTTGGAGCTGTGCAAGGCACCTGGCATCCTTCCTGTTGAAATCCCCTTCCTCTATTAAATCTGGATATGTCACAGTGAAATACCTTTTGCAAGGGCAGATTTGCCCACGTTTTTATACTTTGTATAGGTGCTTTTACTTTAACAATTATTCTACTGAGAGGTTTGGGATCCTCCAGCGATTCCTCAGCCAAGTGCCACTGTTTAGATGCTAATTTCCTGAGGTCAGAATTGGCACAGGGTCAGAGGCTGGAGCCTTCCAGCCTTCCCACTGTGAGGACAAGGCTGGACCTCCTGTGCAAGGCAACGGGAGTTTGCAGCCAAGGCTGGGATGGCAGAATTGTTCTCAGTTACTAGAAAACACATTCTTACTTCTGTTTGAGGCATGAGGCAGGATAGTACATGGCTGTGCTATTACATAAATGTCATTTTATCAATAGCTGCTGCTTAATTATTGAGCAGGGTGATTTACATGCTTTATTTCCCTGCGTGGGAAGAGAAGACTAATTAATTACCACTTTTTAATGGCAGACATAAATTAGAGGCTTTCAGGTATATCAAAATATGTCACTTGTTTACAAGTGGACAAAATTTCCTCCTGGTTGCCACCAATTCTTATTTTCTCCTCCTTCTGATGCAGTGCTTATGGAAACCCCAGTAGAGGTGGTTTCTCTTTTCCTGTGAAAGCAGAATTAACACATCTGGGTTCTTTACATGAGAAGGATGTTCCTGGAGCTGGTTCCCAGCTTCCCACTTGCAGCCACAGCAGGAGCACAAACAGGAGCCCCTGGGAGCCCTGAGAGGGGACACAGGGACAGGGCTGTGACAGGAAGGGGCTGGCGGAAGGGAAGTGGGGAGGATGCTCAGGGAATGGAGGAGTTCAGCACTCAGGCATGAGCAAACATCATCTGCAATAGTGCAGATGAAGTGACTTTGGGCACTGGTGGAAGCAGTCACTGAAAGGCTGAGAAAGCCAGAAAATCCCTGTGCAGAGCAGTTCAGTTACAATTATTTTGTACTTTATTTTTGCTTCAGTTGTGTGTAACATTGTTTTCTG
This sequence comes from Eulacestoma nigropectus, assembly GCA_013397775.1. Taxonomy (NCBI): domain Eukaryota; kingdom Metazoa; phylum Chordata; class Aves; order Passeriformes; genus Eulacestoma; species Eulacestoma nigropectus. The sequence goes on from VZTE01000186.1 coordinate 1,769,076, forward strand.
GATGTTGGGAGCACACAGCAGAAACCAGACGAGTTTCAGTAAAAGCAAATTATTTTTTTCCATTAATTTAGACTGATTTCTGGGGGTTTAATGCCATGAATGATAAACATTTGTATGCATTGTACAGCTTCTTGGCTCTTCTGTGCCTCACAAATGTCACAGAGAAAAAAACTTTTCTGCCTAAGAATGAGTAAGCAGCTTTTCTTTGTAGAAATTCATGCAAATCCTTGGGAAGTGCACTATAAAAATGCTAGTTCTGTTAGACTACAGACGTCTCTGCTCCATTTAAAATGCTCTTTATGGTCTGATTCACTTCTTTAGCAAGTTCTTAAGGAGTCTGCATACTAAGAAAAAGCAGCACAACTTTAAAGATTTTTATAGAAGCAAGAGCAGCAAAAAGCCTATTTTATAACCCCCCTTTTCCTCAGGAATTGGAGAAAAAAGGTTCAAAATATAGGTTAATTCTTCTTGCAGCTCCATCTAATCCCTCTTTTATTTCCCTCATATGTACAGTCTCCCTCTTTTTCAAAACCCCAGAATTATATTGTTTAGTAATAGACTGTTTCCATGTGTGTGCATTTCCCTTCTGCCTTGTGAGCCATCCATGACAAAACAGTTCAGACCAAGGAAAAATTCTTTTACTTAAGAGCACAGAATACATTTGTTCTCCAAACCGTTAACTTGCAAATGGAAAATCTTGGGAGAAAGACCCTGGAAATAAAGGAATTTTTATTTTGCTAGTAATTAGCACATTTACGCATTAACAAGGCAGTGCCAGGACTGGCTGTAGCATACCAAGATGCTCTTGGTTGGGTTCTCAGGCTCTGCTCCTGTGGATCACAACTCAAAATAAAACCACAGGGAATTTTATCGTTTGCTTCAATGAAAACAGAGCAATACTGGGGCTTCTGAGACTTCTGGACTTTCACTAGAAGCAAAGTTTACTTGAAGCCCTTTTTTTCTTAAATATGCATTAATCATGCTATATGGCCTTGTATTAGGGCAGAAATGCTTTTCCTTATTTTTTTTAAGTGATCTTTCGTGTATCTTTTCTTGGCTTAATAACCCAGATCTATCTAAAACACAGCCAGAAGTTTACAGGCCTCCCCTTTTTAATGCCTCTCTCTGCCATTTCTGCAGCGTGACCCAGAGGGGGCCAATCAATGGGATCTCTGAGTGAGGTACAAATGAGCCATAAATAATCATGAATTACTAATGACTGGGATTCAGCAAGTGTAATTACCCGTTTTCTCACATCCTCTGCTTTGTCCACCTCTAGCACTGCACCTCCAGTGTGGCTCCTTGGGAAATGCTCTTGCCCTTCCCACATGTGCCTTTCCCAAGAGGCAAAATCTGTGTCTATGTACTCACCTAGTACAGGAAAATACAGAATTTTTATGAATTACACCTTTTTAAGGCTGTGTATTCTGTATTTATGTTTAAAATAACCCACAATGAGAGTGAACAGCATCAAGATGAATCTGTTTAGTTGAGGGTGCAATGTGATGTGGATTCAAGCTGAATTTGAGTAGCATAAGAAACCAATTCTTGTAGTGAATCAGACCAAAAGTCCCTGTAGAAAAGCACCTTTCTCCCACAGAAAAAGGGAATGGTCAAAGATTAAGATTTGGAGGGAGCTTTCCCCTGCTATTTCCCTGCTATTTCCAGCACCTACAGTTGGTAAGGCAATATTTAATACCATACCTCAATGAAAACCAGAGTAGTACAAGTTTCTGGTGTACAGACCAGGGTTTCAAATAATACTGATATTTTAGTAACAAATCAGACCATGCAAGCACACAGCAAAAGCCAGTGCTGCCTCTGGAGATGTGCTCCAAGCAAACAGACAAAAGGAATCTCGTACAGATGCGAAGATGAAACACAGAACAAGTGAGTGATCTGCCTGAGGTCACATGAGAGCACAGCACAACTGAAACCTCACATCCCATCTCCCAGACACTGTGTTTAAGATCATTCTAATTCCCAGCATCCCATTTTTACACTGCTGTTCATTGTTTGTAGTTTTTAAGTCCATCTTTCCACTCTCTCCCTTCTTCCACAAACACCTCAGTGATGCGGGACAGGGAAAGAGCAGTTTTGGACAGCTCTGAAGATCACTTGTGTTAAAGAGGGTTATTGAAGCTGGTTCCAAGAAAAGATGGAAAAAACACCCAGGGCTGCTCTGTGAGAACCCAGTGACAGACCCCAGTGGGTTTGTCAGTGAGAGGCCCTGCTGCTTCAGGAGCTTTGCCACCTTGGACCTTCCCCAAGCAGAGCTGAAGTGGGTGAAGAAAACCAACCTCAGAAGGGGTCATGTAGGCAGGAGTCCCACCACCACCTCCCTCCACCCTTCCAGTCCATGCTGCCATGGCCATGAGTTCTCATAGTGTGACATTGATAAAAACACACCTTCATTTTCCTTTGCTTTTGGCTAAAACTGATGGCAGTCACACAGATGCACCAGGTCAGACACAAGAGCTTCTGCTGCAGTCTGAAGCACCTCTGCCGAATTTAAAAATTCTTATCAGCTGTGATCTTCCAACATATGAATAACTGCTTTCTCTAAAATGATGTTCAGTTCTCACTTGGCAGGAATGTACAGGATATTGGTTTAAAGTTGCAAAAACTGCTCTTGTTGCACTTCCATTTGTAGTTTTTTTAGTATTTGGGATAATTTTGATATATTAGTGACTAGTTCCTATGCCAGTGGACAATGTGTCCAATCACCTCCATGTCCCTACCCAGGATTATCCCTGTATGGACACAAGGAAGAAAACACAGCCATGATTCTGACCGTTTTTGTTTTGGATGGAGGCATCTGGCTTTTTGCCTAAAGATATTCAGTGTTAATAGGAAGTTTTTCTTCAATTGTCACTGCGTAAAGTAGTGAGTATTGTAATATTTTATGTTTACGTATATTTGATATTATTTATTCTGCCCCTCTCCTGTCAAATCCCTGACTTGCTACCAAGATCTGGAGGGCCACTTGGATCTTCTTTACCCACCAAATCTCTGCAAGGACCCATCCCAGTGTTCGTGTAACTGCAGAGTTGTCCTGTCCCAGCGAAAACGGAGCCTGACCTTTTGTTCCATTATTAATGAACACAACAAAACACATTTATTGAATCTGCACTTTTTCATTACTCCATATGTTTCCTTTTTTCCCAGCCCATGTCTGACATGTGACAGTAAAGCACAGAGTGATTGTCCCTGGTGCCTTCTCCCTTGTGACTTCTTGCCACCTGCTTCATAGCATTAAACAGATGTATAAGTGTAAAGCATCACAAAACTCATCCCTTCAATCATTCATCATTTAAAAAAAATCCTAATAAATCCATGCTATGGCTGAGCATTTTATCTGCCCACTGTAAAGATGAAAGGCACTGTAGATTTTAGGAAGATTATGTAGCAGTGAGACATTTGATGTGCAGAGAAGGTCAAATTATGCATTTATATCACAGGTGACCATTAGGCATTTGTTTATTTCATACTGCATCTTGTTTATGTTCCTTTAACGGCCAAAATATTCCTCTAACTTTACAATAAAGAATATCTTCCAGAGAAATCCTAACAGAGGCATTGCATTATTCATCATCAAGTGAAGAGGAAAATTTCAATTGCCAGTTTCTGGTAAATGTCTAATTAGGAAAGGGGACTTGTGAGCCACAGACAGGCGCCACGATCATTAAAGGGCAGTTTTCTGAAGATTATGAGTCTCCAGTCTGTCAAGCAGAGTTTTTCTACAGCTCAACTCATTCTGCAGTAGAAAACCCTGTCTAGAACAAAGCCCTTGGAATTAACATCTTGTTTAAGCAAACACATGCCTACTTTGAAGTAAGTGTGATAGGTTCACAACTGTTATTGAGGTCAAGTTTAATGGTAGTGAAGTGACAGAATCGAACTTCAGCGCTAGTCTTAATTTCAGCTGCAGCACAGGCTGTACATACAGAGCACTTGAAGCCATACACTGTGTTTCAAGTAGAGCAGTTCCCTATAATTGGCACCACCACTTCGGTCTTAACATGGAAAACTACTGAAATGTAGAGCAACTAATTCTCTGGCTGCCCAATTAAATTTGAGGGTGTGAAAAGCATATGTACAGAGGCAATTATTTCTGTTTTCCAAATCTTACAGTTTTGATTAGATTTTTTTTTTTTTTTTTGAGCTGCATGTTTATTTTGGCAAGCTTCACTTTGGCCCTGCTTTAGGATAACATCATTGCTCTGTAGGTTTAAGTCTAGTTAGACTGTTTCCTTGAATTAGGCTTTCTTACTGATTGATTACTTTAGTCTCATTTTCTCGAGTCTGAACACGCGAGTGGAATTCTGATGGTGAAGGGAACTGCTCTGGTGATTAGCTCAGTGCAGCGGGTTTGTGTGGGAGTTCTGCTGGAGAACAGTCCCTTGCAAGCAATGCCACTGGAAGTTGCCAATGGAAAACAGTGTTGGCCTGTTCCTCATCACTGCTGACCTCTCATTAGCACAGAATTTGTATCTGACCTTGGTGCTTATTTAGCCTTGGCCACAGAGCATCTCAGTCTGGTTTAAAACACAAACCCAACTTGCCCACTATTGTTTTTTTACCAACACTCTCATTTTTCCGTGTCTCGGGGCTGTGCCAGGCCAGGAGCATGTGAGAGAGGCTTTCAAGTTTCCGACACGCTGAAAGATCATGGCAACAACTGTTTATTTATACATGAACTTTAGTATTTGTGAGAGGTGCCAGCTCAACAATCACGGAGCAGAATCTTCTGACCTCGGCTCAGCTGAACCAAGGGCAGTGGCAACATGAGCTTGTCTCCTGCCAGCCTGTCCTTACCCTGGAGGGACAGCCTGGAGGAAAGGGCTGGGCTCTGTGCTCACTTAGCTCAGGGTTTCTCAGCTGAAAGTTCTCAGTTTTGATGGGCTATTCTTATGGTATGTTTCCACTGCAAGCACTGGGTGAATTCCGTCATCTTAAATCCCAGGGAACAGTTTTGAGCACTGCCCATGCAGGTTAGAGTCATCTGTGATTTAAAATTCTATGTTGATACCCTTGGAAATTCTTCCAGTGGAAGGTATCCTTGCCCATGGCAGTAGGGTTGGAACTACAAGATCTCTTTAAGGTCCCTTCCAACACAAACCATTCTGTGATGCTGTGAGGCTTCCATAAAACACTGTGTCCCTTTAGGAAATGATTTCACTGTTTTTACCTCCCATACTGTGGGCAATGTGTTCTTAGTGTGAAGTAGGTACCGAGCAAGTTCCTTAAATTGCAGGCTTAATCTTATTTTACTTCATTTTCCAAACTCAAAAGCTCTATCTCAGATGACTAATTCTTCTCTAGGTTTCCTCCAATGGAGTTTACTTTTTAGTCCCCCAGTAATTTTCATACAAAGGGAAAAGCCCTAATTTCTGTTATTGTTTATGTAGGAGTTGATGACATTGAGAAAGGCACATCGAAAAACTGGTGTAAAACACCCTCCCAGTTTTCTGGTTTTCTTTCTTCCCCCTTCTTCCTCCATTTCCACAACTTTTAATCTTCTGAAGAAGATTTTCATTTAGCCAGACACCCAAAAATCTAATAGCATATATCACCACTTCACTTCACATACTGTATTCAACTGGGATACATCCAAGATGGGATATGCATCCCATTGCTGCCACGCTCATCAGTGGTGACACTGCTCTGCACCAAGGCTCCAAGCTGCCACAGTCCCCTTTGTATTTGTACCACAAAGCATTGATATGCACAGCTACAACAGACTAATGACGAGGTGTCTTAATTTGGTTTTTATGATGTGATTAAAGGTACAATAAGGTAAGTGCTCAACAAGAGGGAAGACCATTGTTCTGCATCATTAAGCTCACAGCGGCCCAAAAAGAAATTGTAGGCAATGTGCCAAAGCCCTTAATGAAGAGGATCTCTTTGAATTATCTATGGATGAGGAAGGGATAAAGCCTGAGCCCTGGTATATTTGATCCTCTTTGTGCTCACTGTTACGAGGACTTACAGAGCCAGCCGTACCAGACCTTCTGGAATTGTAATTTATTGAAGCATTAATTTCCCAGCCACACTAAAGCTCTTGGCCTAATAGAGAAAGTGCAGTTATGTACTATTATTAATTCCTTCACGTGTTTTCTGAATTCCTACATCTTGGAGTCATGAACTTTTAAAAAATAAGGCTAAGGGGATTTATTTGTAACAATGCTCAATATTCCCTAAAACCACGTTATGCAAATTTTGTCTAACTCAGACTTCTTAAATAGCAATGCCTTCTTATCACATGATATTAGGGTTACATGGATGACACAAAACCACTGTAAGAGACATTTTCTACTGTTGGTAGATTTTGAAACTTTTATCTTCTATATTCTGTAATTTTAAATGACAGTGATTCTTCATCTCCCTCACCGTTAAATTTTAAGTGATTGCTCTTGTGTGTAGGTTACATGAGGACGTATTTTTGTAGTTGCAGTGACATATAATTATCTGGATGTGCTCCATAAGCTATAGAATTCCCTCCCTCATCTTGCAAAATAGAGAAATCAAAGTAGACCCCTGTTAAAATAATTTTGCACAGTTATTTATATTCTAGAATAATCAGGGATTATAGTCTTAAATAATTCAGGTTTTACTATGTTAGAAGTCCCAGTTTTACAGGATTACATGCACCTTTCGCTTCTGTGGAAACTGAGGGTATTCCAACAGTGTTTCCCAAAAGACTTCCACACTTAATGAGGAGCACTGGGCACTCACACATTGCTGAAACCAGGCTGCAGCACTCTGCAGGTTGATTTCTAAATCCAGACTCCTGCCAGGGCTCTGCACCTGCAGCCAGCACTGGATAGTTCAGTCATCTCAGATATCAGCAGGAACTGTTCCTGCGACTGATTTCAGGACATGTATTTAAAGAATGTGGTCCTGCATCTGTTGGGAGATGTCAGTAAGTTGCAAAGGTTCTCTGCCACCTTCCCTTCATGACAAAAATTGAGCAAGCTTCCTGAGCAGTCACAGCGTTCGTGATCTGGTGCTGTCTCTCTGCCCTGGTTGTTGTACTCCTGAATGTGACTCACTGATAGTCCCCAAACCCAGACTGGGCAAAAACTCGGCAGGATAAGGAAGTTCCCACAGCCACTGCTGTATCTGAGCAGAGCATTCTGCTCACACACCACACCTGGCCCCAGGTGTGCTGCTGCAGGCAGCATCCACAGCTGGTTCTCAGTTCAGAACACTGTCTGAAAAACCTGACTACCTCCCTCTAAAATTCCTCCCCCCATCACATGCACAGCAGCTTAGCAAGTGGAAGTGTGCTGGTATAAATAGAAATGACAGTCCACATGTCTTTCTATTTGCTCCCACAGGTTTTTTTTTATTCCGCAAAGCGTCAGCATCCTTTGGGTGAGCGAGCGAGGATTAGATCACAACTACGTGGTTAAAATTTAATCACTTCCCTACCAGCATAACATACAGACCACATCTTTTATTCACTTTGTTGTCAGTGACATCAGTATCTGGGATCAGCTGCAGGTGGGAAGGCAGCAGGACACGGGATTGCTGAGCAATTCCCTCTGCCGGCAGCACGGAGCAGCGCTGGGAATGTCACCCAGCAATTGTCACTTATCCTAAACCACCTCAGGAATGGCAAGGGGGTAAAAATACAGCTCGAAGGATCTGGGTAGTGTCTGTCCATCCAGAGTCTTTGTACAGACAACCCACTTCACCTTTTCAGTGTTAACTGCGAGTGTATATGCCTGAGAGTGTTTCCAAAGAGACCTGCAGGAATACATCCTGAAACACCTGGCCATCACTTTGCAGGGTTCCATCCCGCTGCCTCAGTGCAAATTGTACTGTAGATGTGACAGAGGAGGGAATTTCAGAGGCAGGCAGAAGGAAAAGCAGAAACAGGAAATAAAATTCTTGTAATAGAGGCTGATGTGTTAATACATTTATAGAAAACTTCTCAGAAGGTTCATATGAATAATGTGGTCTATAAAGATCTGTAGGGCAGCAGTTTTAAACTGCTGTCAAACGTGTTTTTTAGCTGGTATTTTTATACACCGAGGTGCAAAACCTACAACAACCAGATACAAACTCCCAGTGACAGGCACTCACAGACTGGACTGAGCACCAGTGAATGCACTGCACACAAACAAGTGGCTCTAGGTACTTGTAAACAGGTACAAAACCTTCCTCGTGCATCTTTTCCACTTGTGTAAGGAGTGTGTGGCCATGATCCTTGACAAGAAATTTTACCCAATATACACAGGAGAAATGAACACAGCCTTATCTTGTGATGAAAGTTCTGTGAAAAGTTTGATGTATAATATAGCTACATTTAAATATCTGACATTCTGCACATGTGAAGGGGAAGGCACATCCTAAAAACATAATCATTATCACACAGATTTCAAACAAGGCAAAACCCCCTTTCATTTCCAGTTCCTGGTATCCCACTTTCCCTGCCCTGACCAGTGGTCATAAGCCTAAAAGAGAACATTTGCTTTTAGAAACGAAATCTAATTCTTTACCTGACAAACTTCATACAGTAACTTGTACTGCTCTTCTGGCTTCTGCAGAGTGCACAAACTGCATCCCATGTTTAAATTAAAGCGGCAGAAAGGATCTTCCTTATTCCCCCGAGCAGCCAGAGCGATGTCTGTGGCCAGCGCACATCCAGGTAGGGCTGGGACCCGCAGGTGAGGCGGCTGGAGCCGGCACCGGCGGTGGGAGCGCAGCGGGAGCCGCGCAGCTCTGCCCGTCCCCGGCACTCAGCGCTCCCAGCTCCCTCCCTCTGCCTCTCCCGGCGCCCAGGCACGGCTATATACCGCCACTCATGCATATTAATCAGCTCTCATTGACTATTCATAACAGACAGTGATACACAAGCTATAATTGCCAGCTATGACAGCTGAAATTTCTCTAATTAACAGGCAAGTGCTTCAGTAGCAGGCATAATAAAGGACACTAACAATTTTGTAAACCATTTTGTAGCAATTACAAATAAACACGACTGCGTTTTACTACGGTCCCTCAGGATAATTCTTCCCACATTTCAGCAGGCTGGAAGCGGGGTTTAAATGTAAGGTACACTGAAATGAATGTCACGGTACAGAACTCAGCCACAGTGAAGTTGAATATGCTCAGTAGCATTTATTTCTCTCCTGGACTGTGGTGCTATTTGAGAGCCTCAGTTTTACAGCAGGGGCTGACTGAACTGAGTGTTTAACAAGCACGACAGAGAAAGGCATCTCTGTCCCTGAAAGCCTCCACAGCCTTAGGACCTGGCTGCAAAGCAAGGAAGATATATGTGAATGTATGTGGATTTAGGGACAAAAAAAAACCCAACAAAAAAGAGTATTTTGTAGTAATATAGATTTGCTTTAAATTAATATGTATTCCAAGTGAAAAATGGCCATTTATGCTACCGACTGCCATTGTGTATTTGAGTGGTGTAAATGTCAGATTCACATATTATCCGTGATATTAAAAATATAAACTTTATGAGATTATAAAAATATGTACAATAAAATCAGTATGGCATTTATGACTACTCAGCACTTGAGTGCGTAGATCTGCATTAAACCTGTACCACAGATGTAAAGGGTAAGACAGCAGTGAACTGCCCAATGAGCTAGAAAAGTACTCGTAACTCATGGGCTTTATGGATATTTTCCAGTCTGTGGGAAGCACTACCTTGTGTTGGGAGTGTGGATTGACCGTAATTTTCCCAGTTGTTTAAGCATTCAGAAGGGGATGCATTTTTATAACCTCACTGCGATTCTGTCTGCTATAAAGAAGAGAAGATGACAGAGCAGCCAGGAGTGAGAGCAAGGGTGCCATTCCCCCAGGCAATGCATGGAGAGCCTGGATGGATCCTGTGCCTTGGTTATCTAACTGGTTTTGACTATTTGCTCAGCGAGTTTCTGTGGGTCACAAGGGAAATGTTGTGCAAGGACCATCTTTTCTGTCCAAACTCTGTACACAGGTGCTTGCTGTGGGTATCTTATAGGATACTCAGCTCTTGCTACAATGGCACTGACTCACAGTTTGCATTAAAATGTTCAGTTACTGCAATGCAGATCATGCTTTAGTGCAACTTTAGTAAACAGAGACTGACAAGAAGGGGTCCCTTGATGCTGAGGCTTTATTTTGGTAGCAAAATTTGCCTGCCTACAGAAAGAAACACAGAAGAGAAAGAAAGGAAACCTCGTTCAGTGGTGTCCAGCGACAGGACAAGGGACAATGGGCACAAATTGAAACACAGGAAGTTCTATCTGAATATGAGAAAAAACTTCCTTATTGTGAGGGTGGCAGAGCCCTGGAACAGCTGTCCAGAGATGTTGTGGACTCTCCTTCTCTGGGGTTATTCAAAACCCACCTGGACATCATCCTGTGCAAGCCAGTCTGGATGACCCTGCCGTGGCAGGGGGGTTGGACTGGATGATCTCCAGAGGTCCCTTCCAACCCCACCTGTGGCTGAAACCCCTGCCAAACACCCAAAAGCAAGTAGGAACTTTATCCCTGGGCTGTGACTGTGCTGTTTCCCTGTTGAGAGAACTGCTGCCATGGTGGCAGAGGTTGCACGGCTGGAGCAAGGCAGAGGAAGCCTGGATGTTACTGCTGCCCTCAAGGAATGATTCAGGCTATCCCTGGTCAGATATGTCAGTCACATACTACGGCTTTCCCAAAGCTGGTTGACAGCCAGTGATTGTAGATCGTGAACAACTGGAAAATTCTTGCATGAGGGGACTAGTGTTCCCTAAAAGCAGAAAAAGATGATGATGATAAATGAATTAAATAAAAAACCTCAGACTCCATGGAAATTGTAAAAAAGTTTATGGCTTTGATTAGATAATTTTTTGGTTATGTAATTTGATTATGCAACTTAAGGTAAAGCTTCCAAAAATGTTGTCCATGATTTTGGTTTTCTTTTTAAATGCAATTAAGTTTCTTCTCAAATACTAGATGCTATTTAAATAAATGTTAGTGTTCTGTTCAGGTGGCTGAAGTCAGTCAGGAATTTTTTTTTTTAGGAATAGCACACAGCTGGATCTGCTTAGAAATAAACCAGAAACATGCGGGATATTTAATTTCTAGTTTCAAAGTTTCAACGGAAGCGCACCTATTTGTTATTTCCCTATAGCAACGTGATAGACTCCAGGAGATAATGTTTCATCTGATTCAGAGAGATAATCCCTAAGTCAGGCCAGGAGAGTAAGCTCAGCAGAAGACTCGTTTTGATGTGGGAGTGGAGGGTCCCATAAATGTGATGTTTAGGATTCTTCAGCTGACACAGCCCCAGCAGTAAGGAGTTCACCCTGGTAAATAGGCTGCTCCTGGAGCCAGGCCAGTGCCCATCTCACTGGAGATGTTTCCATTATTGAAACAGAACTTGCATCTCCCTATTCATCTCATAGGCAAAAATGGCAGCACTGTCTCGGGTCAATACACACTCGTTTTTACAGCACTTTGCCGAACTTTAAACATTTGGGCTGTAAACTTGTGCTCTGGGCATTGTCCAGTGCTGACTTCTGCCTTTAATGGTGCACTTGAGCTGAAGTTCCAGTAATTTCCAAGAGTAAGGTTACAGGGAGAAAAAAAATGTTTGCCTGTGTTCTGAAATTCTGGATGCTTTCTTTGAGAGGGTTTTAGTATCAACGTAATTTGAAACAAGAATTTGAAGTTTGGCACCGGGATGGTTTGCGTTGTCCCTGTGAAATCTGCTAAATTTGGTCAGCTCCTAAGCTGTTGCAATTCGTGTGTTCTCAGCACAAAGTTGGTACAAGCTTCCAATTTAATTCCTGTGAGACTTTAAACGAGTTCGGTGAGTGATGCCAGAAGGTCTGAGGAGGCCAGCCCCGGTTCCTAATGGCTCTTTGTGAGGTGGGAGGATGGACAGCAGGAACAAAGGGATGCTCTCTGTGCTCCCCACTGCTGGACCCATTCAGGCAGGGAGAGCCACGCGAGCTGCTGGGATGGGCTGGATGTTAATTGGGTGACCACACCTGTTTTATAACACACTGACCAAGGAAGCCTGGTGCCTTACAGGAACCCTCATCACCACCTGCTGTACCTGGGGCAGGTAAACCGGCTTCCCCTGGCGTGTCCGGATCAGGCAGCTCGTTATGGGATCTGTCATCGGCGCTAACAACGTGTCATGTGTGGTCTCGCCAGGGCCACAGATAACGAGCTTAACCAAATGTACGGCAGAGAAGGGTTTATATCACGTGTAATGGGAATGTTACAGTGGTCCCAGCTGAATCTGAGCAATCCAGGCTGAATGGGAAGTCAGCGAGCCAGCTGACTGGGAACAATAGGAAATAGCCTTTGAATACACAAGGTGCCAGCAAGAGCTTCCATTAGCATTTATCTAGATTACTCACTCCCCGACTGCCTGCGTGTGACCGCGGCTGCAAAATCCCCTTCACCACAATACCTGGCTCCAACTATCAGACATTTGCCTTTGTGTCCAAAAGCTAATTCCCAGGGAACAGAAGAAGGTGGGAAGCAGCCAGACTGCGTGGGCCACCACAAAGGGGAGGGTGCTGCTCTCGTCCCTGGGAAGCTGGAGGTCCTGGGCAGACAAGGAGGGAATGCTGCCACAGACCACGGGCTGGTTTTGCTTTTTGAATGTGTCTTAGTTTCAGTTTGTAATCTCTCAGCTTGCAGCTAAAACCCAATATAAATTTTGCCGTTTAAATGTTTGATTTTTTCCCTGATTAAGCCTGCCAGGTGCTGGCAGGTAAGGGGAATCCACAGGAGACTGATGCACTTCAGGTGTCCTGCCTGTCTGCACGGGATGGTGAATCAGAATAAAGAGGGAAATGAAGCACTCATGAGAGACCTGCACCCTGGAGGGGATCATTATTAGGGAACTCAAAGGCTAAAAAGCACTCTCTGCCAGCTTTTCAAGGGTAGGGACTGGCGCTGCCAAGGGTTGGCTCTTGGACAGCAGTTCCCACCAGCAAGAATAAACTCATGTCCTTTGTGTGAGGAGCAGATGGCACACAGCTCCTGCATAGAGCTGGCCACACACCAAACCCAGCTCGGGGCTGGGAGTTCCTAATGCTGGAGTGGCTGCCTGCAATATCAGTGATGGTTTGGCCTTGTTTATTTTGTCTTTAAATGCAAGTTGGCTTTCCTACTACGCAGTAACTATTTCACATTATATTTCTGTACATATACTTAGCAAGTTCTGTTTAAACAAGTGATTTCTATTTAAGCAGCGTGATTAGGGAAGCGTTTGCTTAATGTATCAACACTTTAATTACTTTTCTTGTTTTTACAAATATTTAAGACTTGTGAGAAACAAAAGCTAGGAAAAAGAACAGCTGTGACTTTATAAATAATTCTCGCTTTGGTGTGTTAAATAAACAGAAGTCATGGAAGTGTACAGATTATGGTTACCCAGAGAGGTGTGAAAGAGAACTGTGTTGCATGACCATCCTTTAAAGTTAAGTATCTGGGATTTTTCAAAGCGTGCCAAGGTGCTTTTTAATTATAACCACTGGGTTACCTTTATTAAAGCTCGAGTGCCTCTGTTGGGAATGTGTTCAGATTCAGTTCTGTTTCCCTGTGTTTATTTGAAAATGTTCAACAATGCAACCCACTGATAGCTGTGAAGCGTTGAGTTCTTAATAATACATGTAATTAGTGTGGATCTAATTTAAAAATACCCCTCTGAAAAGTTCTTTGTTGAATATGTGAAAGCAAACCAGGATTTTCTATGGCATCGTGCAGGCACAATAATTAAATACATACTCTAAATATAACAGCAAAAAGATCTCAATTCTGGTGGGGTTTTTTTGCATGTGGGCATAGCAATCTGCCTATGCATTGGAAGCTTCAAGACTGAGCCAAAATATTTAAACTAAAACATACCACAAGAGAGGATGTGAAAGCAAATGTAAAACTTTGGCTTTATTCCCATCAGTTAATGCTGAAGTCTTGAGATCCTTATTTGCTCCACTTAGCATCTCTGAAAGAGCTCCAATCCTCAGAAGTAACTTAAATGAAATGATACTTATTGTTAAACTGCTGAAGGAACTGTTCTGTCCTTGAAGCTCTTTAAAAGTCAGATATCTCTGAAATTTATGCCACTTGAGAAAGGCAGTGATGTTCAGGAGCACCACAGCACCATCCCTGTAAGCACTGCAGGGCCAGCAGATACAACATTATTGTGTTAATTCAGTCCTTCGTGAAGCAGAACGATGAGGTCAGAACAGGGTAAATAACTGTTTCATATGCCACTGAGTCCTTGTGATGGGGAGAACCAGGAGAGCTGACCTGTGGACCAAGAAACTCCTCCTCCCCTGGGCTGCCTCTCTGGGTGTCGATTACGGCAGTGCCAAGAGGTCTCGGTCAAAGCGGAAGACAAAAGGCGATCCCTGAACGTGAGGATGTACGAGCTGGATTTCCAGTGACGACACGGTGACGGAAGCGGGGGAAACAGGGTTCGAGCTGCCGAGGCCAGAGAATGAACTGATCTGAAAGGGAGTGCTCTTTCACCTAAGCACAACCAGCTCCAAAATCACCATCTGCCAGCTGCGACACTTCCAGCCTAGCAGTGCCCAGCTGAGGGAAGGACCTGGAGGCAGATCACACTCCTCGTCCTTTAGCTCAAATCCCTTGTCCCTTTTCCATTCACGACACAATGGAAGCAGCCACCGCGAACCACAAAACCGAAAGTACGGAAGGCTGGCAAGGAAATGAGAAAATCTCATTATAGGCTGGATTTGTGTTCTAAAAGCTTCTTCCATGTTAGCTGAAACCTCAGCTTCCTCACAAAATGCATCTTTGATTTCCTGGTTTTGATGCTGCAACAGCCAAACTAATCTCTGTAATTTTTTACGGGTTATTTAACTGGACAGCTTCTATTTAAGAAGAATGACAAATTCAAGCTTGCACAAATTGTCAGTTTTTACATGGTGAAAGTGCTGTGGTTATTGTCAGCAGTTACAAGAATATACAATAGCAAATTAGGAAGAAAGTGGATAATGGAAGTACAGGAGTGTGGAGTCAAATGTTAGTTCTACACTTGTGTTTATAAGGTTCACATGCTTTCAAATCTGAAATTACTTACAGAGCATCTATCCCTACTTTGATTTTGCTGTGAAGTATCACTTTAGAGAGACAGTATTGGTAAGCACAGGCTGCCCTGAGTGATGGTTATTTCAAAATAAGAACGTTTTCTGTGAAGTGATAATACACTTCTAATAATCTCAGCACGCCAAATGATTCGGTGGACTTGAATGCTGCAGAAAAACTATTGACATAGTACTTCATCTTCAAAACTGATAGACACGTGCCCCAAAAGCTAATAAAGTTCATTCTAATACAAACGAGCAAGTAAAATAGTATATCATAGCCTGTGATAGCTTTGGCTCCTGATCATATAACTGTAGCCCAGGGACAAAGAAAATTGAAGTGATTTAGAAAGGTACCCAGTAGGATATATCTGATATTAGGCAGTGTGCTGAAGCAAAACAGTAATGTCAGAGAGATACAAAGGTGTAAAATCCATTTGACTGTGTCCAACTGCTTCTGCTCTCTGACCTTAATGTCTCCAGATGAACTCCCCTTAGGGTCAGCTGAATAATGCTTAATAACCTATGGCCAGAAACTGCCAAGACCTGCTAAGGATCACAGTCTTCACTTTTGTGTTTCAGCTACTGTACTCATGTTAAGAATTTTAGGCCATCTCTATTTGAAAAGATGTTAACTTTCACTTCTCAGTTTCTACTGCTCCACACTTAATATGAAACAGAGCAAAACAGGAATGCCATCTATGGTTCAGCAGGTTTTATATTAACCACCCGATGAAAAAACTATGTGGGAATATTAAGCATTAATGGTAAATGGCAGTCAGAATGAAAGGACTTGCTTACATGTTTGCCTTTGTTTTCATTTCTAGGTTCAGGTGGACAATGAGGGGTTTGACTGCTAACTCTCAGCTAGAGCTCCTGTGCAGGGAAGACCCAGGAGACGAGCAGACCTTCAATGAGACGGGATTCGAGTCTTTTAGGAACAAAGGAAATGTAAGTGTTCATTTCTGTCTTTGAAGTTGGGAAAGATGTGTTTTCACTGAAGGAGACTGGCGTTAGCTCCAGAGCTGGTGTGTGTGATTAATTCCACCGTGGGCTCTCACAGGGGACAGCAGTGACTCTGCTGGGGATGTGAGGCTGCAGCAGAGTCTGTGCTGCAGCAAAAGTACAGTAAAATAGATCAGGTGTATGGGGTAAGAGGAGAGGAACAGAGGGAAATGGGGACTCTGGCTGGCTGCAATCCCAGAGCCAGGCTGTGTTTGTGCTGGGAATTCACCGGTGCTCTCCCAGCACCACCAATCTTGAAACTACGGGAGGATACAGAGGGTGATTCAGGTCCTACCCAGTGCAGATTTCCATTGTTTAGCTCATGAAACACATCAACAATACAGAATCACATTTGCTTCCCGTTTATCCTCCTTGCAGTATCATCTCACCAGCCTATGGAATTGCAGTGATGCTGGTTCATGTCTCATGTCATTATAAAATCAATCCTATTGCAAAACCATTGACTGGATAAAAGACACTCTAAGTATTAATGCCTTCTCTGACACAAGAAGGACACTTTTTATGCCTAACTTGGCTCATCTTGAACAAGGAACTCTGGTTAATGAGGAAAGTCATAGAAGCATTTAGGCTGGAAAAGACCTCTGAGATCAAGTCCAAGGATTAATCCCTGTTGGAGGGCACATAACTCCCAACTTTGTTCCTTCTCCAGGTCACATCACCTGGCTTTATCCTCAGTGGCAATGGAAGTGATTTCCACCTGTTATTAGCACTGTATTTCTGGGCAGCCCTGTGAATCAATAGGAGGTGACATATTTACCTTAATGAAAGAAATAAATTACCCACATAGGCTCTTATATCGGCCAACTGCATGGAGTTATCCCTCAGCTGTACCTCCTCTGCCATTTCTCCCCTCAAAATATACATTCTGATAAGCAGTATTGATCAGGCAGTATTGACGTGAATACATAAATATAAATATTTGATAAAAGAAATGGCAAAATACACAGGGAATCATAACCCAGAAATGGTCATTCCTATCAAAAGCCACATTCACCCACTAATCTTGTCATTTCCAGTGAAGCCTCAGAGCTGCTGGTTTTCCCTAATCCAGAAACTGCATTCCAGGTTTCCTGCAGACTGGTGTTTCTCTGCATTTCTCTGCAGAAATAGACCAATGTCCTTGGTAAGAATTTTACAGACAGAATGGAAATTAGAATACAAATATTAATTAATGAGATTATCTACTAACAGACAAAATAAGTGGCCGTGTTTCTTTCTAAGTTGTATTGTGTGCCCAGAATTTTCATCCTGGTGGATGACTGCAGCATAACAGTGGGATGCAGAACCTGAAAGTTTGTGTGATTTATGGTGTGCCTGTATTTATTTTAAATATTTTTGTTTTGCGTTGTGGTTTGGCTGTTTTGAGGTATCAGGTGTCGCTGGGAAATAAGATTTCCATGACATTTCTTATCCCCTGCCTATCTTTGTTCTCTTCAAACGAGAGGGTTCCGCAGAGTGCTGTGCTTTCTCTTCACATTATTTGTGTCTGTTCTGACCGTGGTGATGACAGAAAACTCAGACTCAGTTTAGGATGTGACTGTACTGGATTGCACATACATGTCTAGAGGCACAATCACTTCCTGGCTGGGGGGAAGACACCCTGGATTTCTGAGAAATATACCTATGAAAACATTAATTAAGCCACAGACGAAGCCCAGATGATGGGGATGCCTACTTAAAACACTACATTGGTTGCCAGTATGATGATCAACACCATTTTCTGTGCTACTTAATTTTTTTTCTGTTTCTTGGCTGCAGTTAGAAGGTTATAAACTGCCAGGCATGTATTCCTAAGTCTTTGAAATTCAAGTTGCTCTCTGCTTTCTTTGAGTTTCATGTTCTTAGCAGAGGAGAGAAATCACAATAATTACAGCTTAAAATAGTCTCATTTCATGGTGTGGCTAACAAGTGAAACTACAAGTAATGATGTAATCTAACATGTCAAAAGAGAAAATGAAAAGAGGAGACAGAAGGCAGGACGGAGCCAAGGGATGCGATGTGCCATGTCATCTTCTAATTAACTAACTGATCCTTTAAACTGTCAAAATCAGCCAGGAACTCCATGGCCCAGTGTCTTATTAATATTCATACTGGGCCACGAGAAGCTCTGATTCCAGTCCCAGTGGTTATAGTTAAACATTAAAAAAAAAAAAAGCCAGGCTACCCAGGGCTGCAGGAGCCTCACATGGATAGGGAAATGAAGGCAGGCCACCCTGCTCCCCAACCCTCTGCTTGGGGAACTCTCCCAGGATGCATATTGATTTCTGGATTATTAGAGGGGTTGTATATTGAAAAAAAAAAAACCAACAATTATTTTTCCTCTTGCTACGAGCTGCCACATTGTTAATCACATTAAGCTCCATGTTGTCAAAGGAAAGAAAGATGCATGGAATGTTTTCCAATACAAGCCCACTTGTAATTTTGCCCACACCAAAGGAATACGCAGTTAATAAACCCCGGTTGTTTGGAGGAACGGGGGAATTCATTTTGCCGTGTAGGGTGCAATTCAGGATTGTTTTTGCAGAAATCTGGGGCCAGCAAGAAAAATAATCTTCCATAATCTTCTTATAATGCAATTATTCTCTTACATTTCAGCCTGCCAGTCTCTTCCTACTCCCACTAAGCAGTTTCCTGAACCTTGAAGTCTAAGGCAGCAGCTGACATTTGGTTTCTCCATTCATTTTCTGTTTAATTCTTCATGGCAGGACAATGCTTTAAAAAAAATAATAAAAATCCTCTCTGCTCTGAATTACATGGACTATTTTGGGGCCCAGTCTGCCATGGACAGGGATATGCCTGTGTGCAGGAGAAGATGGGGGATGAGGAGGTAATTCAGCACCTTCTGAAGTCAAAAGGAGTTTTGACATCAGCCTTGTACAAGTAATTTCAAGCCCAGACTATTCTGAGGGCAGTTAATCCCGTTTTATACTTGCCATTTCCAGCTGTGCATGGCATAGTAGAAAGCAATATATTACGTAGCCCTTTATAGCAGCACGATCAGTAAAGGAGCAGCTGAGCCATAAATCCCATGCTGTACCTCTTAATGAAAAATAATTAAATTGTTGCAATCTCATTAATCGATATCCTTTATTTAATTGATACACTAAAGGAAAAATATCTTGGTTTACCCCCTATTTCTTCTGTTCTTTTCCCTGCCCTTGCCAGTTTCCTCTGACATAACTTTTTGCAGCTTGACACAGCACTTAGAGGAAATAAAAGCCGTATTTCCCATATCAGCCAGCCACTTGCAGAGGCTGCGTGGGTCCCTGTTCCCGGGAGTCAGCCGGGTGAGGAGTGCCATTCCCTGGGAATTGCCCTCCTGATGCTGTGGGCTGGCACAGCCCTCCTGCATCTCACCAGGGCCATCCCAGCAGACAGACTTTGGGTTCTCACCTCAGTTTTTGGTAGCTAAATAACTTTCCCTGGTTTTCCATCAACTGCGGAGCCTGGCTGTGCTCCTGGAGCAATGTCAGAGTAGTCTGAGACAGACCCCAGACCTGGTTCTGTGGAGCTCCTGTCCTCTTCCCTGGCCATGAACACACAAACTCCGGGGTAAGATCTGCATCAAAACATCCACGCTGTGCCTATGGAGAGCTGGGATTTGTCTGGGAGCCACTCAGTGCTTTCTCACCCCTCAAAAAATTTATCTTCAAGCAAAGCTATCAACCCAAATATTTAACATCACATATTTAACACTGTTGTTTAAGCTCTATTATGGATGAAAGGCAGGCTCCATTATAGAAAAAAATAAAATTAAATACTCCAAAGTGTCTATCAGCCGGGTTAACATCAGGCACCGAACTGCCAGACCACAAATCTTGAATGTGTTGACGCTAAATGTCTACGAGGAGCATATGTTATGGATCAAAGAACACACTGATTAATCCAGCAGAGACAAAAGTCTGTCACTTTGGTCATGGTGCCATGATACCACAGAAGACAGGACTAAGGAAGCACATGAATAGCAAACAAATGGCAATGAAAGAAAGAAAAGACAGAAAAAGTGATAACTGTTACTGATAAAGTAACAGTTTTATCAGGTCAGATGCTTTCACCCATGGATGCAGTTTCTTAACCCTTTTCCTACTTCTTAAAAAAATACAGTTCTCAAGATTTGGGGGGGGTATGAATTTCTATCTATTTTCCTGCTTTCATTTTATTAATATAATTTTATATTAATTCAAGCAGTCCATAATTTTTACTGTGAAAGCTGTCTACATGAGGCTGTCTATTGACATTGGTACATCATGAGGAAACAGGAATCTGGAATCACAGCAATGCATTCTGAGCTAGACTGTTTTTCTCCAGTAGTTTGCTGGTTTATTTTGCATTTCTGCCAAGCAGTGTAGCAGAGCAGTGTCTTGTTCACGTGTGGGTTTCCTGCAATCCTTCAACTGAGGTGTTAAAGTAGAACAAATTCTACTTAAAATCTACTTGAAAGCACAGGAAAACTTCTTCTTTTTCAGTATTTTCAAGTATTTTTCCATTCATTAGCACAGGCATGAGCACTTCCCTGCATCTGGTATGTCTTCCTTAAAGAATGCTTCAGAAAACCTTTCCCATAACTTACAAAGGAACACTTATTTCAAACATCTTCCATTTAGTTTCAGTGTTTGTTTGAAAGTGTTCCAAACATTTGCTTTCTTTGAATTCATATCTTCTTCCCCACTGTAGCATGCAGTTTTTAATTGGAAAGGAGAAAAAACAACTCAGGTAAATGACACTTTCCTAAATTCAAGCTTTAATACTGAGAATATTTCTTGTGCAGGAGGTAGCAAAGCCAATGGTCTGTGGGGATCCCCTGCTTGTAAACTGGGGGATCTGTACACTGATTACATCCAGGGGCATCTGATTTTTTGGAGGGAATGGCATTCCCAGCACCCTTTTTAGCTTCCAGAAGAATCTGGTTGAGCTCTGCTGCAGGGCTCCCAGTCCTGGTGTCATTCAATGGTGTTTTAATGTGTCCCCTACATTTTGACAAGGTGGTCGCCTTCATCATCATAATATCCTGTCCATGCACATGCAGTTGGCTAAATTAATGTATAATGCATGAACCAGGTTTCTCAAAAGTAGTCTATGAGGGGGTATATTAACTGTACATGTTTTGTCCATTTTCCATCTCATTTGGGTAAAGATAAGTTATCAGCAGTCTCAGATGAGAGATATTTGTGTGTGAGCGGCTGTGCATATTTTATGTTGGCAATAGCTGTTCATACCATGGTACCTAGCAAGCATGTCAGGAAGGACATGCACCCTTAATTTCACCTGATTTTATTGCAAAGCCACGGCTTTTCTGAAGGAATAACCACTGCTGTATCCAGGAGATTCCTTTAACAAGCCACTGCTCGGCTGTATTTGTCCTCAGCTTGTTTTTCTGCATAATTTGAAAGACAGCTGTCACAGCTACCTGCTGTCCTGCCTGAAACCTGGACAGTGCTAAATAAACCTGACATTTGTACAGTGCTAAAGAAACCCCACTGTGGGCCCGGCCCTCTCCATGAGCCTCCCTGGTCCCAGTCCCAGCAGCCAGGCTGGGATATGTGGAAAAACAACGACGACAACTCATCACATCACGCTACACTGCCAGAATGAGCAGGCCTTTCCTCAGAGAAAGAGTTAAAGTTAATTGCATGGTAAAGACCATGAGATCAGAATCCTAGGACTCAGGAACTGATTTATGCACTGCAAATGTGTATATCCTTCGCAGAAAAGGCCATTTCTTGTTTAAAAATGTAAAAATACTTGATTAAACTCTGCGGTTCCCAAACCAAACACATTACACTCTTTAGTCCATTAAAACTCTGCGAGCCCGTTACTTATCGTGCTGTGATGGATTGATTGTATTTAATCTCTCCTCCTTCTGAAGTTGTTTTCATTTCCTGCAGCCCTGTGCCCTCCCAGCACCAACACACCAGCAGTGCATTCACTGGCCGCCAGCAGAGCTGATTATAAAAATCTATTGTCGCTTGGACAATGTTTATATGAAAACAGCTACATTTTATGAGTCATTATTATTATTGTTATTATTGTCACAAACCCAGATGGAAGCTGGCGCGGGATGGCAATAAGGACACCTGAGCAGGCACCACTGAAAATTCTTATCTTCTACCATTAAATTAAGTCAGTGTTGGAAGGTCTGATACATTCGAACGATGCTGCTCTATATCATTCTATGAAAAACACTTTTTAGCTGAAGCTAAACACAGAGTAAACACGTTTCTCAAAGGGAAAAAAAAAAGTGGATCCTGACCTTTACTCTAATTGTCCAATAATAGTTTGCCATTTACCCAGAAAAAAAGGCAAATACTATTAATAGACCAACTTTCTCTGCTGTATTAGAAGTACACAGGGGCAATGGTGCCGTCAGACCTCTTCTTTCTCACATCTACTCACAGACTTCTTGTACAGCTGAGACTCTCTTAGAAGTGTTAATCAGGCTGGTTCAAGGAATTTATGAAATAGAAACTCTCACCAAGTTGGAGCACAGTGCAAAGCCCTGGTGTACAATATTAGTGTCATAGATAATTAATTTCCTTAATGATCAAGTTCAGTAATCTTTTTCTGTGGAGCTTCTCAGTCATTGTTCATTTCATGGTTTAGGGCTCTGTTTATCCTGAGACTGGTGAACACACACAAGCTTCTTAAAGCTGTTTTCCAGGTCTCTGCTTCTAAATTATTTCCTTTCTCTCTGCCACTCACACATTCAAAAATACAAAGTGTAACAGCAAAAAAGATGCTAAACGGCAGGATTCATCAGTTCATCTCATCTCAAAATAATGGAATAATTTTTCAAATCCAGTGTGTGTTCTTGAAAAGGTGTAATACAGATCAATTTCAGTATAGACTATTTTATATTGAGAAGTGAAACTGTCTGCTTGGTGTTTGTTTTCACTTAGAGTTCTTCTTAAGCAGTGTCCACCCTAATTTTCCTCATACCCCCTTGTGTATGAATTCTGTTGTGAACTTTCTCTAACAAATTTGGGGGAAATGATGATGGAAAGTCACAGACTTCATAATCCACAGAACACTAAGTTTGGTGCTTTTTCCTTTCTCTTGAGCACAGAGATCTAGCTAAAACTCAGGATATGCACTGGTGCTTTTTCAATTCCGTGTGGTGATCAAGAGGCAGAACTAATGGGATGGCTTCTGAGTTATTCTGTGCAATCTGAATATGTGGTTCAGACATCAAGAACAGTAGTAAAGAAGAAGGGAAGAATTACTGTTCTTCCAACCAACACATGAATTCTGAGTGGTGGGAGGCAAGAATTGCTGTTATAAAGTACAATGCAGCCAGAAATTTCCAAAAGGTGTCATATTGGGATTTTTAAACACTTAATATCGATTTAATTCAAAATGATGCCCCAGTGGAAATGGGATTATTTTATCTGTTAACATATCTCCAGGAATCTAAAAAGCTTTGACTCATCAGTCAGGTGTAGTTAATGTTACACCTTTCAGTTCTTCAGTAAGTCGTTTTTCAGATCAGTCTGATTGTGTGGCTTTTAAAACTGACCATTTGTTGGAGAAAGTGTATCAACAGGAAGAAATGGTGTGAATTTTTTCCTGCTGCTGCAGATACAGCCTTTTGGTTGCTCTGGTAATTACTTGGATCAAACTACAGGACTTGTGTGATTAGCCTGCAAACTTTGCTCTGACCTGGAAGAGAAAAGATTAATCTTTTTAATCTTTCCACCTGTCACAGCACACCCTGGCATTGTGCTCTTGGTCAGGGGGGTAATTTCTAAAGTCGCATGTTTGGGGTTAAAGTCTTGCTCTTGAGTTGCAATATGTGACTAGGGCTTAAGTAACTGTTTTGTGTGATTAAGAGTAATTCTGAGCAATTAAAGAAAACAGTTCATTTGAGGCAGGTGGCAGAAAGCTAAAGAAGATAATTACTCTTTTTAGCCATCTGTGTTAAGTGCCATTAGAAGAATTAAACTGGGATTCACCACTTTGAAATTTGAGGCAAAGTTCCTTAACTACATAATACAATATTGTCTGAAGTCTAATTACAAAAAAAGAGTAATTTCACCCTGCTTGCCATGAGGTGCCTATTTGTTAATTTTGTTTAAAATGTTGGCACTCCAAGATATGATAAATTGGACAACTGCTTGTACTAAATGTCTCTGAATTACGTGTTGGCTGTGAAAAGCTGTTCAACTTCGAGTGAGTTTATCCTGAAAAGCCCTGATCTGCAGCAGTGAACTTCTGCTGAAAAGAAGGACCATGTCTATCCTTCTGTCAGGTGTCCCAGCCCTGAAACACCCCACTGCCCTTCCCAGGTCTGCTGAGCATCTGAGCACTTCCAGTGCTGCTGGTAGCCTTGTGAAGGGATCAGACAATGAGCAGTGTGTGGAATGTGTGCTGAGATGTGGAAAATACACATCAGCAAAGCAAGAAAGCGAGCAGGGGAAACCCTTCCTGGAGGAATGAACACACAGTGTAGGTATTCCTGCCTCCTGGAAGCACTGGAAGCCTGCAGGGAGTACAAACCAATCCTTTCTCTCTCCAGCTGTGTGATGATAGATAGCACCAAGCACTGCTGGAAATGAAAAGTACAATTCTGGAAAAGCAGTCATCTCTGAAAGTCTGGAATTTTTTTCCAATTTCTCTCTTTTCTGGTAATTATAAGGAGGCTGAGTTCCATGACTATAGGACCTGGCTCATGTTTGACCTTCTGGTATTTATCAGTTGTGTCTGCTCTGTACTTTCACTCTGGGAATTAGGATCCTGGTAAAATCCATGTCACGTTGGAACCACACACAGACACAGTCTCACTCACTGTATTAAGGTTACTCTGGAAAAATTGCCAATTTTTCCAAATACTTTTGAGCTTTTGATTATAGAAGTATTTGGGCTTGGGATTTTTTACAGTAAACTTTACACTTAATCACCAGTATGAGTTTTCATGTTCACAGGATGATCCCAGTCAGTTAATGAATCTTTCTTACTCATTAATACCAACTACATTTCATTTAAAAATGGGTGGATTAGGTTCAGAGAATTTTATCAGACTTTAATGACTGTAATGACCAATTATAAATTTAAGAGTATATTAGAATTCCTCTCTTGTGTGAAACACTTTACAGCAGGATTTTTCATAACCTGAATCTGTATTTATTGGCAGTACTGGTGTAATTCTGTGCCACAGTTCATCTTTAGCAAGGACAGGAACAGGACACCTACAAGGACACTGTACAACAGGGCTGGGTTCAGGAAGGGCTGCTCTGTAAAGACAGCACAGGACAGGGATCTGAGATGGACTCTAAATAAGGCAGATGTTCACAATCTGAACCTCTGTGATGTAACAGACATATAAGAAATGAAGGATTGAGGATGGCACCCCCAAAATCTTATTTATCTTCTAAGAGCACAAAGAGAAAGCATCAGGGCTTTCTGATGCTTCTGGAGCAGCATCTCCAGCTCTGCCAGAGGTTTTGATCTTTTGCTTTTTCAGCAGACTCGATATGAAGAGAGTTCTGGGTGATTTCTGCTGGCAAACTTGGATTAACAAAGCTGCTTTTTGTTGTCAAGAAATACAAACATGTTTTCTCTTAGCATGGCATTAGGAATGGAAATGTAGATACAGACACCCGGAGTCCTCTAAGGTTCCTTCAGGCATCCATGCACCTGGCAGGTGGGATGCAGGGCTCAGGAGGACCTGCAGTATCTGGAGGCCAGTCCTGACATTCCACAGTGCCCAAAATGCCACTAAATTTGGCTGTTGAGGCAGCAAAATCCCAGTTCTGGCATGGTATGAATGCTACTGCCAAGCTGATCAGGCTGTTGGAACAAGCTGAGTTGTAGCTACATCCAGATGAAGGAAATACGCATTTACAGAGATTAGATGCTATTCTGTACAAGGTTTCTCACTCTGTTTATTGTGCTTTGGTCTGTAAGTCATCACACTGTTCCTTTAGCTGGTGAGATGTCTTTGTTTGAAATAAAAACAATGTTTGCTATGGAGGCAATATAAGCATGCTGAATTCTAATGAGTAGGTTTATGTTAACCATACAGGACAGTTATTCAAATCTCCTCTGTGAACCAGACATACTGAGAGTGATGTTGCTAAGCTTGCTCTGCTGTGGAGCTATGTGTCCTTCCCAGATACTTCTCCCTTCATTATTTCCTTCCTGAGCTGTGTTCTGGGACCAGTACAAAAGAAAGGAGTGAGAGGCAGAGATTGTGCAGGAGAACAAAAGCCCTTCAAATAACTCTTTTAGACACTTTTCACACTTTAATTGAATAAATTGTACAGAAAATCCTATGTCTGTGGTATACAACTCCCCAGGTACTCTCAGCTACCATAGCCACAGCTGCTTATATTCAAACTAGGTAATTTAATACACTTTTATCTGTATATATTGTACAGTGTCTTTTAAAATCAAATGGCTGTGAATTCTGACTTGGAACAAAGCAAACACCCTGTGAAGGGACACTGCCTCCCTCCTTGGATGCTCCAGTTCATCTCTGAGTATCTGAGCACTGTTAAAAAAAGCCCTTTATGCTGATGTATAAACTCTGTCTTCAACCAGTGCGTAATGTCACTAACATGACATCCATGCACAAAAAAATGTATGGCTCATGGCAGTTGGCAAATCAGCCCCTGCCTGGTGTTCCCCAAGGGGAGGGATTCATGCATGAGGCTGCCAAAAGAAGGGTCATGATTCAGTTTGGCAGGGGCATAGCCTGGACACATTTTCCTTTAATTGCTCCTTGTCATGTGAGATGTGGTCCTGGGTGACACTGTGGCTAGAATAATACAGAAAAGAAATGCTCACTATCTCATCCATGCCAGAATCTATAAATGCTCTGTTTATTTTGCCAATGATCATTAGAGAAAAAAAGAATTATTGTTTCATTTTCTCCCACCTTCTTCCCCCCTCACTTCCGAGTGATGCAGGAGTCAACATAAAGGAAAGGCAGCACATGAAACCATTTTCCTGGCTGACCTCTAATCTTACAGTCAAACTGCTCGTGCCTCACTTTGTAACTTCATTACACACAGGGAAGAAAGGCTAAAGATATTTCTTAAGTGTCCCTGTAAAGCCTGATGGCCAGAGATGTCCTACAGGTCCTTCACACCAGGATGTGCTGCAATTGTCAGCTCCATGTCCCTCCCCTGAAGAGCTGCTCTCTGGTGAAGGCAGGGAAAGAAATGTGAACAAGGTTTTACAAATTTGGCATATGGCAGAGCAACTGCAGAGGCTGGAAGTGACTCAGCAGCTACAAACTACAGGGAAGAACATCATTCTGAACATAATGAAACTTTTTCTGCACCTGGGCACCCTGCAACTCAGGCTGGGTTTATTAGAGGCGCAGTTTTAGAACTGGGGAGGACGGAACTGCCTCTGCTCCAGAGTGAAATTGCTGGAGATGGGGAACATTACAGGGAGGGATGGGAATGTTTTTTTCTTATTAACACATGACTGAAGTACATTATTCCCAGGTAGGACATTGTGCCTCCAGGAGGCAATCCTACAGTCTGCCTATTATCGCAGTCATAGTCCCATTGCTGGGCTCAGATCTCACAAAATGATACAAACTGACCATGAAGGAGTGCAGAGGATTCCACTGTCATCCCTGCCCCACTGGGTACAGAAGTGTCCTGGCCTGTTTGATGTGTCCCCCTGACACAGGGCTGAGCTCTGCCA
The DNA here is from genome assembly GCA_013397775.1 of Eulacestoma nigropectus. Classification (NCBI taxonomy): domain Eukaryota; kingdom Metazoa; phylum Chordata; class Aves; order Passeriformes; genus Eulacestoma; species Eulacestoma nigropectus. The sequence goes on from VZTE01000186.1 coordinate 1,796,825, forward strand.
GGGAACACTGGCCTGGCCTTGGGGCAGCTGGAGAAGCTCCAGCCCAGGGCAGGGCTTGTGGCAGCAGCAGCAGCCGCTGAGGGTGGCTGAGGGACAGGACCCTTGGCAGAGCAGCAGGGCAGGCCAGCAGAGGGGACACTTCAGACACACCACGAGCAGTGACCCAAAAAGTCATCCAGGAGAGCCAGACCACCCTGGCTTTCCAGCTGATCCTTTGCAGGCACCAAGAGAAAGGTCTTTGTCTCACTTGTCCCCAATAAGCTCCTTGTGCAATTACCATTAAGAGTGTGTCAAGTGTTTGAAGGAATCGGCCATTTAATTGTATAAAAGCAAAGGTTTAACCACAAAGGCTGCCAGGCACTCCCACAATTATCATTCATCAGCCAAACAAAATGTCCTCGGGTTATGTATTCATCAAATGGTTATTGATTTAAGCTTTGGGCATTTTACAAGATTAGAAATTATTACTTGTGATTTAAATAGTGTTTAGAGGACAGAAATCAAATATAAACCAGTGTGTTTATAAAACGACAGGCTTTTATAGAATTGCACAACAGAAATATTGTGGAACAGGAGCCTCCTTCCAGTGCTTTGAAACTAAAGAATGGTCTCTATACACAATTAGCCAAGTATTAAAAATACAGTGGGCTCATTTTTCATGTCAAAGGTGCTCTTCCCTGTGACTCTGTTCAAAGTATTAGAGAATATCAGGTACTCTGAAAATCTTTGGAATTAATGTGAGAACACAGAAACATGGAAGGCTTCTCCTACTTCTTCCTGTTCTCTTGTTCTAACAGTCTAATTAGTCAGAAACGCCTGAAAAATGACAAAACTCCTTTGGTTTTCCTTTGAAATGCAGACAGCAGTCATGGGTTGTGTATTTGGACTCTACTGGAACTGGTGGCTGGTCACTCAGGAGAGGTGCTGGCAAAGCACGAGGGAAATCCTCCCACCCAGAGCGGGGGAAGCCAATGACCCCAGACACGTGGTCAGCAGCTCATGGTCTCACACAGAAATGCTGAGCTCCTTGGGAGGACAAAGCACTGGCAAGCTGTGCCCAGGATGGAGATATAAATACATTATCTACTGAACCATGTCTCTGAAACAGCTTGATCACAGCAAAGTAATCGTGCCCTGAACGTGGAGCTGATCTTTGGGCAGGGCTCAGTGGGGACGTCACAGGCACTGAGGATGAACTGAACCAGCCCAGGGCGTCCCTGCCACAAACACCACCCGAGACGGGCAGCCTGGGCACCTTCCCTGTGTCCCAGCCCTTAAGGAAGCTCATTGAAGGCTGTGTTTATATACACAAAAGCTATTATCATTTAATGTTTTCCCCTGGCCTTTGTAGGTTTGGCCTCTTGGAGTGTGACATTTGTCTACAGGTGAAACGTGTTTTAAGTGAAGGGCATCTCTCAAAGCAATTTGTCTGTGTCTAAAGAGCCTGGGGCAGGGGGTAGACATTTACTTACAGAACCTTTAGACTACTTTAACCAGGCCTTTGGGACCTCCCTACTGACCAGCCTATAACGTGGCCTTCTGTAGCATTTCTCTGTGCTATTTCCTTTAATTGACTAACCTCAACTCTGGCTGTTCAAAATCACTTTAACCCAAACATGCCCCTGGTCTGAAGCTCCTAATGACCTTCCCCTGGCCCTAAACGCATACGCTGAGACAATGCAAACATCATTTGGAAGATGAGTAAATTCAATAACTCAATTACCACTGCACCAAAATACCATTTATCAAAGCCTGGCCACAGCAGTTCAGATCTTTAGCTCTCTCTGTTTCAATGGCCTGGCATTTGGGTGAAAGTAACTAATCGATTTAGGAATGATTAAATAGAAATTTGTAACACTTGGCATTATTAAACCTTCAATCTTCATTACAACTGCTTAACAATTACATCATGGGCTGTGTAAAATACATTAACAGTAGCTGGAAACAATCTCCTCATAAATAAAGACAGCAAAGGTATTAGACTAGTGTTCAATAGGAAGTCTAATAAAAATACATATATTGTGGCATTATTAGCAGGTTGTAAATTCTGAACTTTGGAGGAGCTTCAAGCCTGAAAAATTTAAAAAGCCCAGTAAGAATCTCCCAGCTGGTATCTAACACTGAACTCATTTATTTTAAAAGGTCTAATTTAGTGGCAGAGCCAGCAGCCTGAGGGCTAGAGCTGAACAACAGGTCCCCCCTCCATCCTCCTCAAATAGGAGAAACACTTCTTTACAGCCAGCCCAAATCCCAGGTTTTCTCATGGGCTCCACACTCATCCTTTGCCTGAAGTTCAGGGAGTTTCTAGCTCCACCTGCTCCTTTAGACATGCAAGAGAGGGCCCCCTTTTCCTCTTTCAGTACCAAAACATTCAATGTTTTATTTAATTTTTAAATTTTTAAAACAATTTTGAAAGTCCTACAAAATTCTTTCACCGGATTTTCTTACTATCTTTGTCAAAGCCTGACCTTCCCACAAACATCCAAACTGGGCAAAGCATTCTACTCATTTTGGAAGCATCACTTACTACTAAAAGAAATCACAGCAGTTTAAAAAAATTACCCAGGCTAGCTGTTACACAGATACATTTGGTCTGTGGATCACTAATCTAAAATATATGTATATGTCCTAACACTTGGATGCTAATACAGCAGATCTCACAGTGAAATATTTGCCTCATTGAAATTCAGTATTTACATTAACTTTTGTGTGTACTGAATTAGCCCTAGACCAGCTCCTTCCATCATCTGACAGATGCATTACTCCAGTGAAATGTTTGGACACATTTCCAAGGCATGTTTAGAAAAAATACAGCATATTTTGAACAGTAAAGTGAAGTTTGGTATGAATTGTTACTAACTGTATCTCAGTCATTAACGTGAAATACATACAGCACTTTCCCCAGGCAGAGGAACGTGTGTTCCACGGATGTTTAGTGCACAACAGGGCTGTTATTTAACTTCCACAAATATGATTTTGGGAAGTTCTGCTCCTCTTACCAGCCAGTTCTGATAATCAGCAGTGAAGTCACACATGTTAACTGTAACAATATTAAACCATGGATTGATTGTGGGCTGGGAACTGGGAAAGGTGTTTTATCTCAAGGCTACTGGTTCGATTTATCCCAGGTCAGTGGCTGCTGAAATTTGTTCCAGCTGAGTGAGCGTCACTGTCCCATGGGAAGGAGGTGGGTGGGCCTGCATCAGGATCTGGGGAATCTCATTCAAATCCTACAGCAATCAGTATCCTTCAAACACAGCCAAGATACTAAAAAATAAAGTATTAGGCTATTGCTCCAAATCAACAGGCTTACAAGTCGTACTGAAGTAATGGGGGAGGAAGTTTGTTTTGTTTCTGGCTCTCATGTCCCACAGTGTTTCTCTAAAAACAGAGCTTGCCCTTAAAAGGCAAGGAAAGCTGATGACACTGATCCAGAGGGATGAAGCACATTTCTACATCCACAGCTTTAAAAGCCAAGTCCCAGAGTGTCTGAAGTCAACAGAAGGATTTCTGTAGACTTCAAACGCCTTCGCATCAAGCTCTGGGGAGCACACGTGTCCCGTGGGAACCTGACGAAAGTATCAAAGAGTCTCGAAATTCAGATGCTTCCAGTTAAGTTTATTTTATGACCACACCACACTGCATCAGAGATTATCTCTGTGACTGATATAAATGTAATTTGTGTAGGGCAGGGCTAATGCCACCAGTGCCTCAGCCCAGGCAGATCAAATCCCAGGGCTGGCATCTCAAACTCTGGTGTGACAGAGTCTGTTTTCATTATTTTTCAAAATAATATCTTCACCATAAATGTAAAATATGCCTTAACTTTCGATAGCCTAATGAGGTTTATTTGCATTAACTCCCCAGGCTTGAATATAAATTTAGGATTCTGTTGGTGGTCTGAACTAATTCCCACATCACTGCCTGTAGTCTGGAGGTTTTGAACCCTGTTGACACAAACAGTTAATTATCTAAGACTGATCCTGTATTCCACGTATAAATAAACTATTTAGGTCATACACCTGTGCTTTGCATCCAGCTTAGTACATGAGGCTTGTATCTGAAGTTCTGAATCTTTATTTTGACCAAAATATTCAGCAGATGTTATAAATCCCAGAATACCACGGCATCAGTAATTCAGGCATTGAAAACAGCCAGTGAGGAGCAGACAGCTCCTTTTAAATGAAGAATGCAAAGGTGCTGCAGCCAGGACTAGAGAATTAAAGCTGAGCCCAGTCCCAAAGCCTGTGATAATGTGTGCTATTCAATCTCTGACGGAAGGTTCTCTAACACCAGGTCGTGTCTACTTGGACTTCTCCTTCAGTCCCAGGATGTCTGAAGCTTGGACAGACAGCTGAGCTTGGTTAGGGGTGACAATGACTGGGCATCTTTTCAAATGTTTAACTTTGCTGAGCTTTGTTTAGCTTTTGCAGACAGTTTTAAGAGCCGCTACTGACGTACATCCCGCCAAGCTCTGCGCTGGGAGAGCTGCGGGGTAATGGGCAGCAGATGGGGGAAATCCTGCACCAAGCATGGCCGGGGTGTTATCAGCTCACAGGACATGGCCCTTCCTGCCTCCTTGCAAGAAAGATACTTTGAAATGGTTCCTAAACCAGCAACGTATCCCTCGGGGTATGGCTGTAAGGACCAACTGCTGTAGAGTGAAGACCACAGTCTTTGGGATACTGGGAACAGTCAGAACTCAAACACAGTAAAGATGTTTGAGTTCAGCTCTCTACGCTTCCCCCTGGTAGTTCTTCTGTAGTTCTTCTGTTTTTGTTTATTTACGGAGAAATAAAGAGTATAATGGGGAACAGTAAAGCTAATCTAAAACATTTCAGCTGGATGTGTTTGAGTTGGCAGCACAACAGTAACTGTAATAATCTCACAACAGCACTGTGTGTCTCAGAGAACGAACCCAGCCTTCACTCATAAATGTCCAAGTGTTTATGGAGGAGGATAAATCCATTCCCTGAGTTCACCAGCTGCTACTGAGCAAGTTATCAGCATTGTGTTTGAGATTTTCTGTAGGTGTTGCTGGGGAGCTGTGCCTTGCAGACACCTAAATCATCTGTGCACAGTGCTGGGAGTAACACTCTGTGCTGGCTGCAAACACCATCCAAGTGTCACCTGACTACCTGACACTGCTTTTATTTGGTATGAAACTACACACCCACTGTGCCAGTCTGGTGTCTGGGAGATGTTGGCACAGATATTCTGATTATGTTGTCATCAAGTGTCACCTCTGTGCTGAGCCTGCTCTGTTCTGCTGTGATTCTCTGGATTGGATTGGGAGGGATGTTTGAGGATACAACAGGTGATAGATTAAGAGACCCACTGCCATGGGATGCCCCAATCACTTCAACAGTAAAATTAACAAACTGATAACAACAGGGGAGAATTAATGGCTTTTCCTTGAATTTCAGCCTCTCCTGTTTCCCCCTTCTGAATGTGTAAGGTTGGCTCTCCAAAAGAAACCACGGAGAAAAGGGCATCAGTCTCGATGTCCATCTCATTCATTTGTTAGAGCCCATATACTGATTATTCTTACAGAACATATAGCTCAAATGCACTCTTTAATTCATGCTTAAAGTTCTGAGGACTTCATCTAAAGTTGTAACTATATGAAGAAAAGCCCAGTGTAACCAGGTGAAATTTTTTAGGAGCCATTTCAGTTCTCAAATGTAATTTTTTTGTTCGTTATCTTTGGCATTCTCAAACTCGAATTTCTAAAGCTGAATTACAACCTAATGAAAAATGCAGTTACTGATGAAGTACCAAATCAGCCATACTTGTATTGGTGCAAATGATACCATTCCAACACAATAATCGAATGAGTTTCTCATAAACTCTCCTGTAATCCAATAAAGTAACAGCCTTTGTTACAAAACCTTTATCAATCTCAATCTGTAATATTTACATACATATCACAGGGCATGAAAGGGACCTGGAATAACTGACAAGCAAACTGAGATAAATGACAAATAAGCATCATTATGGCAAAAAAAAGCAAAAGGCAGCATCATGTAGAAACTTTATCAAGTAATTAATGATCTATCTGGGAATAATTACATGTGACTCACCACTCCCATTTTCTTAAATGAATTTAAAAGCTATTAAATACCCCCTCAACAATAACCAGCATGTGAGACGCTGCTTTGCCTCTTTTGTCCACAAAATTTTATCTTAATCAGGAAGATGGAGAGTCTCGAGGAAGAGCGGGCGAGCGGATACAGCTGTCAGGTAGCGAGGGATGTGCGTGCTTGTAAGGAAAAGGCTGGATAATGGATGGAGACACAGAACCTTGGGTGTTATCAGCGTGATGTTACCTACAGGGTATGGGATAAACTCGTGGACTGTGTCTTTTTATGGCTGGTACGAGGTGGGCCGAGTGAAGGCCGGTCACAAACAGTCTGGCATTTCTGGAGTGCAAAGCCAGGCTGGGAGCAGGATGTTCCACGCTCAGGGATCCCAGAGAGCAGAAAGGTCTGAGGGGAATTTAATGCAGAAGAAGTTTTATGCACATGCTCCCCTAAAAGTCTCAGTGTCCCACTGTGCTACCTTCCTGTTAGGAGAACAAACACAAGGGATGATGAGTGCAGCCATGAGGACCTAAACTGGGGTGAATCAGACCCAGTGAGAGTCACAAGCTCAGCAGGAGAGATAAAAAATGCATTTTCAGTCCTTTTCCTGTGCAAAAGGTTAAGGGGTTACTCGAGGCTGTGAACAGTGTGGGTTTGAGGACAGCATTGCACAGAGGTTTCTTACTGAGTACCCTAAAGACTATGAGATTATTATGGAAGTTATTTGCTGCATTATTTTAAAAATAAAACAATTCAACTACTTCTTTTGCTATCATAGGGATCGGGATGGGAGGAGCCCCCCCACCAGACTGAACTGCTCAGGTTGGGTGACTTGAGCAAGGAATGTTTTGCTTTTGCAACTTGGCTTAGGTAGAAGGGAAGAGCTGAATTGCTCGGGCTGGTGATGGCTTTGTGAAAAAAGAGAATTTAAAGCTCCTGGGGAGTTTCAAATTGAACTAAATCAATTAACCATTTCTATTTGACCAAATTTTGTACCAAGTCCTTTATCAGTTCTACTTTTTCATCATATTTTAGGATGAGATTATTTTGCCTTTATTTTAAGATTCTATCCCATTTATCTACCTAGACTGTAACCTTTCTGGGCAAAGTCTGTGTTGATAAAGGGATGCATGATAAAGTCAGTGCTTCAGCTGCATTCTCTCCTCATCCACAAAGAATGCAGCAGAACTCACGTGCACAGACACCAAAGTCATCCTCATGGAACAGAACTCCCTCTTACAGTATGCAGCTGTTTCACTTCATGACTACAGCTGGGTTTTCTTCTAAAGCTAAAATTTGCTTAAAAATTGTACAGAAATTTCACTTATGAGTCTACTTTAATGGCACATACAAGCTAAATATCCCAGAAAAAAAATTTCATCAAAACATCAGCAACCTTTAAATATCCTATTTCAAAAGACAGTCTTTGCCATTAAATCCTTTTTTTTCACCAACAAAACTATATTATGCAAACTTGATAAGTATGTGAGATAGTTTATTGTCATTATTGGTGTTCTGTATGAGTGCTAACGACCTTGCATGAAGCAGACATAAATTATTTTCACATATCATCCCTCGAGTAGCTTTATGGAAATGCACAGAGTGATTGTGTACTGAGCTCTTCAATTAAATGCCAGAGAAAAAGTGACTTTGGTAAGGTTTTGCAGTTTGATTTCATGGGATGATCCCATTCCCCAAAGTGACAGTAACCTACTTTATGCTAAAGGGCAGTGGTTTGAAGGACCGTATCAAAAATCTGTGCCTGTTGTAGCTAGCATTTAATTTCAACTCAATTAACTTGCAATTTGATTGGGGAGACACTTGTTTTAAATATCCAAATGCAAGCATTCAAAGACAATATTTTCGTCTGAAAGGAAGAAAAATGAATAGCTTTTGTGCAAAATTTTAAATTCTTCTGTGTCAAACCATAGGCCACGTTCACGCTGGACTTTTCATATCACACAGGATGTGTATGAGATACGTAGAAAAGAAATGTTTAAAAACATGAGTTGGTTTGATCTGGACAAACTGACAGGAATGTGGTACACACACACCTACTCAATTTTGTAGTTATTCCCAAGCCAATGTAAATGTACCTAATGAGGGAAAGACAGCTTTACACAGGCACTCTGCATGCTACAATTAAAACAGATATATCAGTAAATGTGTCTGTTTGTGGAGGCATCAGCTTTTGTTGCAACTTTTGGATCCAGATGTGAATCTTGGGAGCTGGAGCATTCCCAGCTGCCATCCTGTCTTTGACCATTTGCTGTCCTCTCACTTGAGTGCTTGATTTAAAGCTGGCTTCAATAGCACACCTGATGTTCCCAGAGAAGCCTTCTGGAACTAACGTGCTGTGCTTGAAGGATTCTCAAACAATTCCATGAAGTGCATCACAATGGAGGAACATGTGTGCATCCTGTTTGTGTAACTTCAGCTTCCCAGGTGCTCCTGGATTAAATTCTCCCACCTTCAGCAGTTTTTCTCAAAAAAAACCCTCAAACCAAACCCCCCCAGATATTCTACACTGAGTAATAAATATGTAACGACTTGATATATATTACTTTAATTGTTTTATAGCTCAAGATCAACACGAAACATAAGAAAATAGTTGCATTCTTTGTTTGCAACAGATTTTTTTTTGTGCACTAGGCAACACAGCCTGGCATCTCCTCACAGGAAAGTTAGTTTTCCTTAAAGAACTCCTATTTTGTCCTCTCAGTTTGAAGGAGAGCAGCCTTCCTCTGGGAAATAACACCTGAGCTGACAAAAAGGGTCGTGCAAGCGGCTTGTGAGCTTCACTAGCTCAAGCTGCTGCTTGTGACAACGTGGAATTAAAGCCAGTGCTCCTCTTGGCCTGGGAATTAGTGCATGGATGGACTCCAAGCAGGGCAGCACTTCATTCAAACCCCATTTCACAGACATAGCCGAGCTCCAGAAGACAGACCCACCGTGTGGGGTTCGGAGCAATTCCCTAATCCAGCCAGCCCTGGCCAAGGCTTCCAGCGTCAGCCTGACACAAGGGCTCACTGTGTTCCCTGTGCCAGGTCCCACCAGCCAAGAAACGCATGCTGAATTGCATCATAAGGAAAATAAAACTAAGATTATTTAATTTGCCATCAATTTCTCCTGAATTTGTAGCTTTGCAATTGTACAGTGCAGTGACTGAGCACCTCCCTCAAGCCTGGGCTTTTTCTGTGTGTAAGGAATAAAATCACAAGCTTGGAAGAGTTTCACCCTTTTCTTCTTGCCCAGCACATAGGGAAAATATGGGGAATTGTTATCTTTGGCCTCCGTATGACGCTATGAAAGTGATGCATATAAAATACGTGTTGACAGAAAGCTGAAGTGCCCTGCTCTTTTCTTTTTGATCATCTCCACTTTAAATAGCTTCGACTCCATGTAATTCTTCCTTTCCATCTAATTTGCGGGTTGAAGAAGTGAAAACAACTGTTCCCAAAGATAAACGCAAGGAATTAAAATTATGTTGTTCTTTAGTTCCTTGCTCCTATGCTGGTAAATTAATTCATAAATGGTAATATTAATACTTATGATGAAAATACATCCTATAATTGCCCTGCTTAATAGATAAAGACCCATGAGAAAGACAAAGCAAAAAAAATGAATTAAAGAAAATTAGTGTTTTCATTTTGGGCACGAAGTTTTGAGTTGCAAATGAAGATAAGAAAATGAACCACATTTCCTGTTTATGTTACCGAGATTCTCATTAAGGTGTCTCCTCTTTGACCTATGTTGTTACGAGAAAGAAGCTAAGGCAAGCAAGCTTATCCTAATGAGAGGCAAGAATATCCCTGCTTTTTCACAATTAGAATAAATATACTGGGGAGCCAGATGGGGCCTTTAAAATTTTCCACAATTATATGCCTGCTGCAGATAATGGCAAAGACCTCACAGTGGCTGTGTTAAGGCAACACTTAAATGAACAGATTAGCAAATTTTTGTTTTTTAGCTTCATTTTTCCTCCTTTCGTTGTGTTTTGATGTTTGGCGAGTTCTGGGGAAGAGAGGAAAGGGGGAAAGGGGGTGATTTACTGGAATGTTTTCATTTCAAATGATAAATTTCACACAGCATAACTAGAAACAGTTTTTTTACTCGATAAAAGGCGAGCTGAATGAATTACAAAAAAAAAAGCAAGCCTATGGTGGCTTTCCTAAGCAGCAACTATTTCTGTCATTTTTATCTAACCGAAACACCAGTGTCCTTGATTCTACCACAACCTTCGTTGTTGCTTCTCTGCTTGTAATCCCCCTGCTTTCCTCACGTCTCACACCCCTGGCTCTCCCACAGCAGCTCCTCCAAACCACACCATTCATGGGTTTCACAGCTTTCTCTGTATTCAGTGCCTTTTGCTTGCCTGTGATTCTGCACACCTGCTTCTTGCTGATCAAAGAATACCCTTTTTTCTTCAGAGTACACATTTCCTGCGTTGGTTTAGTTGTGTTGTTTCTACATATTCGGGGAATGAGCAACAATAGGAGTCAGAGATGTTGTGCTCAAATACACCACTGTGGTTCAGTGGCTTCAGAGGGCCCTGTGCACGAGACATTGGTCATCTCCAAAAATCAGACCCCTCTGTGATACCTGAAACTGGATGTTACCACATGAAATGAAAAGAGAGACTGGCTGAGCATTGTTTAATTGTGCTGGTTAGTGTAGTTCAAACATTTATTTCCAAACCCTTCACTTGCCCTTTTCTTGGGAAGCCCCTGGCAAGAACAGGAGTGAGTTGGAGTGAGTTTGGATGACCACAAGGAGGAGAAAACTCCACACAAAGAGTCTGTCTCAATACAAGTACAGTGGAAAGCAATGAAAAGCTGCTTCAAAATTTAAACCCAGTTGTGCTTCACTTGATTTAAATCTGAAGATAATCAGGAAGCAAATAACCAACACCCGCCTTAAACGTCCCTGCGGTATCCGGACCATGGGTTTATTTAACTGCACTGACTGCTGAAAACAGTCATTTAGGAAAGCATATTTTGGCACTATAAACAAAGTCCAATTATTTCATTTTTACTGTGGCACTCAACAAAATACCAATAAATAAAACAATTGGCAAGGCTTTAAGATCCATGAGAGTATCCAGCAGTGCGACAAACAAAACAATCAAGTTACGACTGTTATAAAGTGGGTAATAGACACAGTGGGCCCAATTTTCCCAACTTTACAATAATTTGAAAAGCCCTGCAGAGCTCTTTTCACTTGTTCATCTTACTTCCTTCACTGGGGCTCATAATTAATTTAAACCGTGCAATTCACAAACAGTTGTTCCATTGTATTCTCAACTTTGTGGAGTTTTAAAATTGTAGGAGCGTTTATTGGAAATAGTGACGGAAAAACGGAAATTGTGGTGGCATCTACCTTGGCTGCTTGCACTGAATTAGCACCGCTCAAGGTCTGTCTGCTCTGCACTCGGGGCATTGAGCAATTGCCGGGTCAGTTTTCCACCAACTTCTTTACTCCTGGCGCAGGAGCTGCTGGATGAGCCCGGAGCACAGCTGGAGCTCAGCCTCTGTGATGCTCAGGAGCGTAAATTAGCTCACCGAAATCACCTCCTTGGCAAACTGCCTGTATGGGTGCACCCCTGTACCAACCAAATTCTGGCCAAAAATGGCATGAGAGCACGCTGGCTTTCCATGAAGTACTGCTAAGAAATGATCACAATCAAAGGATCACAGAATACCCTGAGTTGAAGGGGTCCTAAAGATTGTCCAGTTTCAACTTCTCTGCTATGGGCAGGGACACCTTCCACTATCCCAGGTTGCTCCAAGGCCCATCCAACCTGGCCTTGGACACTTCCAGGGATGGGGCAGCCACAGCTTCTCCGGGCAGCCTGTGCCAGGGCCTCACCACTCTCACAATAAAGAGTTTCTTCCTAAGATCTAATCTAATGCTGTCCTCTGTCAGTGTGAGGCCATTCCCCTTGTCCTTTCACTCCAGGCCCTTGTAAATAATCCCTCTCCATGTTTCTTGCAGGCTCCTTTCAGGCACTGGAAGGGGCAATTGGATCACCCCAAAGCTTCTCCAGGCTGAATAAAACCAATACAGCCATAGACCCTCTTGCCTGCACCCTGTCCTGTGACACAGATTGTGTCACCTTCACCCTAAATTGGCACAGAAATAGGTTTTTTCCTTCTCCTGCAAAGGGTGCACTCAAACACAGTGTTTCCTGTGGTGGGCCTGAACGCGGAGAAGAGCTGTTTGCACAAAGTCCACAGCAATCACTCCACAAATGTCTAAACTTCCGAAGGATGGGTGTGATCTCAGGGCGATGGAGATGGAAAGATTGCAGCCTGTCATGGCCCTGAGCAGTGCAGGCTGTCAGCCCCTCTCAGGGACGGGGAAACTGGGCTGGATGGGAGCTTATAGACAAGAAGTTATTGACAGTCAGCTGATGAATGGTAACTCATTAAGCCGTGGGAATATTATTGCTTGCAATGCTCTGTCCATACAGTTAATCAATTTTCTAAGTGAATGAAACTGCATTAGGGTCACTTTAATTTCCAATGAGAATGTCGACACAAGCACTTAGTGAAGTTTGACTAATCTATTTCAAACAAACTTAGATTTGTTTCTCTCAGTAGCTGTATGTAGGCAGCTCTTGGACAGGATCAACACAGCTACTTCAGGATTAACATGCCAAGGAATTCTGCCATTCCTCATTTTGCAAAGCATATTTCACCTCAGCATCTTCCAGATACAGCTTCAAGCACCTGCCCTTCAAGCTGGTGTTGGAAGATTTATTTCAAATCCAAAAGGGACAACAGACTTACTTTGTCTTCATGGTAAATGTTTTATTTTTTTCATTAAAGGGCTGGATGGAAGTGACAAGAAAGTGAAAATAAAAAAAAAAGGACAAAGAAAAAGAAAGTTTAATAAAGACCAATAATTGTCATATGAAGTAATCCACAGAAAACGTGGGAAAAGCAAAGCATTAGCACAGCGTGCCACACAGAAGAAATATCACACTGAGCCCAGAGAATTGAAAAGGCACCCTCATCTCCTTGAAGCTGATGGGAATTTTGCCACTGACTTAGTGGAGACGGGTTTACACCCACACTGTCTAAGGGGAATGCTTTGCTGCTGAAGCGCACCGTGGCAGCCACCCCAGAAAAACAGCAGCCTGCTGCACCACGACAGATGCTGACTCAATCCAAAACCTGTTCTTAGCTCAATGACTGAGTTTTTGGCATGGCTTTGTACCTGCTCTTGTTTTATTTGCTACAGCCTTATGCGGGGACGGCACAAAGCTCAGTGAGAGAATCTTCTAACAAACATGAAATGGAGATCACAGGATCCCAGAACAGCCAGGACATTGAACAGTGGCAGGATGAGAGGACAGGAAGCAAATGCTATAGGAAACCAAGATTTATTTCCTGCCCTGAAATATTCAGAACAAAATCAAATGATTAAAATTTATTTCATCCCATGAAAAGATAAAATTTTTGAAATGCATCTCCTGGGTTCAAAACATTTTGTATACAGAATCAATTATTTTTCTTCATCTACTTCCTTTCTATGGAAGCTGTTTTGCCACTGCCCTGGATGTTCTGTTAGGCAGAAAACCTGGTCAGGGATAAAAACAGCTTTATTGTACTGACTGTTAAGGGATCCTCAAAACATGATCTGGCCACTGCCGTATTTCTGACTTATGCCTCAAATTACCTGTCCTGTTGGTTTAACATGGATTTGTTTAACAAAAGTATCAGATTATTTTAAATGCTAACCAGACTCCAAGGAGTAATTACAGCAACAAAAGAAGCAATCACCTGAACACAACTGGGTATCTGTTATCTCTTACTGGGCACCCCGATGGCCCAAATAAACCACAGCAGAGGCCCCGATTAGTTCTGAGCACTGTGATGGTTCAGCTCATAATAAAGCCTTTGACCCACAACAGCAGACTTGGTGCACCACAGTGAAGAATTCTTCATACTTGTTCAAGAAATTCGTGTACCCAGGAATAGCTGAGTACAAAAAGCTCAGAGTTTTGAAGTGATTCTCAGCCAGTTTTCTGCAATCCAAGAGGGCATTGTCCTGTATAGAGCCATGGGCACAGAAAGGGTTTTCCTGGGAGGAACCCCTTAGCAAAGGAGCTGTAGTATGAAACTCCAGTGAGTGCCCTTCCCTTGTTTTTCCCCAGAGCAGTCTCCATGGAATCCATTTCAGCAACCTTGTCATGGCTCAATGTGAGACGGGCCAAGAGGTGAAGGATGGTGCCTCTTCTGTCCAGTGGGATTGTCAACCATGTACAAAGACTATTCAAATGATCTCATTAGCCAACAATCCTACTTCCAAAGATCCTTTCAGATGCCCATGGAAAGACAACTCCTGTTAGGTTGGCATAATTTCCATCTGATATTTTTTTCTTAAAAAGAACTGTGCACAGTTGGCTGCAAGCTTTTCATGCTTATGTGGGAGTAAATACCATAAATTTGGGGCTCAGCAATGTTTTTACTTCTATTAATGTTTATTTTGATTATTACTCACATGAGAAAAGATATTTAACGCTAGAAAATAGCTGCAATATATTTCATACCTTGCAGGAAATCAGCTTGCACCTAACCCAACACAGGCATGAGAGGGAGTCAGATATTATGGAAGGGAAAAAAAAATGCTTTTAAGGTATTCCAGCTCCATTCCCTGCTTGCTGTTTTGGAGGCTGAGGAGCCATCCATCTCTGCATGTCTACAGCCAGAGCACATCCCTTTCCCAGGGAAGCCAATGCCATTGATTAGGAGGAGAACTGCCTAGTTAGCCGCCTATCCATTCTGGAGAAGGGAGAGACCTGCCCATGTGTTACATCCTAATCTCCAGTGTTACAAACAGGCCCTGCTTTGCCTGGAATTAATGGTTACAGACACATCGATCCCATGGCAGAAAGGTCACACTCCCCAAAGCCAGACACATAAAAGAGAAAAACGGAGATGAAGAGCCTTCACTCTTCCCAGTGTCTGGCTGCTGAGCTGCTCAGCATCTCTCCAGAGCTGTCTGCCTGCATCCAGGCCTGGGATGGGGAGCTAAGATTTGCCTGAGCTGCAATATCCCAGTTTACATCAGCCCTGTCTGCAACATCCCAACCTTTCAAGGCTCACCGTGCTTACAACAAAACCATGTTTTAATCACAAAGAATGTCACCTTCATGTTAAAATGATCCAGACAGTTTTCAGTGGATGTGGTTCAGCAGGGTCCTCTGAGGCTGAAGTGTGCCCATGGTATTATCATTGTTTTATTCTGAATGAAGAGAGAAACTAATTCACTGTCCTTTTGTATTGGGGATAGAATAATGCATGTGATTTTCCACTTTGAAAAGATACTTAATAATCCCATTTAATGTTGAGTTAAACATTTCATTGTTTGCCATGACTAATCCACAGATTTGAAGGGAAAATTCCACTTTAAAGTGTAATGGAGCTTCTCTCTTCCTTCGCTTTTGAATTAGTACTAACACAATCTTGAAAATAAGTACCAATTTGTGGAGATATTTTGCAGCATGTGTCCTAACACACTTATCCTAAGTGCAGTTAAATAGAGGGTGCTTTGGATAACAAATGCAAATTCGGTCAGACTGGTAAAACCAGTGCAATCTTCACACAGAGAAACCTTCTAATTAAATGAATAAACTTATTCTGAAAGATGTTCAATGAAGGATGCAGAATAGGATTATTCTACTCCATCAAGCACCCTTTTGATGTTTAATGAAACTACAACACCAGGTAAATTATGGGTTTGTGTTCACTGCACACTTTTTAATGAGATTGTAAAGAAAAATCCAATATATTACAAGTGGGTTAAATATATTTTTATATCTCTGTCTGGAGAGGCAACCTCCAGAATGATCATTCAGAAATACGCAGCTGACTACCAGGAGAATATTGAAAGAAACACACTGTTATTAAAACACAGAAACCACAGAACTGTTGCTATTTTCAATCTGTCATGGCCAGTGAATACAATATAAAAATATGTAAATATTTATGGGTGCACAGTAATGACCTATAATAACAAATTCCATTACAGTATATTGAAAGAAATACAACTGCCGTAGCCATTTTTGTTATTTCCATATTTAAAAAAAAACACTGTAGGTGTCAGGATTAAGAGGAAAGAGGCACTGAAGCCTCAGGGGCCATGAGGCATGTGCCACACTGCATGGGGTTACAGCCCTGTTAACATTTCCAAGGAAATGAGCCTTATTATTCAAATACTTCCATTATACGAGCTCTGTGCCAAATTTGAAGCAATTGAAAATGTCACACCTCAGCGTATGAGGGTGATACTGGTACCAAATGGTTTCTGTGTAACCAGCCCTGCTGCTGGTGACAGCAGTGATCAAGCTCCTTGTGACTTCCAGGGGCACACAGGCTGTGGAAGCTCCCACCTGGAACACCCTATGGCACCAAGCCGTGGATTCTCTGCTGTGTCTCACCTGCTCCCCAGAGCAGCTCCTAAGGCCACCCAAACCCACTGAGCTTCCTCAGAGAGGTTTGCTATGCTCACCGCCTTCTCCTGAGCAGAAGTTACACTGGCCTGTTGTCCAAAGTGGGTCTGCACCCCAAACAGAAACATTTCATCACCTCTAATTCTGCCCGAAGGAGGAGCCCCAGCCCAGTCAATGTGTGTGGGAACAGGACCCATTTATCTGGCACTTCACGCAAGCCAGGCACTCTGCCTGCAAGACAAAGTCTTTAAATCCTGGCCAAATGGCTAAATCACTCCTCCTCCGCTTGTCAGTGCTTGCTTTTGTGGAAAGACAAGTTGTCTGGGGAAGGCTGGATGCACATCTCTGCAGTCTGAATTGGACACAAACTAATTGGAAACTTCAGTGCAGATGAACTACGGTCATCCCTGCTCTGCCAGCCGGGCAGCGGCTCCCAGGAGCTCTGCACCAGGAATCAAAGGAGGGCCGGATGAAAAAGAAGGATTTGAACACCACAGAATTCATCTTGCAGTTTCTCCTGAGATTACGGTGTTTGATGGCTCCAACGCATCCCAGACTCTGGGAGCTGCTGGGAGTTGTGACTGGAGACAGACAAATGGACATTCTGAGGCAGAGATTTGTGAAATTTGGGGGAAAATTCAGTTCACTTGCTTCTAAATCCTCCATAGCTAAAACCAAGATTTGTCTGACAGCCATGTGACATAAATTGAATACCTGTATTCAGCAGTTAAAAATTTGATAAAACTCTTCCCTCTTCCTCAGAGACTTCGAGTCATCGATAACACCAGTTCCAACACCAAAAGCATCTTCATACAGTAAAACTTGTAACTCAGGGAAAAGAATAAGACTCTTTTTCACTGAATCAACAGGAAAAAAGTGGTTACCAGGCTTGGAAACGCTGGGAAAGAATATTTTTTTTTCTAAAAAGAACAAGGTTATGCTTCAGACTCATTCATAGCCCACCCTACGGACTCGTTGCTGTCTCTGAAGAAGGAGACCCTGCACAGAACAGGTCTCAAGCCTTAGCTCACGTAAAGATGTAAATTGGACAAAGAAACATGAAACACTGGAATAATGTCAGAAAACATAAAACTGCAAGTAATTTTAATTTTAGTAATGAAATGGAAGCCCCTCATTTTGACTCCTTGTTCCAAGCCGATTAAAAGTTGGTGAGTTTTGACAGGCTTTGGTTTAGGCACTAAGACCTGTAAAGTCAATGAGACCGAGAAAGAGCTCAGCTGTTTTGTTGGTAGGGACGGACTCACACTCACACACACACATTCACACTCACACTCACACTCACACACACACACACTCACTCACTCACACTCACACACTTCTTCAGGTCTGGTGACACCTTTGGCTCTCGCTCTCACCTCAGCTTTGGCTGTGGCCGTTGTTCCGCGCCAGCTGCTGGCCGTGCGTCCATGCCCAGCGCTGAGCAGGGAGTGTGTCCATCCCTCAGCCTGGCTCACTCCTGTCTTTCACACTCCCCTCCCCACTGCTGCCAGCTCAAACGCCAGGCTGGGGCCACTGGGACACACGTCCCGTTCCATCACCCCTTCCAGAGGACGCTGATGCTGGCAGGCAGAGAGGCATTGGGTGAACAGCTGCAGGTGCCCGTGTCTTAGGCCACTGCAGCCAAACCTGCCAAACCTCATCTCTCAGAGCGCACAGTTTGCACGCTCAGCTTCACGTGTGGAACCTGAGGATCACCAAATTGCTACTTTAAATACAATACATTAGCCTGGATGAGACTGATTAAAGAAGAATGCAAGTAACAACTGGAACATCTGAGTGCTTCAATAAAAACCACACTGTTAACACAATTTAGGGAAAATACAGGATGCCTGAAGTTTGCACATAATTTAATAATATTCTTCAGGATAAAGAAAAAGAAAAAAGATGTTATCTCCTCTCTTGATAAATGCTTCAAACTTACAGCGGTCTGATCTTCATCTGGTTTAACTCAGAGCGACTTCACTTAAGTCAGAGGAGCCACGAAAGTCAACAGCAGATGAAGAGCTGGCCCTAGTATGCTATTCACTAATCTTCAGGGCAATCGTAAGATTATGGACAGAATACTTTCTTTCACCAAGATAAGGAAATATAATATCCCTAGAATACCTCTTATCTACCCTCCAATTCAATCTGGAAAGTCTTTCCTCTTTTCCAAGCTTTCTGTAGAATTTCTGTTCCACAAGCATAGCCTTTCCAAGTTTATTGGCATTTTTAATGTGTTAAAGCTGTCGCTCCATTTTTGGCCACAGATCCTTCTTTTCCTGAGTCCTCTCAAAAAATTTAAAACCTGTTCTTTTCCTGCTCCTTTCACTCTTCAGAGAAGTTTCTCCCATTTTTTGTGGACGGAAACACTTGCGCCAGCTGCAATTCCCTTGAGCCTTTCCGTTGCGTTCCAGGTTCTGACCTCCTCAGCACAGTGTGTGGGACAGGGCAAACCAGTGTGTGTGAGCTGAGATCTCAGCATTGGCTGCTACGTGGCAATTCTCATCACCATCACACCTCACATAGGGTATAAAAGCAGACTGGATTCCAGATAAACCCAGGAACTGAGCGCGTCCTCCCGTGTTCCTGGTGCTGTGGTGCCATCTAGTGAACTGGTTACAATACTCTACTATGTGAGTCCACTTTTGCACATAGAAAACAAATTTATTTTTAAATATAATACTAAATAAATATACTGCTTTCCTCTACAAATGTGCAAAATTCCATAAGCAGAGTAATCAAATCAAATCAAATTTTTACCCAAACAGTGCCCTGAAGCATTTCATTCCCAAGGCACTGGGGTTGCATGTGACTTAACATTCCACTGAAAGTATAAAACTTGAATCTTTGATAAAGCCATCCCAAGCAGAAACAAAGGTGCTTTAGTTAGTGGTACCCAGCTTGTAGACTAAACACATCCCTTGTATAATCGGTCTCAAAAAGCTGTTTACACTATTTGCCACACTGGCAAAGGGATGTGTAAGGGCTTGTTATCTACCTTGAGTATTTTCTTGGAACCTAAAGTCCTGCAGAGCTTCTTTGTAGCAGATGCTCAAAATCACCAAGAAAAGTGGCTCAGTTTTGAAGCCAACAGCTCCAAATGGGAAATTTTCCATTTAAACCTTCCTGTCCCTCCAGGTGAGGGACAGTTTTTCTTTCTTTAGGTCTTCACCTCCGTCAGGTGGGCTCATTCTGAGCCACAACTGGGGGCCATGAAGGGGACCCCAAGACACCCCCATGAGAGCCCCGAAGTCACTGAACACCCCTCACTGAACACTCCTCACAGCCCGGCAGCTCCACACCCAACTCCCAGCCAGCCCAACCTTTCTCCACTGCACAGAAATGAAAAAACATTTTCCACCTGGTCCCATTTGATCCTGGATATCATCAGTCTCCAGCTCAAACAGTTTAGAAGAGCCAGTGAAATCACACAGGCATTGTTTAAAGCTCCATCATTGTGCCATCTTTGTCTTAAAACTCCCGTAGAAAATATCACACGATCAAAAGCGCTTTCTTTTGTCTTATGTATTTCCATCTAACCTCGACTATTGCTGCTCTTTATGACACTGTAAAAATCAGCCCAGACCTACAAACCAGCTCTCCCGTGTGATGGCTGTGACAGCTGGAGAGGGCTTCCACCCAAGGGATTGCAAATCACAGATCCGACCTAAAATCACTTAAAGAACGTCTTTTCACCCATTTCAGAGGGGTCTGGAGCAGGCCTAACACCAAAGATGTTGTCTATTAAGTTAAATTCTGTTTTGGATGATGTTTTGGAACTGTTGGCATAGTTCATATTTCAGTTTCCATTGTCTGCAAACAGATGAACTTAATATTTTACAACAGTTTTACGTAGAGATTGGAAATCTGATTTAAGTTATTCCTACTGCTGCTTTACTTCATTGAAGGAAATTGGTATTAAATTGCTGGATATATTTATGTGTCCACATTTGTTACTACTTTAGCCTGTCTGAAGTACCTGCAACCTCCAATACTTCATTCTCACCATTAATTAAAACTCTTCCAAGGTTAACACACCCAGGAAGGAGGATTGGGGAGCAAGCGTTGTGTAACAGATGAACTCATATAAAATCTAAATGTGATTTAATTAGTTGATAATGGTTCGTTAATTACAAAGCTAGCGAAATGAAACACATTGTTGTGGAAACACATAATGGAACTATTGAGAAAGAATAGATTTGTTTTTACTAAGTACTTGTCTGCTAAGAAAACCACCTGTGCAAATAACCGGCTCAAATCAGATGACAAGCAGATTTTTTATTGCACAAGAAAGATTTCAGTTTCCATGACAACGCACCCAGGTCAAAACAGCAAATTATATATTTTTCTGCAATAAACATCTCATTTACTCTAAAAGGTTTAACAATCCAGGTTTATAACGTGTCTAAAATATATTTATTAGCTAGCAATTATTTAATACAGCAGCTTCTGCCCAGAAATGGCTGTCCAGTGACTGGGGATTCAGCTCCAAGTGTATGGGATCTATCCTAAGCCTTCTGGCATTTTAAACAAATGCTGTAATGCTGTTTGGCTCACAGTAACCTACTGCGAGCTCTGGGGAGAACTAAGCAAACAGTTTAAATGTTATACAAAATTTTTTATTTAATTGAATTCAAGCATTTACGAAATTATATTAAATTAGGTCATATTCATAGGTCATATTCGGTATTTAACATTTTCACCAGTAATTGCCTATCCATCTAATTTAAAATTTAACGACATTATTTAAGAAAAAGGTTTTCTTGATCTGAGGGCAAATATGCTTTATTTATAGGCCCTTTCTCAGACGGAGAATGGAAAGTACAAATGTGTTACTCATTAAGGCCCACGTTGTTACGTGGCTGGATCACTGAATCACTGCTTCCCCAGGGTGCCTACACCAAAACCCACTGCAGTCAGCAAAAGGAGCAAAAGAGGTGTTCTCCTTTCCAGCCTTCTGAACCGAAAAAACCATGAGTAAATCTCCCAAATAACGAGGGGTTTCATCCACCAGAGCTGCCTGGAAGTGGCTCCGAACCCGGAGATCTGATGGAATTTTATCTCAGCCAGGGAAACAAAAAGCAGGGGACAGGCCACAGGCTGGAGCCCACCTTTGCTTTAGGTGTGACACTGTGCCTTAGAAGTGCTGTTATGTAAAATCCTCTCCTCAGAAGACTCCACGTCCCATAGGGAGGAGGAGCCTCCTCAGTGTCCAGGAAATGTTTCCAGGTTGCTTTTAGCCTGACTTTGCAGGGAAATGCAGCTTGTACAAATGTGCTCTCTTGTCTCCTTCCAGTAACTGCTGAAGTTTTTGGCATGCTGGGAAGCCTGGAAGCTGCCCCAGCTGTCCGGAGAGCTCCTGGGGGCATGACGAAATGGCTTGATGAGCATTTCTGGGCACAGAACAACTTATTTTCTTTCCTGTGATCAGCCCAGGCTACATGGTAGAACACACCTCGTTCTGCCTGGAGTGATCACAGTGACAGTATTGAATCCTGAACCAGAGACCACTTCTTGAGAGCAGCATTTCTTTCACAAAGATTTTCTCCTTGTTTCAGTCTGAGCCGTGTTCAACAAGGGGTTATAAGACAGAGGGAGACCAAGTGCTGCAGCTCCAGCCTTGGTCTGGAGCTGTGAGGGGCATCTGCAGTGGGCACACAGCAGGGCCAGCTGATCTCTGGTGGCAGTTCCTTGTGTAAAGCGACACACAGGGTCTTTTCCTGTGAGATCCAAGCTGGGTCTAAGGATGAGGTAGCTCAGAGGAGAATTGCTGCAGCAGCAGCAGGAAAAGCAGGGACTGGATGCCAGCCACAGCTCTGGAGAGCCTGGGCTGGGCTTGAGCAATATGAAGGTGCTTAACAGTGTTTTATGGTCACTTTGGAAAATAAAGTGAAATAATCACCTTTGAGTCTGGAATTCAAACGTAGATTGTTGTGTTGTGAGTGAAAATAGGCATCTGGATCAAACACCTTTTAATGCATGTTTTGTTTTTTTTTTTTTTTAAAGACTCTCTTAAGATAGCCTGGGTCAGGTCTGCTTCTTTTTCCTAAACTTTCAACTAAAAGAAAGACTTTTTCCTGTTTCAGTGAGAGCACATAAATACAAGTCATACACCCCTGAGATTTCTTTAGAACAAAACCTGAATATAAAGTTCTTGATAAAAGGAGAAGTTTGCTTTACGTAATTCTGCTCCCGATATTCACAGTTCCCAAGTGGATAAAGAATAACAAAGTAAGGCTTATACGGTGAGACTGAGAAAGAAGCAGTGAAAAACAAGGGCTGGTGGAACTTAGGAAAATCCCAGCATGTTCAAACATCAGACATGCTGCTTCCCATCCTCAGAGCACATCCTTTAATCTGAACAGATTGCACCAGTGAATGGGAATAAGTGTGGAAGGAGTTAATGGGATTAGCTATGCCCTGCCCGTACCTCCGGTCCTACCTATGGGAACACTGCACAAACCAACGCAGGGAGCATTTTCCATTTCCTCGCCCTCTTGTCTTTAATTAACATCTGTAGCCAATGTGTTAATTACTATTCAAAATAAAGGTCAGATTCTGTTAGCACTGACATGCAAATCATCAGAAAAACCGTAACATTTCTATGCATGTCGGCTTCCAGGACTGGGCACAAACTCTTGGGACAGTGGATGGACACATTACATGTCCCTTGACTTGGTTTGGGGTGTAGCTGGGCAGTTTGTGGTCACTCTCCCCATGCAGGGACCAGGCAGGCACTAGATGGCTCCCGAGTGACAGGCTTGGTTTGTTTAGAAATCAAGCTTTCTAATGATAGCTGCCCTTCCTGGCTTAGAACTTTGTCCAAAATCTCTGTTCCCTTCTCGCAGAGGGTTTGTTCCTTCAATTCAGCTTTGCCTTCCCAGGCACTGCGGAGTTTGTTGTTTCTTGAAGTGGATGGGCTAAAACAGGGCTGCACAGGGCTTGTGGCAGTCTGGGACTGCCAGCGCTGCCCTCACATGAGGACACGGCAATGGAAGGAGGAAGGATTTCCTGACTTCCACCCAAACATTCATGAGGACCTGCAGAACTGGGTTAGCTTAGCTGGGAGCCAGCTTAACTGGCACCAAGTGGCTTCCTTTGGCTGGTCATGTCTCTTCAGAAGTGACCTTCATGTTCCTTTTCCTGGAGAAGCACTTCCGGTCCTTCTGAGAATGTGACAACACTCTCACCCTTTCAGAAGGCAAACAGCTACTGCCAAACTCAGCTTTTCAAAAGAAATGGGCTTTGTAAACAACAGAATGCTCTTGAAATCGTCTCCCTGTTGTGATGTGGTGACCACACAGGAGTACAACTGCTCCCAGCAGCACAGCTCCGAGTTCCATAGAAAGTCTGCACATGGAGAGCTTTAGTAGCCTTTCTCCAGTAAACAGAAATAAACAGAAACCTAATTTCCTCCCTGAAAAGAGACAGAGGAGCACACTTTCTAAACACAGCACGCACTTACGATCCCAAGGTAAAGCTTTCCATATGGGGAGTGTGTCATGGAAAACTAGGTCGGTTTGCCTGTCACTGGATTTGCATTCAGTGGCTTGGACACAGACACTGGCAACGTGGAAATGCTGGGGAGTCCAAGCTCAATAATGACAGGTTTTAGATGTCAGTAAAATTGTCTGAAGATTATAACACTGAGAGCGCTGAAGCTTCTGGCCCATTTAATGGTTGCTGAAGGACAAGGGTTGGCCTTGGGAGCTTTTCAGGACATCGTGGGTGTTACCCAAGTGCCCGTTCTCCACTCTGGCTCCCGTTTCTCGTGGAAAGAAAGGTGCATGTGTGGGCAGAGGGGTCCCAGGGGTGGGCTGGCAGCAGGACTGCAGGACATTGCCATGAGCTGTTCTGTTCACCTCTGCTCTCAGGAATTATCTTCCATAATTTCACAGGTGTCTGGGTGAGGAGAAGTGTATCACTACAAGGACAATCACCACTAGAATTCTTTCTGGATGTGTGAAAAGGGTCTAGTTAAGGTCACCTTAATAGTCTTGAAACCCTTGGCTGAGATGGGACCTACTGGCCAGTGCAGTGAGCGCAGCTGGACTGGTCAGAAAGAACAAAGCCCAAACTCAGACCATTACCAGAAATCATCTGGAGAATTACCACTGACACACAGTTGAGGCACAATGTAGAAAGTATCAATTCCTATCGAGTTCCTCACTTTCCCATTCCCTGTAGTGAAACACTTCACAGAGCTCCAGCAGAGAAGTTGGGATAAAGAACGACAGCAGCTCCTCGTGCGTATTAAATAGATTTCCTGAGTCCATCCTCCACATTAGATTAGGCAATACCAACGTTTAAAAATTTTTAACCATTTGCATTTTGAGAGATGAGACAGAGCAACACGTTGCTGTGCTGCACACTGAACTTATAAAAGCAAGGCTCAGTATTCCATCACACGCCAGCAGCCTTCCAAAGTCAGACAGGAAACACCTGGACTTCTGTGGTCAAACATCACTGGGAGTGCTCTGTACATTTTGGAACAGATCATTTCAAATTGTTAATAAATATTCATCTTATTGCAGTAAAACACTGTGTGTCCCCTGCTATAAACACTGGTGGAGCTAAATTAAATATGTGCAAGGTTAGTCATCTTGACTTTTTTTTCTCCATAAAAAAAAAAGAATGCTTGATTTCCCCTCCAAGAACATCTAAAGTTTCAAAACCTTTAAACCCCTGAAGATAATTCTGTGGGATATACAATTTAAATATCTCCATTTCTGTCACATTTATTCTTTGTTAACACATTTGCTCATCTTTTCTAAGAGGCTCATTATGAAGCTCCCTAAAATGAAGCCTTTGTTTCCTTTCCTGGGAAAAGCCTTGCACCTTGGCAAACACAGCCCTGTAGGCTCATACAGGAGCTCACTCTCGCTCCCCTCATGGTCTCAATTTGAAAAACAAATCTAGAGATGTCCCTAATTACGTGAGAGCCAAAGGGCAAAATGCAAATTGTGTACAAATCCTCAGGCCTTTCCTCAAGAAACTGCACAAAACCTGGGTCTCTATTTTTACTGCATTACATTTGAGATAAAGAGCTCCAGAATCATGCCCTGAATGGAGATTTTCCTCATTTTAGAATTAATCATTTAATTGTTGCAAACCAGCCCTGAGCTGAACGAAGCCCTGAACTTTCTGCTGCTGAAAGAGGCAGAACAGATGATCCAGGTTGGACTCGGTTCCAAATCATAACAGAGATTTGTTAAAGGTCATGATAAACAAATCTTGCTTCCATATCCTTATACGTGAGGCTGATTCTTTATAGATAATTTGCTCAGGTTTGGGGGCTGTCTCCATGTTTCTCTTGCCTAACTATCTTTTTTTAAAGCTTGCTTGCTAATGCTGTATTTCCATGTCCTAACAGCTTGCATTGTTTAGATTTAACATAAGCATTCACCAATTTTCTACTAAAATATATTGCCTGTGGAAAATTAATATATTTTTCTGTCTTTTCTCAAAGCATTTTAATACTCAGGAAAACAAGATATCATAAATCTAAGGAAAGAAAAGCTGCTTTCAATTGAGCAGAAAAAAATAAAAGGCAAAGTCTGTTGTGCATGTGTGTCAACAGCTTTCAAAGCTGCGAGTGAAGCACAAAAAGCAATCAGAAAAATCCTGCTGCTCATACAAAAAATATTTCCCTTGGTGAGAACTCCACCAGCACTGAAGCAGCCTTTAAACTTGGCTTATTGTGTCTGTCTGTAGCTCCACATAGAAGACTACTTGTTTCTATTTTCTGAACGTGTTGAAAACTAGAACATGGCAGCTGTAATTCTGCTGCAGAGCTCCCCCAAACAAACAGCAAAACAACCCTGGCCACCTGTTTTGAGCAGACTTCAGCTGTGGAAAATGCCTCTCCAAAGGGAAAGTGTTGGGGAATATTTATGAGACCCTAAAAGCAAGTGGGTTCTAGCTGAGACTTTTCTATATGCTGTGTTCTTTATGAAATATCTGTTGCTTTGACCCCCCTGCCCCAGGGAGGTTGTTTATGTGTGCAGTCATCACTGCTGGGAAGAGCAGTATTTCTGCACAGCCAGATGCAGGATGCAGGCAGAGCTGAGATTCCAGCCTCAGTTGTTACTGCTGTCCTATGGGCACAGGAGGAGGAGGATGGACCTTCTCCAGACCTTCTCCAGGGCTGATGGCACCTGAAAGGGACCTGTCAGGCTGAGTGATGGTCAGTGGGCACAGGATGCTGGGGCAGGGGCAGCACCCATCCCTGAGCACCAGCTCTTCTAGAGCCACCTCAGGTGTGTTAGCCCAGCCCAGGTAACCAGAGCAGCTTTGCCTCTGGAGGGGATGAGTGACATCTGGAATTCACAGCCCTTTGGAGGGACATGCTCACTGCTCACAGCCTCCTACTCCCTTTGAACACTGCTCAGCCACCTTATGGAGAATTCCCTGGATCCTGCAGCAGTCACAATATCCAATCATAAGATAAATAAGTGGAACCATAGTTAGCACATCTGCTCTGAAAATTGTCTCTGAACCATCCTCTGTTCTCCCAGCAGGCATTTTTTTATCTGTACCTTCACAGTGCTATGGATAAATAATGCCCTGGCCCCCCCCTGCCCTCCATCCATTGCCTGAGGATATCCATGGAGCTGATCCTCCCCACTGCTGCTCCCCACACCCTCCCAGCTATTGCCACACTCAATTTCCTGTCTTCTGTTGACACAAATAAGCTTGCAAAATTGCAGACATTCTGAAAGGCCATTGTGTTCCACAGATATTGGTATTTCCATAAGTATTCAGGCAGTCTGGGATTTACAGGACACAGAAAACTGCGTGAGATGCCCAAAGTGTTCAAATAAATAATTTCAGATAATGAGCGGTTCAAGAGCTTGGAAAGGCCCCTGCAAAGCGTTCTCTGGAAGTCTGTGAAGTTCAGTCTAGCAGCATTGCCTACAAAACAGGAGGGCTGAGTAAGAAACCCAGATACTCAGCTAAAGATGGACAGAGAGAGGCGGAAGAGCTTGCTCTTCCCTAAGCCATCTAAACTGAAGCAATTTTCATGTAATAAAGAGATCATAGATCATCTGACATGAAGACTGTTTCAGCTGAGTGGTAGCTACGCAAAGCATCCAGTAGCTTGATCCTTTTTTTTGGCTGATCACGGCCAGTGTCCTGGAAATGAAATGGAGGACTGGGAGAAGATTAGCTCATCCACCTTGAACAGATTTAATAAGCTCAGTTTTATTTTTTTTCTCAACTCCCTCCTCTAAGTAGCAAAGGAGGAGAAGCTCCCATCAATATCAGACCAGCTCCCAGCCCAGCCCAGCATCGTTCCCTGGAATACCCAGCTGCCTGTCCCCACTGCTGGATATTCTCATGTTTCTCATCTGCTGCCTCGAGCTGCTGCCAGGCTCGGAGGTGACTTCACCGCAGACATTCATGTGGAGACCAAACATTTTCCCTGCAACCTTCAAAACATTCATGGCCTTACTTGGTATCTAGAGACCTTTCATTTCAGAATTTATTCCAGCTGGACTGCAGAGCTGGGCTGAGATTTCCTTGCTGGCCTTGCCCCACGCTCCAAGGCTGAGGGAAAGCTCAGCCTGCCCAGGGCCTCTCCCGCTCCCATGAATGGCTTGTTTGTACGGGTGGTTCTGCCACTGGGCTCGGGACTATGAACACTCTCACTGTTACTGTTTAACTGCAGTAAATCAGTTAAAGACTAACTGTGCTGTTCCGGAGAAATATTTTATTTCATGCGACGAGACTGGCCTACAGTCATGGATCTGACTCCCAGACTGGAAAGACTATAAAGAACAATGATTTTGAACTTCGCTGCATATTTCTCTCAGCGACTTAAACACACACAGAGTAAGGAAGAGAAGGACTTTGTGTCTTAGCAAGCTCACATGTGAATACATCTGCCTTTTCAGGTGGAGAAAATAGTCTGCTGGGTCTAAAAAAATCAGCAAAAAGGTATTTTCAATGAAAGATTTCATTGTGCATTTCTCTAGCAAACTAAAGAGCTAAAAGCAGTCATTATTATGGTAACTCCTAAGCGACCAGTTCAAAGAGGGCAAACACGGCCCTGCCTGACGGATGTTAGGATAAATGCCGTTCCAAGAAACTCTCCAGATTCTAAACGACAGCTTTTCGTTTTTCCGGGAGCCTCTCAAGTGCGACCATGTGGATTTTCAGGGGCAGAAAGATCCTGCTCAGAGCTGATGTTTTGTTTTCTTCCCCAAGCCGAGTCAGGAGAAAACACATAAATATTCTTCCAAGCAGGTCACTTATTTCCCAGCTGACAGGCATTTTGCATTCCCCTATTTTCCCTACACACACAGTCCATATTGTAATAGGGAAAACAGTTTATATGAGAACATTGGCCTGGCACAGCTTAAATTCTTCTAGAAAATCCTGAGTAAAAACCTGTGTGGGGCTCTTTTCATTGGAGATTGGAGTATTTTTATTTAATGTGAAGCTGTTAGGAAAGGATTCAACGAAACTAAAGTTTAGTTTGAAAACTGGAGTTTGGCATCAATTAATTCTGGTTTTTGTTTGATTTTTTTTTCAAAAGACAGATTCAGATTATATCATGGAGATTTTCCATGCAAAGAAACCCTTAAACTCTCTATCATTTTGAGATCCAATGCTTCCTGCAACCAAACTGCCCAACTTTAGGATACAGAGAGGATGGTAAGTCTGTTTTGCATTATTCACCATCTGAATAGGGACTAATCCCAGTAGAACATGCAGCCATAAAGCGCTGAGGGATGAAAATCAACTCAGCTGATAGGTAGGATGTAAGAGGAAAAGGAAAACCCTTGATGCAAAATACTAGAGAAAATGAGTTTTAAATCCCTGTATGAACAGAACAAACTTCTGACATCTGGAGCATAATTTAATACTCCACCGGGTGCTGATGTATTTTGTGTTTTCAGAAAAGCATATGACAATTTTGTGCAGGATTTTTGCTTTAATTATCAGTGTGTGAAAACAGCGTTAAGGAGTTGATCACAGCAAGTCTGAAGCTTTGCTCTGATTAACAAATTAGCCAGTTCTAAACAGATCAAGTAACAGTCAGAAAAGCTGATGACCCTTGAAAGCAGGCTTAAACTTTCATTGGGCCACTCATTACAGACCACTTGCTTTGGATGCAAACCATATCAGGTGTGCCCCCTTGGACCAGAAAATCTCTTTATTAAAAAATGAAAGAGCCCTTGGTTTTCACTGGATGCTTTGAAGTAACAGCAGTTATTCCAAATAAGAGGGATTTTCAGGAACCAAAGAGTCTGTATTTAAAAAGAGATTGCTTACATTGGCATACTCCAATTTAATTAACTCAGATTTATAAGTAAAGTCTGCATTAGTTGCATTTGTAATAGGAAATTTAAAAGAGTTTGTCGTGAAATAGAATTTATAGAAAGGGAAACAGCATTTTAGAAGTTAGTGTATCAGAAATACGATGTTGTTGAATGCTGAAGAATTCCTTTTTCTATTGGGGGAGACCCTTTTGGACAGTTTTTGCCAAATGCTGTAAGACTCTAAAGTGACATTCATAGGAGCATTTTCCTGGACTCCGACAGGTGCTGAGTTGGGCAGAGGCACACTGAAAAATGAAGATTTTTACTTTTATCTCTGCGGTTTCTCAAATTTTAAAATACTAAATCCTTCAGCTTCTCCTCAGTCTTCAGAGGTGCAGTTTGTCAGGAAGAGAAATGATTTCTGTGCCGGAGTAACTCAGTGTAGCTGAGGACCTGTCTGGAGGATTTACTTGCTCAAAGATAATGCTCTCCTACACATATTTAAACAGGTACAAATTAGGTGGGATCTCTCAGACTGGGTCAATGCGTTGCCTCAGAGTTCAGCATTAATAAAGTACCTAAAAAACCATTTCAATGATTCTATTTGTGGAAAATTCTATTTGTGAATAATTCATTTTTGGCACAGAGTGAGACTAGGACAGTACAGCACACGACAGCGTGTACTGAATTTACAGCAGGCACAGCGTAAATTACCTGTGCATTAATTATATCACTGATTACAGATCCCCTGTGGGAATGGCATTCCTCCTCTGAAGCTGCACCATCATATGCTGTAGCATTAAGTCATGAGTGGTTTCACCATTAACATGCAGCTCATAATTGCTGCTGGGAGAAAATGTAGGTCCTGACCTTGCAGGTACTTCTGCATGAGTAACTTTATAAACTAATGTATTGCACAAAGAGCTCTCTCTGGAAAACCAGAATGCCTTTCTCCAGGAATTAAGAGAGTGTTTTGTCAGTAAATAGCTTCACTAGGGGAGGGTGACATGTGACAGAGCCACCAGATTAAAGCTGAAAGCACATCCAGAGTTCATCTCTGTAGGACACACGTTGCAGAATGCACCCTGTGATGGGCAACCAGCTCAGGGGGATCTGACTTTATTCAGGGGTATATTTATGCAGAGTCCAGAACATATTTTCCCCATCTCCAGGTTTCAATCTGCTACAGGATTTCAGTTCCAAAGCATGATCTAGTCTAGCTTGGGAATTTTCATGTGAAGGTTGTTAGTGCATCTGGTTTGATTTGTTTCTAATCAACCACTGTGGACTTTTAAAATGTATTCCCTTGGAAAGTTTAGCTGATATTTTCAAGGAAAACAATAAAGCAAATTCAGCTTTGACATGCACTTTTTTTTTGCTTACACAACAAAAACTTTTGCTTTCAAGTCCGTGGTGTTCCAGAGAGGCTGGGGAACAGAACTATTTTTTCATGCCAAAGTATGCATTTCTGTTGTAAGTAGATTATTTAAAGAAACCTACCCTGTTAAAGGAAAACCCTCAGTGCATCAGTTCAAAAGTGAACATTGCCAGTATCAAATAAAAAAAAAATTCAGAATATTTAACAACAACAAAAATATTGCAGATCTTTGTGTTTTTATCAGCTACTGAAATTAGCTGTGGGAATCTTAATTTTCTGTGAGTCAGATCCATGCCCCAGCAGGTACAAGACCCAAGGAGGCACAAGGGAGCAGGTTTCCAAGTCCAGCTTCAGCAGGCACTGCTTACACTTCATCCTGTGTCCCTGTGGTGGGATCTGATTCTCTGCTGCCTTCTCCTTGTGTTTTCACTTGGCTCCAGCATCAGTCTGTTGGTTTCCTGCTCTGTGTCATGTCCCAGTTCCCATTTCTGCCTGGAAATGTATCTTTCTCCTGGTTGCCCTCCAGCCTCAGCTGACTGCTGTATTTAATGGCTTTGATATCTGCCTTATTTCATCTCTAGCACTTTCTGGATCACTGAAATACAGCCCTTTGGAATATTCACCCACTTCCCTATCCTCTGGTGGATGCCTGGCTGCAGAACATGCACTGCTCAGTAGAATTGCCATCCCTTCCACACACGCTATGGAATAACTAGGGAGGTTTCCAAAACAAGAGTTTTTAACAGCACCCTTTTTTTTATTTTATGTTTGAGATTGGTAAAGATACCTGTAATTAGTCATCCTGGGCACCTTTGCAGACCATTTTTCAGTAACTCACACTTTACCAGCTTTATCCAGGAGGCTGACATTAGCCACACTGGATATCTGCTTCACATTTAGTTTTGTGGAAAAAATTTCAAGGAGAAAAAAAAAAAGAGGGTCATCTGTTTCTGAGAATGAATACAGGAGAAAACACGCTGGTTTGCACACAGGGAGTATTAAGACATCAGGTTTGCAGTGGCAAATAGTGCCTGCACAAGCAGGTACTGGCTGGAGCAGGAGATTTAAACTATGGAGTGTTGTGCCAGGGGAAAGGAACCAGAGGGACACAGAGAACTGGAGAATCATTAAGGTTGGAGAAGACCTTCAAAGGCATGATGATGGGAGATTTTTGGGGGAAATATGGCCTGTTTTTTTAAACAGTCAAGTATTGCTGCAGATCACTGAAAATGAGCTTTTTGCAGGCGGCCACAAGCTGGACACTGCCCACTGTGTCAGTGCCCAGCGTGAGGCCCCTCATCTGGCTGATCTGGAGTGCTGCCACCCCACAGCCTCACAATACAGTCCTGTCCCTTCTCTAAACATTCAAAGTGATGATGTAACTCCAAATACTCCAAGAGATCCCATCTAAGGCTCACAACATGCCAAGTGGCCTGTCAGCCACCATGGAATTACTTTTTTCCCTGTGTTTCAGGTTTGTACCTCTTAGCATCTCGCTCTGCAGCCAGGAAGATTAATTAATGTTTGGGAAAACGCCACAAAAAGGGACAACTGTGGCAAAATTAGCAATTCTGTCCTTGCAGCACTGTGTCAGGGAGTCAGTCATGTGAAACAGCCACTGAACAATCTGGGGAACACAAAAGTCCTGCAAAGCTGCTTGTCCCAGCCAGGCTGGCCCTTGT
The DNA here is from genome assembly GCA_013397775.1 of Eulacestoma nigropectus. Taxonomy (NCBI): domain Eukaryota; kingdom Metazoa; phylum Chordata; class Aves; order Passeriformes; genus Eulacestoma; species Eulacestoma nigropectus. The sequence continues at coordinate 1,829,698 of VZTE01000186.1, forward strand.
GTGCCCTGAAGGGAGCTTGGGGGGACAGTGTGTGATCACAGGAACAAAGGAAAGGACACAGAGCTGGCCTGGCCGTTGGGCCTTTCCATTTAACAATTTAACAATCTTTTAATGCAGTTTGGGTGTGTAAAGGAGCACATGGTGCAGCTTCTTGCTGTTTGCTTTAGGAATTCCAAACTGCCCAGCTGCCGCAGCCCTGCACACACAATAACCCGCGACAAATTGCTCTCGTTGCTAATCAAGGTGGCAAGGGCCAAGGTCAGAGTTCAGCTCTTTCTGATGTCAAGGGCCTTCCCTGGAGCCCATGTGATGCAGGGCTGCTCTTTAATGCCAGCTCCATTAAGGGCTGCAGCGTTCACGCTCCGCTGGAAGCTGCCTGGGACATTTGCTTACACGAGGGGGTGGGTTAAGGCTCCTGTTGGTTAATCCCTCCAACGGCCCACTGGTTGCTTTCATGAAGTACACTGGCAAGATTAAAACTGCCTGATTTTCTTTTCCCCCCTGAAGTTCATGAGAAACTGCCAGCGTAATGCTAAAAACCCGCAAGAGCACCCAAAAATACATTTGAAAGAGGAACAGGTCTGTGAAGGATGTGGACATTGAGTTCCATGGTTTCCAGACCAGCTTCGAGTCATTATTTAACACATATTATTCAAAGCATTAGGACAATATAGATTATATCTCTATCATAGTTAGGGGGAAAAGGCAAGCCTGACACTCAAAGATTTTCTCCTCCACAGCCAAGCTTTTATGTTCCCTAAAGAAAGCTGGCATGCCTAAACAGCTTATAGGGAATATCTGACACTTTTATTATTGCCTTTTCAGGAAGAAGCTAATATTCAACATGAAACAACACTTTGCCCTTCAAACTTTAAAAACCTGAGTGTTAACAGTGACATTTATAATTCTCACCTCAGCAGTGAAAGTCCTGCTGACATGTGTGGAAGGGTGAAATCATAGGAGCTGGAAGGCAGAGTGGCAATCTGGCTTTGGCTCTTCTGAATGTTTGGGTGCTTAGCTCTTTTTACTGGATTGAAAAGTAGTTGGGTGCCTAACTCAGGGATCTGGATTTCATTAGGCAGCAGGGATCTTCACTGGGGGCTGTGGAGCTCAGGTTTGCATCATTCCATGTTTATTTTTGGCTCTAAAATGGGATTTGGCTGTGGCTCTGATATTACTCCTTCTCATCTGAAAAGTACCCCAAGGTTTTCTGTGCTGTCTCCTCCTCTGTGGCTGCATTCCACATGAACTGGGGTTTTTTTGCTTTAAACAGATGTCATTTTTTTGTCTGTGCAGATAAGCATGTTCCTTGGGTCGCCATTTCTCATGATGACCAAGAACCAACACAACTTATTCTCCTATTTCAATTCTCTAGATAATCCAAACACTTTTTCCTACTAAACTTGAAGTTAAAAGTAAGCACAGGAAAACAAGGTTGTTGTACTTTCCATTCTTTGAAATCCTCTCTCTGCTTTCTTATTTCTTCAGCCAGTGGGAGAGGGTCCAGAGTAAGTGCAGTACAAATCAAGATATGTGACTAATCTGTTTAAATTCAAAATACTGGTCTCTATACTTTCTAGCTGCTGTTTCTTAGTCCTTACACAGTGTTTCTTCTACGGTGGGGGTCCCAGCCCTGGGGCACTGGGAACGCCCTTGGAATCTGCATCCCAGACTGTTGCTGCTGTTTTGGTGGGAGGTTGGAAATTTTACAGCTTGCTTTTTCATCCTTATTTGCAAATGGGCCAGAGAAATCAGCCAACTTCTTACCCACACGTTGGCCATTCTTCTGAAAGTGTGAAAACATGACAGCATTTTTTCCATCTTAATAGAAAATGTCTTTCTCAATGTAAATATTTGTGGACGAAACTCCCTCCTCATTTTCTACACTAGCAGCTTTTTTCCTCTTCAAAGGGCAACCTGAAGTATTTATAACTTGAGCTGATTACAAATAGCCTATTATTTTAGTTCTAGGCAATTTTCTCACTACCTGTCAACTGCTTTTACCACTTTGTACTCCACTAATACACTTATTAATGGTATAACTAACTAGGAATGAAGAATTCATAGGGATGCAGAACAGATTCGTGCAATTAGAGGACAAATGCTACTTTTCATACTCACATCCCTAATTAATTCTTCTAACACAATCATGTGGGAAGGCAATCTGATCCACATCTTGCCTGTTCAAAATTGTTTATGGTACATGATTAGTCTTCAATAAGACAAAAATGTGAATTTATATTTTCTTTTGCGCCCAGGCAAGGCTACAAGTAAACATTATATGACTTCAGAGGAATTTAGTATATAATAAAGCCGACCAAAAATCCGGCCAATTGACTGGGAAAATAAATAGCATCCATAACTCCACAGATCTTTAGCTGGAATAAGAACGTAAATCATTGTGGTGGGTTGATCCTGGATGGATGCCAGGTGCCACCAAAGCTGCTGCATCACTGCCCTTCTCAGCTGGGCAGGGGAGAGGAAAGACAGGGAAAGGCTCGTGGAGGGAGATAAGGGCAGGGAGATCCCTCACCAGTGACTTTCACAGGCAAAACTGACTCCACTGGGCAGATTAATTTCATTTATTACCAACCAAATCAGAGAAGGATAATGAGAATTCAAAACTAAACCTTAAAGACACCTTCCCCTGCTCCAGCATAGGTCCTTTCAAGGAATGCAGCTTTTGCCCTTCTTAAATTTGTTATCCCAGAGGTGCCACCACTGTTGCTGATGGGCTGGGCCTGGCACTGGCCCCACTGGGCATGGGGGAAGCTTCTGGCAGCTTCTCACAGCAGCCACCCCGGAGCCCTCGCTACCAAAACCTGCCCAAAAACCCAATGCAGTGGTCAAGCAGCTTTCAAACAACCCAGTCATGTGAGAGATGAGAATCATCTCCAAGTTTAGTTATAGTGAAAAGGAAAAGATGAACAGAAAATGAAATTGTAGGGCACATCTCCTGGTGTTCTTTTTCCACTAAGCACAAAAAGCAGTGATTTATATTAGCTAAAACCCCAACCTATCATTTTTTTAACTGACCGTATTTTTTCCAGCACACTCATGAGCTGATGACAGCTGCTCAAGGCTCTCCCATAAATGACATTCCTCAGCATTTTACTAACACAGGCCTGAGCTGCTACGGTATTTCATCTGCATGCATTAATCTCTATGAATTAATGTTATGGCTCAGCCGTACTCATTTACCATTACTTACATGCACATATATTCCATGACTACTTGTACAGGAATAAGGTTCACATTTTCTACATAAATACATGCTCTTTATGTCTCTCCTGACTTGCTCTCATTAGCTCTGCACTAAATGATGTTAGACATGAGACTGAGGCAGTGTTGACTCTGGAATGCAGCAGCTACACGTGGCTGACTGGCCCCTTTGCTGAGGTTTATAGTGTAGTTTTGTAGTTCATAATGCAGCCAATCTTTACAATGTAACACCCCTGCTAATAAAAATAAAACTGTTACGTAAGGCCACTACTAAATAATGAAACCACTACTATGTTTAATTCACCTATTAATTTCTCTGTGGCAGTAAATGCTGTTATAGAGTTTGTTATTAATGTGAGTAACCTCAAGATTGCTGCCAACACTTCAAACATAAAATTTCTGTAAAGATGTTGAAAACAAATGATACAATGCTTTGCAACTTAGTCCTTATTCCAAAATCAGGGGCAGGCTCTCAGTGATTAACTGAGAGTCCCAGTAATGCTCTGGACTGCACTGGAATGGAGCAAAGGAGAGGAAGTTCAGCCCACCTGCTAAATCATCTCAGGTGCCTCTTCCGTGGGATTTCAGCACATTATATTCCCAGTTGTTTCTGGATTGACTCAGTTAAGCAATTTATATTCCATTTTTGAATAGAACTGTGGAATGATGGAATAGTTTGGGTTGGAAGGGACGTTAAAGACCTTGTTCCAAATCTACCTGCCCTGGACATGGGAGCCATTCACTACATCGGGGCCTCATCCAACCTGGCCTTGAACACTTGCAGGGATGGGGCAGCCACAAACACATGAGTGTGCAAGGAAGTGTCACAATTGTGAGATTTATTTTCAAAATTCCACTTGTTTCCATTAAGGAGAGTGTAGGACCTCCAAAAAAGATACCGGAGTCAGCCCTTCCCAACACCAAGATGCTGGGACAGGCTGGGGACAGCTCTCTCACAGAACATCACCCTTTCTAGCTCCAGACTCCTTGGATCACAGATAACAAAAAGCTCTTTGTTATAACTAAAGCATCCCTAACTGTAAAATACAATTATTATCTACCTTCATAATGAAGGAACTCTGAACTAAAACTCCGTAAATAACTAAAAGAAAATACAGCAGCTTTAACAAAGTTCTGCCTCAACAAATCTTCACTGTGACCTCAGGATTCAATTTTAACAAGTTGGTTTTAATCCTGTTAGTTTAAGATCAAAGGAAAAGATTCATTGGCAGGGTTAAATGAAGCAACATTGAAGGATTTGGAAAAATAAGGCCAATACCCACACCAGTCCTTCTGTCCTAATTAAGTTTATATTTTTTCTAAGTATTGCTGGCAGGAATTAATACTCAGAGACCTAAGCCAAAGTAGCTCACTTTAACCCGAGGACATTTTTTCACTCACTCTGACTGTAGCTCAAGCTTTCCATTTTGAAGTATTCAGCTTAATTTCCTAGTTGAGAAAGTAAAGCTCTTCTCAGCAACTCTTCAAGTAACAACTGTTTTCCTTTTACATGACTGAGTCCACACTGCTGGGCTTGACATGAACCTATTCTGGTCTTTCTGACCAGTTCCTTCTGGTAAAGGCGTTGACCCTGGTGCAACTTTCTCCTCAAAAAAATATTTGTTCCTGCAGCTGCTTTATCAGTGTGAAAAAATGGTGAGAAAATTAATCCTAAATATCAGTGGTCTTTGTAGCTATGGGCAAGTAAATTCTGACATGCAACAATCCACATTTACTGTTCGCTGCTCAAAAATGAGCTCGTGGTGGTCCAGTTCTCAGTGGAACTTGTGCCCACTCTGAACATCTGGCACCACTCAGAACATCTGGCACCTGGAGGCAGGTGGGCCCTGCCTGCTCTGACAGTGCAACTGCTGTTCAGATTATCTCCAGCTGAAAACATTTGGGCTACTGGGGCTGGTTAAACCTCAGAGCTTTGCACAGAGAAATTAATTCCTGAGCAGAAAATACTCGCTGAGAATGGGTCACCTGCAGACTTTCCCTTGTTCTGCAGACATTCTAAGGAGGAGGGAGGTGTTGGAGGACAACCAGTCTGCACTCAGCCTACATGGAGAATAGAAACAGACAAGCCAGATGTAGAAATCTCTGAGAGAGAAGTGAACATATAAAACTATCACCTCTAATAATTTTATTTATCCTCTAGTCCTTCCAATTTTACATTGCCTGTCCCTAAAAAAAAGAGCTGTCGTTTGGGTTCCCAAGAAAAACACTTCAGTGCAAGTTAAGTACTTGTTACATCCCCATCCTGTTTCTCCCTTTGTCTGTACAAAACCTTTCATTAACTTTCACTGATCTCATCCTATGCTGTGGTCTGGATAAGTGCTGTAGGAGTTGCAATTTCAGTTGCCTCTTTGATCTCTGTAAGATGAAGGATAATTTCCGTTTTTAAGTGATTTTCCTTGGCTCTTACACAGCCTAGCACATGGTGTAAGATTGTCCTGAGACAAAATGGAGAGGCTGAGAGGTGGTGGTAAAATATCCAGAGTTGTAATGTCAGTTCTTTGTGTCCCTCCTGAAAACCAGGCGACCAACAGTTAACTCAGGCCATCCATTTCTGCATCCGAGTAATGCACAAACCTAATTAAAACCTATTGTGACTGCTGAAGTGTAACATTACTGAGCATAACATGTATTTTGTCATGACTTCAAAATGAAAATGTGCCTTTTGACTTGTTATGGAAGTCTTGCTTGCCAGACATTTCTAAATAAAGCCCAGGAGACTGGATTTACATCTTCCCTCTCTTAACCCTTCTCTTAATCACTTCCCTCTAATTCCACTTTTTTTTTTTTTTCAATGTGTGTGGCTTGAGCAAAGCCTCTTCTCTGTAATTGTCTTCTAAATTGGCAAAAGGACAGTGCAGGGTGTGACCCTCCTCCAGTTTTTGTGCACAGTTGTATCCTCCCGGGCCCCATTCTCCTTCGAGCTCTCCCACATCTCTGTTAAGTAGCCAAGATTATACAAAGCAGTCAGATTCCTGTTACACATCTGTGTCTTCCTACAGCAACTGGAGCCATAAAATGAGTTGTCATCATGGTATTTGATAATATTCTGAGCCAGAGGTACTGTATGTTCACATCTGGGATGGAGTGGGTTCCCTCTTTTAGGTGCAGGGGATGGTGCATCTCACTTGCACAAAAGTGGCAAGAGGTGCAGCCAAGGATTTCAGAGGAGCAGATGAAGAAGGGAAGTGTTCCTCAAAACGTTTCTCTTTGTCAGGGATTCACGCTGAGCTATTTCCTTTATTGTGTATCTTGCAGCCACTGCTCAGCTTTCCCTGAGTGAAGGTTCTCTCAGCTCCTTGTGAGCACTGAAAATGCTTTTCTTGCCTCGGGACTGCACAGGCACATCCCATTCCCTGCTCACGGCCCTTGTGTTTGGGATGAGCTGCCCAGGCTTCCACAGGAGAGTGCAGCTCCCAGGCAGTCCCAGCCAGTGCGGGCTTGAGCAACACTCAATATTGTGTTCTTGAGGAGCAATTTTAGAGAAAAAACATACATTGTATGTTAGTCTAACATTATTGCTTTTGCCTCAATTCTCTTCTGTTTGTTAAAGCCCATGTTTTCAGCACCTGATGCTCAGCAGCGAGCTGGGCTGACAGCTTTTGGCCTACACTGGTTTTTTAATGACTACCATCCCCTGGCACACACTGACTCCTTTAATAAGTACCAGCCACAGGCACACATACCAGGGATGTAAAACAGTTTTATTAAATTAAGCAGAGGCACAAACTATCACAATTATTTTCTTATTAATAAAGGCAAATGTTTGCATTTATTTACACTCTGCTGAGCTCAAACTGAATACGATTGGCTGTTTTGCAATACCTCCCACACCAGTTTTGATGGGTTTTTAGAATAGACTTTCCTTACCAAACAGTATTTCTCAACATTTTGAATGTTCCTAAGGGCACTGTCCTAACGAGATGCAGCAGCTGCCCATTTTACATCCTGGCTCCAGCCCCAGCCCTGCCCTGGGGCGAGGTGTTGGTGTCACCTCCATGTCCCGAGCAGGGGCTGGGTTCACCTCGGTACAAACCCAGCAGTGCTGTGTGCTCAAGCTGCTCCATCACCTGCACGATGCCCGATTCTTTCTCCTGATAATCCAATTTATCACCTCAGTGACTGAAATTAAGTGTCAACAGAAGGGAGCCAGCACGAGCTGTGCCCTGCAGCAGATCCAAACCACTCGGCACTGCTTCTCTGACCCACCAACAAACACCCATGACTTAACCCCAAAGTTTCTGTGCAGAATCCTTTGTTCCTCTTCTACAACCATCAGCTGAGGGCCCCAGCAGCTGGGCTTCACTGCTTTTTAACTGGGTGAGGTTTACTGGTGCAGTTTAGTGTGCCAGACTAAGACCATCCCACTGATGGCTGCCGTAGGTGTGTGGGCTCTGTAAATCTGTAAATCTGCCCTAAAAGTGAATCTAAATAATGATGAAAGATTTATCTAGGCCCTTGGCCATTAAATTTTCTTCATGGCATCACAACTGCAGCAAGGAAAGCCTACTGTCTTCAGGATGCGTAATGCAACTTGGTTTTATTTCTGTTCTTTGAGAGAAGTTTACAAGAAAAGGAAAAATAGATTTTTATTCACTATTCACTGCCCACTGGAATAAAAACTCTATCTGCTTTACATGGAAATTAGTATTATCAGCTAGTCCATACTTTTCCAGCAGAAGAATCTCTTTAAAAGAACTAGCCAGGAAAGTATTCTTTCTACCTAAATACTTATTATGTTATGCTAAACAACAATAACATGTTATGTGAAATGAATCACGTCATATCTAGAAACTGCTATTGTTAAAAAAAGAGCATTCACAAAAATTTGGTCTTCTGACTGGTGTATTTTACTATTTAAGAGTTGGGCTGGTAGAACTATGGTTACTTGAAACCTGCAAATAGGGCACTTTTGAACAGTTTTTATCTGCAAATATGAGTATTTTGGGATTATCCCTGATCAGTAATCCTACCAACAACCATATCTAATTCCTCCCTTTTTCCTCCCTTTCTCCTTGTAAGATTTCTGAACAACCAGGCAAAAACGGGGTAAGCACACGAGCCAGCAGATCTCCCAGCACCACTGACAAAACAATTTTCACGCTCCAATATCACCGCAGTAAGAGTGTTATAAAATACACCCCAAGTTCTCACTGGCACATCCCCACACCTTCCTCCTGTGAACTGCACTTGGCTCTGAACCTCTTGGTCTCCCTGTGGATGCTGCTGCTCTAGGGAACGTGGGATACAAAACTCTGAAACATTTTGCTACCTCCTGCTGCATTTTTTTCCTAGAGTTCTGTGTTTCTTTCGGGTAACGTGGTATCAGGTTAGCATCACTATCACGCTACATATCTCCAACAAACTGCCCTTACTGAAGTCATAAAAACACAAGATTTATCTGTAGGTATTTGTACAATCTCAGTATTGTATCAGCATTTTATAGGGTGTAGCTGGAATTCCCTCTGATTTCTCAGATGTCTTTAATTTTCTGCAGTATTGTAGGTAAGATTAAATGCAAATCTTGGCAAACAAACCTCTGGCATTGCAACAACAGAGAGATATGGATTTTTTGCTTTATTATTCCGCTAGAAAAACTTGCAAAATGCAGGTTTATTTTCTCCCTAAACTCTTGCAGACCAACTCTTATATTTTGTGCAGGATATTTATGTACTAGAAATTAAAGTTCTGTGGTGAGAGTGGCCTGGTTCTCTCAAAGGATGTGGCATTGCCATGACTGCACACACATGGCCCAGGTATGTACCACTACGTGCAGGATCTCCTGCAGCTAATTCTGCCACAGAGGGAATGGGAAAAGGAGAAGAAATGGGTTCCTGTGTTCACATGGCTGGTGTGAGCTCAGGGAAGCGCTGGGGTGAATTCCCAGCTGGTGTCAGTCCCACAGCCCTTGATGTCAGCGGATCTGCGCTGAAGAATTGCAAACTTGAGCATATTTGGATCACACGCTGCTTCTTTATGGCTCTATAGATGTGACAGATTTCCTGTTGAGTCCCAGCTGCTCTCACTTTCCCGTTTCACGGAGCAGATCCCCAGCGAGGGTAAAACCATGGAAGATGGGCCAAACCACGGCTCTGCCCCCTCGCACAGAGGAACAGCTGAACTCCCTGGAAGCTGCGTGAGCGTGAACGGCGCTGTGCAAAAACCACACAGCAGAGAGTCAAAACCCAGCAAATATTCCAGCCCTGGAAATGTCTGGAATGAGCTGCAGCGCGTGGATGGCCGGAGGAGGCTGCGCGGGCTGCAGAGCGCTGCTTGGGCTGACTGTGATTTATGTTTGCTTCCAGGTGCATGTAAATTTTCCATCCCCCATATAGACTCGAGCTCTGCGCTACAGTCACAAGAGATTAAAATTCCTGCACATTTTCTGGAACTATCAGCCCTGCTGAGAAAGGAGCATGGGAAGCGCCGTTTGTTTTGTGCTTACAGGAATCCTTCACAGATACATATATTTTCTTAGCGTTTCGTATTAGCATGAATTAAAATATTCCATTTGGGTGAGATGTTATTTTAGCTAATTTCCTGCAGACTCTTTTCAGCCCGTTCCTTGGTGAATGGTGAATAACTCTTCAGTGGAGCCCAGCACTTTCAGCCCCTGCTGCTTAGAATAGCTCCCTGCTTCTCAAGTATTAATTGTATCTGGTTATGTTTAAATGTCATTAAAATATGCAGCAAGTGATCTACAGGGATTCATATTTCTACCAAAACTCGAGCCTGCACCTTAACTTCCCGCTGCAGGAATCTGGGATGGGTTTTTCCCGCTGTGCCTGTTGCAAACATCTGCCACTTCTGAACACTGAATAGAGCCCCGGCAATCCAAATTTTAACATTGTAACCCAACGCTTTTAAGAGAGAATATTGCTATTTTATTCATAAACTGTTTCAAGAAAGGAAAGGGGGAGCAGAGGCGAGGAAGGAAGCCAAGAGAGCTTTGAGTTGCTTTCTGTTTTCAAGTGTCTCGGGGAGCGCTGTGCCAAGAAAAACAAAGTCCAGAGCGGTGAGCAGCGGGGAGATCCTGTTACAGCAGCCCAGCACCTCGGGAGACGCGGCTGCCTCCGGCAAGGAGAAGGGAAGAAGGGGAGGAACAGGGACCTGGCTGCCTCTGCACCCCAACAGCTGCCTTTTGGGGGGGGTTCATGACAGGGACCCCATTCTTCACGCAATGTGAAGTCGTTCAGTGGGTCATTCATGTGGGCAAGACAAGCAAAATCTGGCCCTGGCTGGAGCAGAGCTTTCAGAAATGGGTGACCGGGGAAAGGGAGAGGGCTCATTATTATCAGAATAATAAGCAAAAGTAGGAAAAGTGTAAGTGAACTTACACAGGGGACTGCAAACTGCTACACAGCCGCTGTGGCCAGCTCTGGGGTTTAGAGCTTCACCAGTGAGCTCACAATAAGGGAAGGAAAACAAAGACACCCTTTCCCCAGCACAGATGTGTATTTTCTCTGGGTATATTTGTTAGTCTTATATGAGAAAATGAGTGGTTTTGTCTAGTTAGGGTACGGATTGTGGAAAATTGCTTAGGACAAGTCAGCAGCTCACTCGCCCTATACATTTGTACAGGGAGTTTGGACAAGCCTACAAAGCTCCTATTTATGCCCCTTTTAAGAAGAAAGCAGGGCTGGCTGCAAGTCCTTCCAGGCAGGCACAGAGGGAATGGGAAAAATGCAGAGCACATACCAATGAGCCTAAAGAAAGAGTCTGGTCAACGCCAGACTGTCCCCCACCTTACACATGAAGCCTGTGTCCTTCAGAGGGATGATGAAACACAAGGAGTTAAATTAAAAAGTAAAACTTGTGAAGCTGTTAAAAGCAGTGACAGCAGCCTGGCCATTACCCTGTGCTGTCGCTGAGAGGGGCAGAGCTGGTGAGCCCAAGGAGCCGGGCCAGACCCCGTGTGTTTTTGAAGGATCATTATTTTACGAGGGGTCAGGGCTGGAGCAGGTGGCGTGTGAACTTCCGCAGGGGGCAGTGACCTGCAGCAACCCTGCTATTCCTGGCCCTCGTGTCTCCAAGGGGAACTGCCACTCTGCTGGTGACAAGGACTGCACAGGTTGGGAATGCCAGAGATGGCACAGGACACTTGTGGTGTGTAAAAAAGAGGGAGAACAAGGCAAGTAAAGCTGTGCTGTTTCTTGACAGCAAAGATGTGGCACTTCAAGGGTCCTACAACCACCACAAACTCCCTCCAGATTTAGACTGGGACAATATGGCCCTGGGACCCTAAAGCCACCCTGCCTAAGGAATAGTAGGTCTTTGTGCTGCCCTGGGACAAACAGGGGCTGCTGAGAGCACTCAGAGGTCTCGATGGCCCTGACCAGCCTCACCTGGGCTCCCTGCCCACCCCACCCACAGGCCCAGAATCCACTTAAGCTCAGCTGTAGGGCTTTATTCCCTTCCTAAGCCATGTTGGGGCTGTCCTGCTGCCTGTCCCTCTTCCTGAGGTGTGTGGGCTTCTTGGCTGGACCATGGTGCTGCCTCACTGCCTTGGCTCTGCCTGGAGATCACCAGCTATGGGTAGGACGTGTTGTTACTGCTGCCCTGCTTTATCAGCACTGGCTTTATTTTTAATGGGGTGTTTTACACTGCTATCAAAGCAGCGTTTTAGTTGTATCGGGTCAAGATTTGCTGTCTGTTGCTGGTTGAATCTTGCTGGGGTTGGCACTTCGCCTGTTACGCTGGTTGCGTCCTAATGAGCCTCTTTGCTAAGGAAGACAAGCAACGGGCACAAAAATGATCTGGGAAAGGTTGTGTTTCATTGTGGATGGAAGTGCTCATTGCTGTGGTGCAGTTCCAGGCCCACAGTTAAATCCTGATCCAAGTCTTTCTGGGAGACCTTGCACTTTAGCACTGCTAAACTGAGGATTTCTCCTGAAGGGGAGGCTACACCAGCGCTTTCACATCTTTGGTTGGGGGGGACTGAGCTCTTGGCAAAACTTGGAGCAGTTCAGGTTTGCTCTAATTTGTGCCCGTAGTCCCAAGCTGCCAGAGATGACTGTGGAAGAATGAGGGATAATTTGCTTTAGGCATTTCCATGAGGCTTCAGTCTATGAACTGCCCCTCTGAAACTGCTGAAACCATCCTCTTCCTCCCTTCCACTTGAACAAGGGGAACCATTATGTGGCCCTGGCCCCTGGCTTACAGATGAACCACTTCGTGGATGACAAAATTACTGACAGCATTGCCAAATACTCCCCAGAGCACTGAACCAGCACTGTCTGAACTCACAAGAATCTTTATTGTGGTTTCCCTGCCACGAAATTGTTGGATGCTGCTGCTTATTCCTGAACACAGCAAAAACAGCCAGTGCAACTTAAATGCATTTTGTAAAACTGACTTAGCTTACAGCTAATCCTTTAAATCTGTCTGGAGACAGGAGAATCCAGTGGTTGGAGCATAGAAATAAGATCCAATAAACTGGTTTCTAGCATTGCCCTCTGCCCCTTGCATCACCCTCCCCACCAATAGATCTCCATCTGTAAAAACACCGCCAGCATCACTCAGCCACCTTTATACATGGCTGGGATGTTCTGATGAAAAGGGATCTTAACATGTGAAAGACATTAACGAAACTGCAGAGAGTAAAAGGCATCAGCCAATATCCAGCCACAATCCAGCCAGAAACACAGTAAACTGTAATTGCTCACTGCTGGCCCTTTCAGAGAGTACTTTCCAAGACAAGGTACAAAACACTGCAAGCAAGCAGTCCAGAAACCTAAACCTGAACTCTGATTATCAAGGGAGAGTCAATTATTTGGGATTACAGAAGTTAATGCACTTCAGGATTGATTAAGTGAAAGATTGTTCTGAAAAAACCCTGTAATTAAAAATATATGTATTTTTTAAGAAGCTTTTCTTATTCTGAAAGCCTTGTCTACAGTAGTGGGAGGAAAGCTTATGTTATATATGTGTGTGTGTGTACATACACTATCCAAATTCTGCTATCAATTACAGATACAAATCTGGAACAACTTCAGTGCTATTTGCATGGGCTTAAATTAGAACAGACTGTGGTTTGTTAACGAGGTGTGTGCAGTCAGTGCTGTTTGCTGTTCTGTGAAGGCAGAGACTTGTGGCAATCAGCTTTTCATATTTATGGTATCAGTGCTTGAGGGATCTCCTCTGCTCTATAGCAGTGAGTGCAGTTGTAGTATATCCACTTCCCTGTATTTAACATTATCACCTATGAAAACTCTGTGGTTGCTTGAATATAATAAGATTACAAATATTTTGCGTGTATAAACATCACTTAGTGGTCAATCTCAATACTTTTATTAATTTTATACTGATGTCCCCACATGTATTGGATTATTCATCCTGTTTCTTAGCCAACATTCAAAGTCTTGATTGTTTTCCATAGTAAAACTTTGCCTTACGCTGGGTTTCTCTCTAAATCACTGTGTAGGTTTTGGCTTAAATACAGGTCAGTGAGGTAATTTTGAAATTGGAATGATATGCAATTAGAAACATGACCTGTATTTTCAGAATCCTTAATTACTGAACCAAGAAATACTAAGCACTGATAGACGTTTGCACAAGAAGGCTTGATACACATATGAAGTGCCTGAAAATTAATTTCTTTTAAAAAAATAATATCAATGCTGCTTTTACTTTAATTCCTTACATGCAGCCGGTGCCAGCTGTGCTTTACTACATTCAGATGGCACTTCACAGGCCACAAAAATATAGTTTGTGACCAAATTACCATGTAGTAACACTAAGATTATGCAGCCATTTAGTTCATGAAACATAAAATAACATCTTATTTATAACTCATTACATCAGCTCCTAGAGGTGAGGAGAAAGGCAGTAATAAAGGATTTAAGCATTACTCATTTTTTATTTTATTCTTGCTATAAAAATCTATCAGATTTTCAACTATTTTCTTGAAAAGGTGGAAAGACAGGGTGGGTTAAGCTCTTCCACTGGTCTGGAAAAGGAGCTGCATTTCAATCATCCACTGGTGAAATAAATTTCTCCAGTTCTTAAAACTCTGGTTTTGAACAACCTTGATCCGTACCAGGACCGAGGACAGGAATTTGTCAAAGCATGTTCTGCTTAATAATCACAGTTAAATTTTCTAACAGTTCAGCCTCGTGTGGTTTGGACAGTGCAAGAAAAATAACTGGCATGGCAAGGAAGTGTGCGTGGGTTTGTCAGAACACACACAGCCACACGTGCACTACTGAGGACAGCACAGTGTCACTCAGTGCAGCTCCTGAAGTGTCATTTCAGAGCATTTTTATTCAAGCCTTAAGCTGCAATGATTTTTAAATAACGAGTTCCCTACAGATAAATGACAGTTGATTCAAAACTAACAACACAAACTCATCCTTCAGCATGCTCAGCTTCCTGGCCCGTTTCTGAAAGGAAATGTTCTGCTGGTTTAAGGAAAGCAGCTGGTTTGTGTTTATAAAATTTGCATTATTTTTACTTGGAACTGGATCATCGGCCTTGAGTTAGAAAATCTGAAAATATTTCGCTGGCTCTCTCTGAGCCCATTTCCAACATCATGTTTCCTTACCCTGACTGCAGGAGTAAGATGGACCATGTGGTCACAATCTACCCTTGATTTCCACCAGCAGAGGTGAATACTGAGAGCAGGACTCCTTCAGAAAAGTTTCAGGGAGTAATTCTCAAATACTAACTAGGCTAAAAGTGTTCAAATCATCCTAACTGCCACAGGATGCAAGGATTAGCTTTATTCATTCACTTGTGATTTTGCTGTAGTTTTTCCCCTTGTTTTTTACAATCTTAACTTCATAAACTTCTGCTAATAGGGTGCCTTTCCCCTCTTTATTCCTATTATTAAAAAATGAATCAGGTCCTAATTGCCATTAAGTCAAAACCAAAACAAAGGCAACATAAAATCCCTTCATAAGGTGAAATAACCAAAAATCAGGAAATCGATAGTTAAAAACTGCAAAGAGACACTTGTATATCACTGTTGTATGAATGTGAGCTTGGTCTTCTCTCCTGGGCCATGGACTGAGGGGGCTTTTGTACAAACACAGACAAGAGACACCAGAAACCTAAATCAGGGTCTGTGTTTTTTTGCAACGACAAACGTGTTTTAGTCACCATCAACACCAAACTGACAAAATATGGTTTATGACAGTCGAAGGTTTTGCTGATGCAAATTTTGTTTACATGTCTCAAAATCAGTAAAAATAACAGCTATAGGGGAGTTTGTTTAGCCACCAGGAGGGTGGAAGGGGTGCTAAGAGCCAGGTTGAAAGCACAGTACCGTGGGCAGTTAATGACAGGCAAGGCTGAAATGTCATTTCTTGCTGTTCTGGGATGCCTCCTGGCAGAGTAAACCAACTTCCTAGGTTATGGAGCTGTACACCTGGTGAAAATTGCTCTTACAGCTGGTAACTCCTTTTGTTTAACACCACCACCAATTGTTCCATGACCCAGGCAGCACCATGCAGAGCCCAGTCCCAGCCCAGCTAAACAGATGACAGCCTGGCCATTTACTTCCACGGGAGTTGGACAAAAGCCATAACTTTTATTTCTGAAAGCATTCTGGCTGTGTGTCTTGATTGAGTCAAATGGAATGTTCTTACAGCAACAAATGCCCTTAAATTTTTCAGCACAATTGGATTACAATTATTTTGGTGTGCTTAGCCCTGGAGACACTCATGTATCCATAACAGAGTGGAGTGCAGTAAGATCCCACAATAGGAAGGAGTTTTTCTCAAAAATGTGGCATGATTATATGTATGTTTTAAAGCTCCTAAGGGTGAGATGTTTCAAGTCTGCAGATGTATGCATCTATTTCGGGAAAGCGCTAAATCATAAAAACATTGCTCTGGAAGTTGTGTTCAAGATGTGTGTACATGTGTATCTTTTTGTGTGTGCAATTTAACAGTTAATGTGACGCATCTGGTGGTCAAGAGCTGGTTTATCTGGGGACAATTGCTCAGGTGTTTGAGGGAATCTGGAGCTTGATGGTAACCAGACTAATACTTGATAATGCAGATTAAAACTTGACTTGTGTTGCTTCCATGAGAGACGGGGAGTGTGAACACGAGAAAGGTTATTGCTCTGCAGGTCATGCTTCCATGGAGCATTTTGGATGCACAGTATTTTTGTCTTGGGGGTATTTCTCCAACTGGCCACTTCTGAAGAGTGAAACATCCAATAGCTCTGCTTAAAGGGAATGTAAATTATCTCCATTTGACATTTGTTAGCAAAGGTTTGAGTCATTTTCCCATACACTTGTCTGGGTTAAATTTGTTTTCTGACATGGTTACTATATTGGCTTAATCATTGAGTATTTTCAGGTTTTGATACTCGTAAATATTACCATAATTTGCAGCAGGTAGCAACAGGAGGGAAAAGGGAAGGTTTTGTTGTGTTAAATTCCTCCTGCCTCAAAGTACATTTTAGGTCTCCCTATCAGAGGTGCAGCAATATAAAACTATGGATTTTTTTGGTCAGTACAGTTCTAAAATCCTCTATACCTGAGGATCGACAAAGCCCACATTGGACTGTTTCACTTAAAACAGCACTGTCATGAAATGCTCTGAAATCCTTCTGTGTGTTAAGCCTGACAGGTTGGTACCACCTGCCTGGGGCCTCAGCCAAACACAGATTTCAGATGCAAGTGTGATTTTCATGAATCACTGAACTGTTAGCAACCAAATGTTTTCTGGATCATGCTGCTGAGAGCACAGAGCTGTTTTCACGCTTCAACTTTGTTCCTAACACTTTTTAGTAACTTCTGCTTATTTTAATAATTGAGATGTACAAGGGAGATGAAATAATTAAAACAGGCTGTGAATGTTCTGGATCATTAACAAAAGTGTTCGTGGCATTAGTCTATGATATCTTCAAGAAAATACGGTGTTACTCATTCACTATAATGCACTGCAGTCAGCAAATGGATGGAGAGCGACTGCAGAGCACTGTGAGTATCAGACTGCGTTGGCACGCAAAGTCTCACTGACTTCATTTGAGAATCATTTCAGTCCCTGCTTGTTGGGGGTCTGCATTTTCCATTTCAGTGCACTTTCTGCAAGTAAGAAATGTCGCTGTTCACACAGGACTCAAAAGAACTCCCTATACTTGAGGGCAGGACTTCCTACATGGATTTGCTCATGGATCCTCCCACTTCTTCCTTTGACTTTGTTACCACTGTGTATATATTTGTCTTGGGCTCTGTGAATATGAAATTGTGCAGGTATTTGAGTCAGACCTAAATGTCTCAGGGGGAAGATTCATGGCATCAGTTCGGGCTCTGATACCTTATTTTTGGTGCCTGTAGGAAAATCCTGAGCTTTCTTGCAGCCTGCATCCCTTGGTGGCTGGCAGCCAAAGGATGAGTGTGACAGCCTGCTGTCCTCTGTGACAGCGGCAGCTTTTCCTGTAAAGTCACTGCATCAGTGTCAGATGTATTCCTGTGTCTAGGAAACCTTTATACACTTGCTGGGCAATCAGGACTTCTCAAAGGCCAGGCTTCTGCCTAGGAACCTTAACAAATGATCACTGCATCAATTGATCTATTTTCCATATTATGAATACTTTTATTTCATTCTCTGAGGGCACACTGTGTTTGTGCACATTTCCCTGCTGGAGCAGGTCCCTTCCATCCTGGCCTGTTCTGTGGTTTTATGATTTAAGTACAGACGTGCATCTTTTGTGCTGGGATTGTTTCTGTTCTACTGAAGGAATCTCTGAGACACTTCTTTGCATAAAGCCCAAGCAGAATAATTATAGAGGCTCCAACAAGACATATGTGAATAACAAACAAAACATAATTCTTCTCCTCTTGCATTATATTGTCATAGATTTCTTGAAGCTTGGAGTTGTACTAGTGTAAACTTCTGCAATTAATAGAAAATCATCACCAAATACTTTCAATTAAATAATATCTAGAGTTGGGAACTGTTGCACCAATCAAAGTCATGTTCTGGAAGCCTCCATGCAGTGATTTACACTCATTTTGCCTGGAAAGGGCTGTGGAGATGCCTCGGTGCCTTTTGAGGAGGGCAAAGAACAATAAATCAGGCTACTTTGGATTTTATTTTACAACTGGAAAAGATTACACTGATCTTGACAAAACAGAGAGGCCACTGCTCCGATGCACAGAATTTGATGGTTACCACTCATTTTTGTCATGGAGAAGAAAGGAGCAAATTGTCCATATGCTTTTAAATAGTACTGTCAACATACTGTATTTCTAAATCAGCCTAATCCCCTTTGCTATAAATGGAAACCATGCTTTCAGTATTTCTGGTGGGAATTAGTTAACTAAGTGCTAAAACTTGCCAAACTGCATTTTATATAAAAAAGGAGCTTCATGAATCAAAAGCAGCATTCAGCTGCACATAAATAGGCTCCCAGAAAAATGTATGCCTTGTAATCACATCTTGATAGTCTAATACCTTGTATAAAATCCAGAAACTATTTTTTGCATCTGACTGTTTACAGCACGGAGCCCAAAGTCTGCCCTCCTATAGTTACTGCTGCATACAACTTTATTTATGGCAAAAAACTGAACAGGCTTCCTGTTTACAGCTTGGAGGATATTTATGTGTCAGGTGAGCACCAGGTGTCCAATTCCAGTCCCCTTTTCTGTGGGAAATGGGATGTGAGAACAAATGTAATCCGAAGTAGAATGTAAACTGTCAAATACCTGTGAACTTGCAGCAGCCTCAGCATCCAGTGAGGATTGTCCCTCAGAGTTTAGACCTTCTATGCAAGGACAAAACTTTGTTTATCCTAGTGTTGCCTTGTTTTATGGCTGTGGAGGCAGAGACTGCCTGAAACCAGAGAGAAATCTCAGATGCACACAGAGCAGGTGCTGGATCAGTATTTTACTGCCTTACCTGGAGTGAGGAGGCAAAGAAATGTTGAGGGGGGGCTGTGTGGAATTGGATTTTAAGAGTCTGGACAAACTGTTCCCATTTGAGGGAGAACAAGAGGAATGCTCCTGTGAACTGGACTAGGTTGGATGGGGCACCCTGGTGTTCAGCCTTTAGATTCCCTCTGGTTATTCTGACCTGATACACTGCAGGTATATTTAGATCCTGCAGGGTTTCCTGTGGATTATCAGGTACTTGTTTTGCTTTCAGCTGGAGAGGCCCTTTAGGGGGGAGGTACCTTTTACTATCCACTTGACAGCAGTAGATTTGATGGATGTGATTTACAAAGAGGGGGAAAAAACGGAGTAAGTGCTTGGAGCTGATTGACAGCTGCAGTAAATCTAACCCAGTCTTTGAAGAGAAATAACGAGTGGTGGGGCAGATGCAGCCCCATCCTTTCCCTCTCTGTGGAGGCATTTCAGCTTGTGAAGAGTGCCCTGACTTTTTCATGTGCTGCTGAAAACCAAGCATATGGTTCTGCTCAATGAAAACAAGTCGGAATCACTGTCAGATGAACCCAGATTAAAACCAGAGGAGAAATGTGACCTACTCGGGTGCTGTGGCACCGCTGCCCTCCCACTCTGCTGAGAGCACCAGCAGTCAGGGCCTCCTTCCTTCTCCCAGGCTTTGCTGGGAGCACCCTGGCAGCAGGACAGCAGGAAATGTTCCTGTTAGCAATGATGTACGATCTCTAAACACTCTGCACAAGGAAGAAGTTGGTATTGATGTGATTATTTGCTGTGAAGAACACGCTATCATTGTGTGGCCTCATGCCCAGCCTTTGTAAGGGAGACACGGTCCTGGCACAGCCTCTGCTCTCCTCAGAAATCAGGAGCTGAAGTTGTGCAGCCCCTCTGATAAACAAGCAACCCTGATGTAATGCAGTTTGTCTCCTCTTTCACTGCTTGTTTTCCCAGGGCTGTTATCCCTCCTTCTCCAGGGGTTCAGCCTGCCTTCCCTGCAGTCCAGAGCTCCTCCTGCCAAATACATTAGGTGGGAAAGCTGACTCTTCTGCACTATTCATATTCCACTGCCTCTGCCAATTCCTCTTTTTTACAGGACAAAGTAAAGGCTGCCAGCAGAGAGTGAGCCCCTGGAAACCTGCAAAATTCCCCCTCAGCATGGGTTATTTTAAGCAGCAGAATAGAGGGATCCTATGTAAAACATCAGGTGCTGTCCAGCCCAATGGCTGCAGCTTTTACTTGGGCACAAAGCTTTGTAAGGCACATCTTGAATTCACTGGAACAGCTGCAGCTCTTAAATCCCACAGGAAGCTGCTCTGGGTTTCAGGATAGGGTGAGACCAGCCTCTAACAGGCTGCTGACCCTGTGAGAACAGCCCCTCACAAAATTAAGCTTTTTAAAAAACCACATAAGGAGATGAGTGCATTACAATCATAAAGGGCGCAGTGCTTGAATTACTGCTTTTAACTATTTAGAAATATATTGCTTTGTACATGTGCAGTATATATGGATTCTAAAATAATTTACAATCCTGCATTTAGGTAGTGGCCAAGATGATCAGTGTGCCAGTCTGGGGGCTGATGTCACATCTCATATGTTTCCTCTCTGATTTCCATGAGTCTGTGATATGTAATACGCATCATGCTTTGCTGTGTTAGATCACATCTTAAAGATATGGTGCAACATTTGTCAGCTTCTTTACAGAGCAAAAAGAAACCCAAGGAAATGTCTCGGTGCACTGCTGATGTTTGGCCAAACATGCAAAGCTGATAATATTTAGCAAACGCTGTTCCAAAACCCCAGTGGTGTTGGTAGCAAATCTGATCTGAGAACTTGCTCTTCCAGAGAAACTGCAATTCCCATTTACAAGCTCCAGATCTCAGTCTTCATCCATTTACTCACAAATTCAGGATTTGTTTTTTTCGAAGAGTAATTATATTATCTAAAAAAAGAATGCATTAACATGGTTTAACAGCCCAAGGAAGGAGCATCGCTGTTTTAAGAGAAAAAATCCCCGGGAGGGTCGCACAGATTTTCTACACAACTTTGCTCGGAAGGAGCTGAAATCCTTGGAGTAAAAGCCTGTGGTGCAGTTCTGTGCAGCCCTGCTAAAGGTTGAGTTGCTGGCTGTCAGAGTTCAGTTATCCATCACATTTCTGCTGGGGGAAGGGAGCACCAACTGCTCCTTTTCCAGCTCTGCAGCCAGACGCTCTAAACAATTCCCTGCACTGGGCTCACGTAAGAGACTAAATTGTTTCTAACACAAGGAATGTAGTTAACCACAACTGATAGACAAATACCTTTTCTTATCACTAATGGATTACACTACTTGACTGCAAAAGCAATTTAAACCTTACAAATGGCAAGTTCCAACCCTCAACAGCAGCTACACAGGGAGAAATGTTGTTATGGCAGCTTTTCATGACATCTTTGAATGTTTGCACAGGAAAGTTGATTGTATTTTTTGTTGAAAAATCAACAGCAGAGCTTTTTATCCCCTGTATCTCTGAAAATGATAAAATGAGAATATTCTGTAGCAGTTCATACTGACTCAGCAGTCCATACTGACACTCAGCAGCAAAGCAGAGATGGCTCAGGAACAGGTTTAGGTGAAAAAAAAATCACTCTATTTATTAAAACATCTGAGCTGAGTGTCCCACCACAAGAAATGTCATGGGTAAAAGCTGCAAATGTGGATTTACATAACTAACCCCCAAAGACATGAAAGTATCACAGGTAAAATGGGATTTGCCTGACATTGCTTAGCTCAGGGGAACAGAAACAAGAGGGTGGATCCAGCCCAGAAAACTCCTCTTTTGTGGACTACTTGATTCATGGTCAGACAGCAGAATTGCTCCTTCCTCCTCCTTCCTCTGGAATTGTCATTGTATTCCTGTGAATACTCAGTGTGTGTGAAGGGAATGACCCACGATGAGCAACCAGAACAATCTGTGTGTGTCCCTTGCAGTGGCAGGACCTACAGGGGTTCCCTGCAGGCTCTGTGGATTCCAGGATGGATCACTGGATATAAGGACCTGTGGCACGCTCTGGGAATTTTCTGCTATTAATGAAGTCCTGTTTTTGTGTTCTTCTACACTTACCCTACTCAGAATCCCAATTACTAACAGGTTATCTCAGCCACATCAGCTTTACAGTAAATCTGCGACTGTGTCTTCACAAATCAACACTTTCTAACATAAAGCACAAACATTTTTTTTCCATTTATCTTATCTGAATTATGAATAATAGCTTCTCACCTGCAAAGTTATATCTGGCATAAATCATGTCCCTAAGTTGAAATGTGTTATTTCAATATATTGAGCCAAAACCATCCTGGAAGTCACGGGTTTTAGCACTCTGGGGTAGCAGAAACAAAGCTTTAATCTGAGTTTGGTGTCTCAGCCGCCTACTCAGTGACTACCTAATAGTTCTGGGTGTAATAAATTGGAAGGCTGCATCCTTTTACAGCTAGTGGCACAAGTCAAAACTGTTTATCAGCTTTTCCTGGGTTGCAAAACATCCTGGATTGGAATCATGAGGGTTTGGTGGGGGAGGCAAGAACGTGGAGTGAGCAGAGCATCCAGGGACAGAGAGCAGAAAATCAATGAGCAGCTTTTTCTGCACAGAATTCTACCTGCACTGAGTCTCCTTCCCTTCTACTCCGTACCCTTTAAAATCACAGTGAGTGTGAAACACCATCACTGAGAAGAACAGTGTTTTACACCTTTCCCACATTAATTAAAACAACCACCCAAGGGACAAGATAATAGAGAATATGGCCCATGGGAAAACCTATCTGAAATAATGGTTTCTTCTGAGTGTGACAATCCCACTGAGATTGTCTGAGAGTTCTACTTCGATTCAGTGACTCCTGGACTTGTGGGGAGTGTCTGGTCTGGATCTTAATTTTTCTGCTCCCCAGAATTAGTTTCCCAGAATGTGGGGAGTAGTTATGAGCTGCAGGTCTCAGCCTCCTCTGCATTTCAGCCAGCATTCCATCACTCCTCTGCAAGCCATCTTCTCTATAAATACCAGCAGCTCTGGGACTGAACCAGCTTTGGTTAAAGCAGCAGTGACGTGTCAGTGCTATAGATTATGTACATCAGCAGATCCTTCCTGGGTAATGGTTCTGTGTCCAGTACAGACCCCCAAACATCCTCCCTGAAAACATCTCCTGGTGTTCCTCCTGGTGAAATGTTATGTCATTTCCCACTGTAAAAACTCAAGTCTCAGCACAAATGTCAGGCGTGACACTGAAATCCTTCCCCAAAGAGCCTTTGGGGGGCAGGTCTGGTAGGAGCCCGTTTTTTGGGAGAGGGTGCCATTTGTTGGAGCCTGCCCTGAGCTGTCACATACCTTCCCCATCATAGAACAGCTGCCAGACTGATATAGCCCCTGCCCCAGAGCCCTGCACAGCTCACGTGTCCCCCTCTTATCTCCCCAGGGGCTGGAGCTGCTGATACCAAATCACTAAAAATGGCAGCAGAAACAGCAATTGGGGGCTGATCTGACAGCCAGGGCTGAAGGGAAGGCACAGTCCACCCCACTCTGCATTCCTTGGACACCCAAATCTCCCTCTGGGACTCTTAGGTACACACAGAATAAATGCCTTCTCCATCTGCAACTGATGCACATCTTGCTTTTTATTTAAAGGAGTATTATTAATTGTTAGAAACAATTAAATATAGCAAGCTATAGTTGAATACATAATTCACGGATAAACCAATTTTTACCACAACTGGAATTTTAAGCAGTTGTTATCCATATTATGGATGCTTCCCATTCATCATGGAAATGCAAGTATAGCTTGGTTATAGGGTACAGAACTGCAGGTGCTCTAGCTATGGCTCAAGAAGTATTTTAACAAGCTAAGTATTTGTTTTCAAGACTTTTCTGGAAAGATTCCTATTTTGTCTCAGACTCGTTACTCTTAGTCTCAAGGTAACTGATTTTAAGGATGAGTAAAATTCTAAAAAGCATTCTGTTATTAACAAAGGGATATTTTCCCTAATTTTCTCTCTCTTTATGCTGTGCCCAAACTCCACTGATTCCAATTCTGTTAGAGCTGCTTGGCTAGTCTGGTCTAGCATAACAAAAAACCCCCCGAAACCTAGTGTAGGTGTGAGCTATACTTTAATATAAGCTCAGTTGGTCACACTGAAAGTGATGCCTCCCAAATCCTTCCCCTGACTAGCTCAGCATAATTTATGTTACATGTGTCATATATTGAATTTTTAGAATTATCTATCTAAATCTTAGTCTAGACAAAGGCACTGTGAAACTACCACAAGCTTCCATCTGTACCCAGGAGTCAGGAGTAGCACTAAAACAACCTGGAGAGGATTACAATCGTCTGGATTCATTCCCTCCTCCAAGGGAAGCTGCTGCCTTTGTGGTTAAATCACTCTATGGACTAAAAGCTCGGGGTGGGTAAATTGAGCTTCTGTGAGTCAGTTCTGACAACAACTGTGATATAACCCCCCGTGGCTTTGTCCTCTGTGTATTTTTGAATATTTATATTTCACTTTATTAGAGATAAGCTCTGGTGTCAATGGGGATTTGGTTTCTGTGAAGGTCCCAGGCACTACGAGAGTAACAATAATAGATGATGAGCCACAGCCTTGGATCTTGCCTGAAGTTTCTGTGGTGGGTTAGAGGCTGTGTAGGACAGAAGGTGCCCACCCTCTCCAGCGCAGTCTGTGCACTGGAGATGTGTGAAACAAGCCCACTGAAGCCAATACAAGCCCCCTTAATGGGCAACCCTGTTTTTTATCTGGTGAGCTGCTTAAATAAACCTGAGAGTTCTACTGGGAGAGCTGAGTAAGGAAACAACCCTTGTGATGCCCCGTGGCACTGATGCAGAGCTGTTTCTCAGCACCTCCTCCAGGCAGGAGCTGCTCTGAGGATGTGAGAACGCCAGGAATGGAAAGAGCAAATGCTCTTTATCCCAACGCAACAGTTTTCAGGAATAACAAGCCAGTTCTAAAACTGTCAAATATTTGATGCTTATGTAAAATACTGTTATTTACCTTCTGCTGCTTGAGTCTGTTCTGCTCCATTCACCCCCCTCAGTTCATTTCTCCATTTAGCACTGGCAGTAGTAACACAATTAATTTTAGCAGGCTCTTGTTATTACCAGTATTTGATCATTTCCCTTTCCTACCTCCTCCCACTGGAAAAAGCACTCTCAGTGTGACTGTGCTGACTGCAGCAGGGAAGCTTTGTAAGAGCTGAGAATATTCCATGAGGGGACTGCTGTGTGAACTATGATATAAATAAGCACAACTCTTTTTTGATAAAGATTTCAGACTTAGACTATGTGGGTTTTCGAACTGACAGTGGGTACTGCAAGAGAGAGCCATGAAACCTTCCCATGTGGCAATTTCTGATGTGGATTTGTTAAAGTATATTCTTATATTCCTGTAAGAAATAGGAATGGAGAGGCTCCAGACCCCTCTGACACTGCAGAGCTGAGGGCAGCCTTAGTTCAGTTTTTAGGCAGTAGTTCTGCTCTTGCTGGGCCTTGGGGTCCAAATCTGGTCCCATCCAGAGGAACAATAAAAACAACAGAGCAAACTTTAGAAAATGATACAGTGTCACCTCAGGCCATGGAAGGAACTGATATTAATTCAATGCAGGTATAAAAGTTCATGTAAGAGAGAGCTTGAGAAGAGTGTGTTATCTTGCTGGCTCATCCAGCTCTGCCATCAGGAATCCTTTCACTGCCTGAGTTCAAGTTGAACATTTTTAAAGTGGAAAGAATTTCATCTATGGGCTGGAACAAAAATATTTTCAAGCATAAACAAGACATCTGGTCATTGTGCTGCTATTGCAGATGAGATGTTTGTTTGCTCACATACATTTTGAGGCAGAAAGAACAGAAATCACCCTTGCCCTGACTGCTTTTTATAAGAAGCATATAGAAATTATGTGCACAACTTGTTGAAACTCCTGTCTCACTAAATGAGAAATAATTCATGTGGCTAAAATGAAAACCTTGGAAAGACTACGACTTTTCTGTACTGCAGTTTGACTCCAACCACCTGTTGCAAGGATTCAAAATAGTTTCCAGTGTCTTTCCACATCCCAGGGCTCAGTGAAAGGGGTCTCTTAAAAGGGGTGTTTGAAACAATCCCAGTCCCCACCTGCAAAGGAAAGTGAGTGCGAGCCTTCACAGCGGCCTGGCAGCTGCTCCTGTGGAATTGTACTGAGAGGGGAGAAAAGGCCATTTTGATTTATAACTGAAATCTTACCTTGATTTAAGTGTGTGAAGTGAGAAATTTGCCCTGGTGCCTCTTAAAATGGAGCGGGCATCACTTTGCTTCACTGAACTCTTGGCTTTTACAGGCTGATAACTGATGATACCAGTACAAGACAGCCACTGCAGGAACATCTGTTTAACCAGAAAACCTTTGGTTCTCTCTTGAAGAAAAATCAGCTTCTCCTTCCTCCTGCAAACTTCCCTGGTGTCCCCTGCAGCTGTTCTCCCATGAAACAATAGATGAATTCACACTCACCCCAAAAGAAGAGCTCACAACCCAAATTACATCCCCCTCAGGGTTACCAAGGCAAGAACACTCTCACTTCTTGCTGACTTGCAGCACAGGGAGCTGGCTGTTCCGCCAGCCAGGATGTGTCCACTTGGCCTCTGCACTTGTGCTCTTGGATTCCCGAGTGACTGAGATGGAGATAAATGTGTTTGGGAATAAAAGGTTTTAGCCCCCTCCAAATTCCTCCACAATGTTATCATGGAAGCTGAGCAGCCAGACAAACAGCAGTGAGGTGTAGCTGTTGTCTCTGGAAAATATTCTCAGTGAACTTAAAACTTCAGTTGACAGCTTTTGTATTTCTTTGTTATTTGAAGTTTTGCTTACACTAAATTAAATGCCCTAAACTGATTGTGGTAATGCTCTGCCTTGAGTTCAGTGGTACACAACAATCTGTGGTTTTGCAGTCAGATTCTCCTATTTTGGGAAAATCTACGACCTGTAGGTGAGCAGGAATCTCCAGGGATAGAGCTGCCCCTTAATCAGATGTGTGTAGAATGTACTGTACACAATGCCCCGAAGTAAACCAGTTTATTTAAGGGTGAATGTGAATAAAGTTAGGTAAGTATTTCATCCAGAAGTGAATTTTAGGTTAAGATACATCTATTTGTCACTAACTGAGACTTTATAAAAATAGTTTATAAATAGTCTCTAGATAAATTGCTTGTTGAGGTCCCAAAAGAATTTAAAACATCTTGCCCTGTGCTTTCTTCCCTAAAAAAGCCTCTTCTGGAGAGGTGCATGCTTTATTTTCTTTCCCTTTCTTGTATATTTATTTCTTTTCCCTTCTTTTAACTGTAAAGTCAAGGAATTATGTAAAACAGCAGCTGAATATACACAGATTTTTTTAACAAGTTAAGTGTATAAAATTATATTAGGTCTGTCTAGAAAGTCTTTAAATGTCTGTCTGTAATGGCTTTCCCCTAAGTGGCTCCTTTTGCTTTATATTTTCTCCCATGTAAAACTATCCCAAGTACCGAAGTGTTAACAAAACGGAATCATATTTTATTGTTCCACTAATTTTCCACTAAGCTTTCCCTATTTGTTTGTTGCTGGGCTATGGCTTTTTTCTTCTTTAGAATTTCAATTAGACTCCACTCGCAGGGTAGGTGGTCTGTAACACTAAACCATCAGGCAATCAGTTTTATGCTTTCCTTTCCAGCTCCAGCTTTCTTTTCCCAAACAACGGTAGGAAATCCTCTGTCTGACACAGTACAGGGTGAAGAAAAACAAAAATCAGGCCCATTTGTGATTCAGAGATATGCTCAGTGCTCTTAATGCCTAAAATGCCTCGTGTTTTGATAGAACAAAATACTTTAATCCAAAGGCAATTTAAATGATGGACAAAGTAATGGTTGGGAGAGAACAACAACAATAAACTGGAGCTTTAGAATTGACCTTGATCTAGAATTTGTACATCCAAGCAAAAGAAAACTTTTAACTGTGGAGCTGAACTATAAACTTGAATAGAATAAATCTAGTTAGATCATGACACACACAAAAATTTACATTCAGAGAAAAGTAATTTTAAATAACTTGGATGCCTGACAATAACACAAGTTATTGTGTTATTCTCTCTAAATCATGAAGAGTGGTAGAAGCCAGTGTGTTTCTGTTGCAAAGCCATGACTCCAGGTACCAAGCCTGTATCTACTCTGCAGTTAACGCCAGAAACTGAAATTTAAAATCGGGAATGACTGCACAGTAACAAAATAACAGGAATATTCTGAAAAGGGAAAAAACCTCAATGTTTTTCCATTTTCAAACATTAAGATAATGTTGCATTTCATTTGCTTAAAAAGGAAATATGTAATATATAGGCAGCAACATAATACATTGTGGTTCACTTTCTCCTGTCAAAAATTTGGTTTATTGGGAGCACAAAAGCAGTTGGTAATGTAGATGTTAGGAATTGAAGGAAGCAGAAGTTGAGTTGTTTACAACAACTGTGTTGTTACAAAGTGGGAGAGTGAACTAAGAATCTGTCATTGTTTTCCATAAAATTCTTCTCAAGTGTCAAATACCACAATTTGGATTCTCCGATGACGAGTTAAGGTTTTAAGTATTCGAAGGAAATGGAAAATACATTTGTGCCTGCCATAGATCCAATTTGTCCACAGAGCCAATTTGTTATTTGTAGATTATTTCCCATGTTTACGGACTCTGACACTTAGCAGTACCCAAGACCTCAGTTGTTGTTTATCTAATGCACATCCTTAACTTTAGGCAAATAAGCAGCAACTCTGGCTGTAGGAAAACAAATCCCACACTTAGCCTGAACATATAAAACATGCTTAAGTTTCTCCACTGCGATGGACAACTTATGGGGCAGCTTTATCCCAGGGATTCCTGCTCACCTACAGGTCCTACTACAGGCTTGCACAGAACTTCCACTAAGAGTTCCAATAAATAGTTCTAAATTTACTTTTTATCCCTAGGTCAGAACAGACTTTATGAACGCGGCCATCAGTTCCCATAAACTCCTTTAGTGAAATCTTTGCTGCTGACTTCAGCTAGACAGATATCAAATTAATCAAACATTTATGCTCATTACTTCAGGCCAGGGTTGTCTTTCAACTTTTAGCAACTTTTAAAATTGTCCTACTATCCCTGGCCACCCAGTTCAATTTCCTTGGAGAAAGGGCTTGCATGGCTTGAAATGTTGTGGTTTGCAGTTAACAGCTGATTAACACATGAACGATAGATACCAAGGCATTTATTCTTTCAGCATGTTTCACTTACACACTTAATTTCCCAGTCCTTTTTCCCCCTGCAGAAGATGATGTACATCACCTGATTGCCTGGGAATATGAATGACTGGGGGTGATTATGAGGCTGGTGGCAAAAAGCGGTCAGGACCTTTCCCAAGACCTCCATTTATAGCCTTAATTTGCATTTTCCTACAAGGATAAGTGAATTCTGTCATGGTTTATCGCTTCAGTGACAGCTCCCTTGAAGCAGCCATGATAATTGCATTTCTTCCTGAAATGGCAGGAAAACACTTCCTAAGCAGATAAAAGCTTCTGGGCTTAGTTTTTCTCCAAAGGTTTTCCAAAGGAGAGGAATTAAGTCCTTGCAATCAGACACAAACAAGAGCTCAGCACCAGTCTCTGCATCTTGTTCATACTGAACAGCACCTCAGGCAATGGGATAAACAAATGGAAAGCAAATTATTTTTAGTTATTTGGGATAAAAGGGACAGAGGCGGTGACAAGTGTATCATCTTAGTTCTGGCTGTGGGGTTCTGGTTCCTTTGTTCTGTAAATCTACTGAAATTGTAACACAGCATCCAAACCAAGCAGAAAGTCTAAATGAGGGACTAACAGTGTATCATTCCAGTCCGGAGGGCTTTTCTTTCAGATTATGCACAAAATTCCTTTCATCCCAAAAGAAACTTCACAGCATCTTCTCAGCCTCCCAACTCCTCCCTATTTCTGCCTGAGATACATCACCGAAGTGTTTCTCATTAGTCTAAATGAGTTTGGGTGTCTAACGAAGAACCTCAGCAGGGTCTGGGGAAGGCAAGCTGGGCAAAGGAGCTGAACTGCAGTGTCAGAGCAGGGAAAGCAGCCTTCATGGGCTGTAAAGCCTGGAGATGTGCTGGAGGCTGAAATACCACCTACCGCTCTCTCTGCCACCCTTGGCTCCGTCCTGGGCTTGTAACTCGCTTTAACATCAGCTGCTCAGCAAGTCTCCTTGCAGTGAGACAGCCAAAAACTGGGCAAAAAACTTGCCTTTGGGTCAACTTAGAAGCAGAGAAAGAGAGAGAACATTTTAATTAGCAGCAGGAGGTAAAACTGGCTGAAACTGAGGGAGAAAGTTCTCGTTGCTAGAGAAAGGTTTGTAATAGAAACAGTGAACAATTCCCCTGCTGCAGAGGAAACTTTGCCTACAAAGGTTTTAAGGGGAAAGAGGGAGGCCAAAATGAAGGGAAAACAATGAAAGGTTGTATTAAAAAGAAGTGGCTCAGTATGTCCTGGCTCCTTCAAACACAGGAAGGAATCGCAGGGCTGGCGGTGTGAACACTGAAATTAAAACAAGGGTTGCTAGCAGGACACTTCTGAGCTGTGAGTGCAGCTGAAGACAGCTCAGTGCATCTCTTCTGTCCCCAGCATCCAAGGGGCCAGACTTTCACTCCAAAATGAGAGTTAGGGATTCTCGACAAGCGAGCAGGAGAAGGGAAATACCACCAGCAGAGAAAACACAAAAGTGAGAATTACATAAATTCATATTTTATTCCTATTTTATTGTGGTTAAGAGAACTGGCCCAAACTCAAGTATGGGAATAGAACTGGGTGCAAGGAAGTGACAGTGGCTCCAAGAGGTGCAGCTTCCAGAGCTTCTCTGTGTGCCAACAGGCTTGGTTTTTCAGCAACATTTCATATTCCATGATATTATCATTACCTGGTTTTTGTTTGTTTGGATTTAGGATGAAGCAAGCTTTAAAGAGCCTGACACACACGGGTTTTCTTTCATTCAATGATTTAAGAATTCTTTGTAACTACAGACAAGAGATTTCTTTAAGACTTACAAAATAGGAATGAATTCTGACTGAACTACAAGGGAGACATAAATAAATATGCAGTCAGCGGAGTATCCTGACAAAACAAATATTTTTTTTCTTTGCAAGAAATTTGCTTAGAAAGAAAAGTGCCGTACAGAAAAGGGGTTATTTATTCTCAGGGTTTTGATGAAGATGATAAACTTTTTGTGTTTTTTTTGCTGGAGGGAAACACAATTAGCCAGAAAGCAATAGTTCATCCCCACATGCTACAAAGCTACAAGAGTCTGATCATTTTCAATTTCCACCCCCTCTGTCTGTACATCAGGTTAGGTACTCGGGGTGTCCAGTTTGCATCTGGGATGGCCATGGAGGCCTCGTCTTTCCCACCGTGACCTTCCCGTCGGCAAATCACGTTTGTCCATCCAAAACTACAATCTCAGAAATACAGGCCCTAAAATCTCCACAATTTCAGCCACTAAATATTTTTTTTTTTTTGTCCATGATATGGCATCTTATCTATAAACAGTAATAGAGCTTGAAGCAGCAAAAATACAAATAATCACCTTATTCACTTCATTCATGAAAGCTCTGCCCAGAGACCCTCACCATTTGCTGTCAGATTTTGGGCTTAAGAAGAGAGGCTTGTTAAAAGAAAGGAGAAAAGGATTTCTGTTTAGAAATCAAGTTAGAGAAAAACACTTCAGAGAAGGCTGCAAGAGTGGAGATCAGATGATCTTTGTGTGTTTCTTTAGGAGGAAAAAGAAGTTATGCAATTCTAAGCAGTCATGTGGTATGGCAGCTGCTAAAGTTACTGCTAATTTTTATTAGAGCTGGCCAGAGCCAGAAAAAGGTCTGCTTTATAAGCAAGACCTTTTAAGAAGTAAACTAAATCTTCCTGAGCTGGGAGGCCTGCAGAACTGAGAGAAGGAAAAAATAGCACTAAAAAGTTATTTTTCTTTTTTTTTTTTTTTCCCTCCCCCCACCTTCAAATGATTCAGGAAACATTTTCACTCTCCCTTCCTGTTGCTGGTTTCTTTCTCATATTCATCCAATCAATCAAACAGATGCATAATATTTACCAGTTTTCAGCTCAAATTCCTGCTCAGCCCAAAGGACTATTCACATGCCCCACGTGTGGGAGCTTTTATTCACCCAAGGCAGACACGTGGCCCTGGGTGCAGGCTCTGGCTGACCCTGCTGGGAGCAAGGGGCTGGATTAGCTGCTCTCCAAAGGTCCTCTCCAACCTCAGCCACACCATGATCCTTGGAAATATCCAATGATTTTACTCTGCTTGATAGAATTGGAGGTGGGATTCCAGTATTCCCAGTAGCCTTGTGGTATTTCCCAGGACTGAGCACTTGTGGCTCCTGTCTTTGAAAAACTGTGCAGGAATTAAACTGGATCCTGAGCCAGGCTCCATCCCCAAACCTGTTCCTTGCTTTCAGCTTTGCACACTTTTGTGCCCTTCAAAGTCACGTGGATGATGGCAAAAAATATTAAAGATTAAACGCAAACACTACAAGATAAAATTCACCACGCTAAGGAGACCAGACACGACTCTTCATATGTCATCTAATCTCTGTCCAAACAGGATTAATTTTGTACTGCTGTTAAATGGAGCATATAATTAAGCTGTGGATCCTCCTCTGGGGCTGTGGATGGTAACTGTGCCAGTGTGAGAGGGTACAGAGGAAAGGCTGCTATTCCTGACTTCCACTGGTCAAGTCCTACAATAAGGGATCTGCAAATTAGTAGTATCTTTTTAAAGAAAATTTTAACACCAGGCTTAATTAGACTATGGAAAAGGGGCTTGCACTAACAAAAGCTACTGTTTTCCATACTCTGACTCTTTTTCCACCTGCTTCACACAACTGAAGCACATTTAATGTATAATTTAAGATGGAGATAAGACACTTGCACCATTTGCACTCTTTGGGACTAGGAATCCGCTGGTCCCTCACAAAAGAGAGTTCATGTCCACAGGGACGGGATGTGCCTCCACCATTTACTGCTCTGCCCACACAGCCCTTCTGTACCACTCCTCCTTCAAAGTCTCAACCTTCCTTTCTCGGTGCAATATCCCCCCACCCAGCCTTTAAAACCCAAATTCCCCTTTCAGAGGTAAATTCACTTTAGAGATACAAGACTTTATAGATAGAAGCTTCTTTAAAGATGTTACACCTTTATATGAAAGCTATCATAACACAAATTTACTCTGGATACTAAAAATGCATGATAAAAGTCTTAAAAAGAAAATATTGTTTTCATTTAAAAGCCCCAGTGGCAAAGCAAAATTTTTCAACTACTGTTATTGTCAGCCCAGTCCCATTTGTATTTATGAGAGCCTAAAACCTTTACAAGTCCTGTAGTTGCACTTTGTAGTGGAACATAAAATAGTCAGGTTATATTGTTCTGAAATTTATCAAAACACGCAGAAAGTAAAGCAGCAGTCAACAACGATGGAATGAAATTCCCGATGTTGATAAAATTGTCACCTCTCAGTGTTTAAAGCCCAGAACTGCAGTTAATGGTGGGTAATTTTTCATAGTGTAAAGAATTAATTAATTAAGCAAAGCAAAAAGCCTTATGTATGAAGGAGAGTATGACTCCAAAGCCATTATTGCAATTTGCTAGATTACATTTGATAAACTTGTATTGAGCATTCTCCTTTTCCACGTTTTCCTGCCTGGAGTGTTTCTTGTCCTACCATACCCTCACACTTGGCAACTTCGATAAAACAAACAAAAACCCCCACACTCAGTACTGGCACAGATTTTGTTTACTATCAAACACCTTATTTGTCATTAAAACTACAAAGACCACTAAGCAGAAGAGCCTTTGTTTTGAACTTCTTACTAGAACAGCATCATGCTCTTGTTCTGAAGAAAAATTCCTCCATCAAAAGGGAATGCAGGATCAGGATTTGGGATCCCCTGGCAGATTTGGTCATTCTCCCCCACTTGGCATTTTCCATGTTCGCTGAACAAATTCCATTTTTAATTCCAAATGAAGAGTTATGCAAATGTGACTCGAGTGCCTTTTGAATAGCAATGGTCTGAGCTTGCTCCTTTTGTCAGTTAATTTGCACTTACTTCATGCATATCTTTAACCCAGTTGGCATGGTAATGTGCCACATATGTACTAAATTAAGGATGATTGTGCTTGATTGCCCAATTAGGATACCAAATGTGTGAAAATAGTTGATAGGACATTCTGTGTGTTTTCTCTAAAAAGACTCCACGCATTCAAAAATCTAAAAATAAAATCTAACAGTTAATCATAATGGTTTGGCTTGAAATGTGGAAAACTGAAGAGATGATTTAAAATGCAAGCAATTGTACCACATATGAAAAGATTAAATTGCCCCATTGTTATATGCTCTATGTGCATCCTTTAAAAAAAAACCCCAAAATTTGTTGGAGTCTGACACATTTCTCACTGATGAGCTGCAGAGGATGAAACGGCTATTTTGCACTTCCTTGACAGAGTAATGATTCCTAACCCCAAATTCTGGATTTCTCAGGTTTGTATTTTGAATTCACCAGAAGTGTCCGGGGCATGGGCTGACCTGCAGCACCTGGACTGTTCTGCAGCACCAGGTGCCACACCAGGCTTGGAACAACCTCTCTGCCCCATACACGGCAGGCAGGGACCCACCAAGAGCTGGATTATCCAGGCAATTAGCAAGGACTGGTTTAGCAGAAAATGGTAAACACAGCTGAGGGAGGATGGATGAGGGAATTCATGAACTCTGGGATCAGCACCACAGGAGTCAGTGGAGGGAGTCCCTGGCTTCGCGTGAGATTTGACTGGAAATTCTAAAAGCGGTTTGCATTTCCTCTCCACTCCTGTTCCTCGTGGTCCCAAACAAGTTAACCACACCAAAGAGAAACAGCTCCTGGGGCAGAGCATTTGCTAAATAATCTGGGACTTTCACTGTATTTTAAAGCATTTTATCAGTAGGACTTTTCTCCCAATTTTTCCAACCTTATGGTAATGAAAAGTTTGAGGCAAGAGAACACAACCTGGAAAGCAAATTCCTCATAAGCGTTTCTCCTTTTTCTCAAGAGCAATTTCCTGTTGAACTGCAATTCCAACACAAACATGAGCAACATTATTTAACTTCTCTGCAAGGACTGTGGATGCTCCATCCTAGAAATAGCATTCCTCCCAATGCCAGTAGTGGCAATTCTTTTCCTGATTTGTGCACAGTTGTCATGGTCCCCATCTCGAGAGCGCTGAAGGTTTTATGGGACAGATTTCATGCTGGCTAAAGACTGAAATGGTTGTTTTCAAGCGGACTGTGTTAGCAAGGAAAGTAAGAGTGGAGGGAAGTGCAGGGCAGAAAGGACTCCACACCATAATCCTATTAATTTAAGACGTGTTACACATAAGGGATCTATTCCTGAGTTTAAAAGAGCTCTTTTTTGATAATTTAATTACCTCTTATTCATTCAACACGCCCTTGAGAACAATATTCTAAGCTTCCACAGATTCAAAATGCCCACATAATGCTTAGGGTCAGCATGCTGTGGACTTCTATGAAAAAGAAGAAAGAAGAAGATGGTGTGGAAATTTGAGGGGAACCCACACAGGACCTTTTCAGAAGTTGCAGCATGAAATGTGCTTATAACCTGAGCTCTGCAGCCTCCAGGTCAGAGACTTTTGGTCCATCATACTTGAAACAACACTGCTTTTTTTATTTGCAACACTTCTATTTTTGTTCCATCCAATTTATTTTTCTGGTTTTGTCTGCGGGAAGAACAATATTACAGTTTTGAGTGTAAAAATCCTGTTGCACCTCTTTGGTTCATTCTCTGGCTCATCCCCCTGCTCTCCCCACCTCCCTGCCACAGCTCAGCCTGTAGCGCTGGTACGAAATCAGGGAAATAAATTTATGAGAGGAAAAAATGCAGCGATAACCAAGGCTGCCTGTTTTCATTTATATTTTCCCCTTTAGCTTGTTATTATTACTCCCTTTTGACCGAGCTGCGGGATCTATGTTTTAGCACAGGCACGATCCTGCTTTGTGAGTTACCATTAACAGATATGGACAAAGGCCTTGGAAAGTTTTCTGGGAGCATAAACTCCAAAAAGAGCTGACTCTGCTGTAGCTGCACTCGCTGCCCCGCTGCGCTCGCTCCCCACAAATGCTCTCAAGTGCTTGCGTGTCCTGGCAGGAACTGCAACAGCCAATTTTAAGTCACTGTCTGAAAATGTTTTCTTCTAGAAAATTAATTCCTGAGCGTACGGAGCTGCACAGTAAATCTTGTTTGCAGAGCTGAACTTTTCCATTCATGACAATGGAAGAATTCTGTTCAGTCTGTATCCTTGTCAGAGTTCAGCTGGCACTGAGCGTCCCGCAAGGAGCTGCAGGCTTAGGATTATCCTGCTGAAGCTGGCATCATTTTAAAAAGCGCTCACCAGCAAATCAGAAATTTAAGGCGGTGTTCAGATAGTAATTTTATTGACTGATTATTTGTGGAAGCTGCCTGTGAGTGGTGATAAGGGAGCAGGGCACCCAGGGCAGGACTGACAGCGCAGCCAGAAGGGCAACACACTGAGCCCTTTCAGCCCACAGGCTCAGTCTGCTGGAAAAACGAGACCCATCACGCACCACCAGACCACAAGGAATGTTTCTTCTTTTATTCATTCACTCAGTTTTCAAGCCATCCTTGCCTCGGTTTGTGTCGCTGCCAGGGAAAGGTTCACCCTGCTCCTGCCAGAGAGTCCTTTCCTGCCATTCCTCTGTGGCTGATGGACTCTGTGCTGATGTGACTTTTCAGAGGCTGTGCTGTTAACACGGCTACCAAATTAATCTCCCTGAAATCCACCTAACCCCCTCCCGTGAGCAGAAAGTGCCTCTGCCAAAACACCGCGCTTACTCCAGGGTGAACAGGGAGCCCGCAGCAAACGGCAAATTTTGTTTGTACATCCCCAAGATTTGCTAAAAAGTTTCATTGTTCTCAATGTGTAATCTGTGAAGAAATGCACGTCCTGGAAAAGCAGCCTGTAATTTGTAGCACGTGAGTGTGCTTTGGGGAAAATCAATCAAATGAACTAAGACGTGTTCTCAACTCCTAAACTAATGATCCTTCCTGTGAGCAGCATGAAACACCGGGCGAGTCCCAGATGGCATAAATCCTCCAGGTTTCAGCAAAGCTGTGACAGTTTATACTACCTCAACAGTACCCTAATTGTGCTGCAAACTTTTTAAGGTGGCGAGCAGTCAGCCTTTCAAAAGCCCCCTTCTTCCCAAGCACTCCCAGAGCTAAACAAACAAGTTTACCAGTTAGTGAGAGGAGAATGGCAGATTTAATTTATAAGCTTTCAGGGCTGATGTGCTTAAAAATAAAAAGTCTGAAAATCTAATTTTGTCTTAAGAAATGCCAAGCAGCTGCGTAGAGGCATTCAGGGCTGGGACCTGAACCAACTTCTGTTGAGAGAGGAAATTAGGACCATTTTGTTACCCTGACAAAAATGAAATCTATGAGAACAGTAATTCCTTTGCAGAAAAAATCAATAGTTTCAGCATGTTTTTAACGTGGCAATTTGCTATGGAACATCTTAACAATACCTCAGTAAATCACTAGCTGAAATCAGCTGCTGGCTTTGAATGTACAAGTACAGAACTGCATGAAAAATGTGTGGTCAAAGCAGAGGAAATCTCCCAGAATCATGACTTCCTCACTCCTAAAGTCATTGTGAAAGATCTGAAAACAGATACAGGTAAGAAGCTTTGGTTTACATAGAGAAGTTACAAAAAGACCAAAATCCAAATCTTTAACCCTAATCTCGCAAGAACTTCTAGAACTTCTTTCCCTCTATGCCTCAGATTACCCATTTATAGAGTAAGGATATTATTAAACAGTGAGAGGAAGTTATTAAGCAGTTAATAACCACAAAATGATCTTCATAGGCCTATGTAAGCACTAAATATCATTATTCAACAGATTATGTAAAACAAAATACAAGAAAAGGCTATTTCTCTGTATTTGTGACACGCTGCTGTGATGACTGAGTAGCACAGACCATGCAACATTCATCTTGATTTTTGTCATTTAGCAGTAGCAACATCGACCTCACAGTGCCATTGCTTATTTCAGTGATATAAAAAGGGCCAAAAATTTGCTTTTAAAGAAAATTCAAGTCAATTCTTAAACCTGATTAACTTTTCATTTAACCTTCTGAAAAATGTAGAACAGGAAATCCAAATTACATAAGGAAACTACATTTAAAAATTACCTCTGACATAATTCCAAGGTTATCTCTGTATCGAATTGTCAGGGGATAGAATTTGCAAGCAAACAGCAATAAAGCAAAGCTTCTGCTATCAGCCCTGAACAGTACCCTGGATGTGTCTGTATTTCACTCTGCCTAATCCCTGCTCAGTAATTAGAAATGTTGTGGCAGTTCTGAAAACAAGAAGTGACGCCCTTGTTTTATATGTGCTCCAAAACACATCCACCAGAAGATCTGCAGCAAAGAAACATTTTCCAAAAGGAAATCAAATGATTCATGTTTGACTTCACTGTAAATTCTCTGTGATGGATGCTGGAACTAATTAGGGAGATGTTGTGCTCAGCAGCTCATACTGGAATAAGAATTCTTTGTGAAAGAGTCTATTTAAAATCATGCTGATGATACATAAAGCCTTTATGTTGAAGGAACAAGTTAAAGAAGTTCTAGATAGCTAAATTCGGTTCTAGAGAAGTAAGCTGCCATCTTTCCTCACCATTTTTATGCTTTTGAAAGCAAATGTGACCTGCTAGGATGCTCTGCTCTGTGCCAAGTCCTCCAGCTGTGTCTTGCTAGGTACAGCTATATCTGTAAATCTTTTTTGAGTCAAACTCCCAAATCAAAACTTTGATAGTGTGAAGGTTATAAAAAAACTTGCCTCTAGAAGGCCACCACCACTGGCCATTACCTAATTCTCATCTAGATCGTTGACAGGTATTTCAGTTAGCTACGATAATTAGACATTAGGATGATAAAGCTCACTTAGACGCCTTGATGCAGGAGGCATCCCCTTTCTCCTTATCCAGAGTAAGGTTAGATACAGTGTGCTAAATATAAATTGCAGAGACACAGGATGAAACAGCTGCTTTCAGGAGCTGGTGTCCACAATATCTGTATTTTGAGAGATTTCTTTTAGAGCACTTGAGTCTAGTACTGTGAACTGGATGCCTGTAGTGGCTGGGCTGCATGAAACGAATTAATTTATCTAAAAAATAATTCAATTAGCACTCTTGGAGACCGCTCCACAATGGGAATCAAACCACATTAGCTGAGCACCACTCAAGGCTTGTTTCCACGGGACACTCCTGATCCAGAGTGAGCTGCTGATCTGGAGACACCCAAAGCCAACTCTTGGGAAACAATGTACTCCATTTTCATCAGCATTTTGTGTATATTTAGAGGTGAGAAGAGTGAATATGACAATGAGTTTGTGGTCAGCACAACAAGAGCTGTCAACACGTGTCAGCCTCATGTCAACACATGGGTTCCCACTACCCTTGGCGTGTTATTAATCCAACAAATCGCTCTAATGCCTTTATTCTGGGCTTTTCTCTTCTCTGAAAATGCAGCTTGACCCGTGCAAAAGACTCTGCTCTAACACTGCTGGCACAGGCGTGGCTCTGCTCAGGGAGGGGACACAGCAGGAAAGCTCGCCCAGCCTGGGCTCTCGTGTCCCTCTCAGCTCCTCTGCACACACACAGAGTGGGATTTCGTTCCTCAGCCTGGACAAACACTAAGCTTGGGGAGCAGTATGGAAGGAGGAAAAATAAGATCAGAAGGAAGGAGGTCCCTCGCAAGAGGGCAGATGGTGCAGAGCCTGTGGAAGTTGGCTGCCCTTGTCCCCTGTGCTGTGAGCCAGGGTCACTTCCACAACTGTGACAGTGCTTGTGCTCCTGGAGCCTGGACCAGACCAGGACATTTCCTAACCTTGGGGTATTTGATCTCCCAGAGTTTTGGTTGTCATACGGTTGTTTGGTTTATGTGACTGTGCGCTACTTCAGAAACGGATGTCAGCTTTCCAAGGAGGCTGTGGGGGAATTTCAGGCTTATGGGAAACCTTTCAGTTCAAACAAAATTGCAGAGTTCTCACAAAACTGTCCAGACCTTTTCGCAATTATGTTACATCACACACAGAGTTTGAGCAACTCTGGATCATTTCACTGCTCAGCTTCTTATCTTTTTATAGTTCTGCTACTGTGGCTCCATTCTTTCCCATATGAAGAAACTTAATTAATATTTTATATTCTTACTAAATTGTGAATACAATTTACCATAACAGTACAGAAAAAGGCAAATACACTTCGTCCCCTGCCAACAGAAAATCCTTAACAGCTGTTTATTGCTCATTTGCAAAACATAAGAGCAATGGAATTCCATTACTTAGAGAAACAGGCTGTTCCATGATATCCTTGGCAACAAACACCGCACTTATCTTTTTGAACAATACACTCTCAAAGTTTCTCCAGCCTACAAAAATAAGACAGTGAGGAAGACTTTTTCTTAACTGCAAAGTGCCAAGCAATGAGAACTGACTCACCGTCAACTGCATTTGTTTCATGGAAATGAACCTTTTTCTTGCTCTCTCCCCCCACCCCACCCCAAGAAGAAACTTGCTCGCTGCAAATTGAGAGGAGAATTTCATGCAGCCACCTCTTTCACAGGAAGAGCTTTTTATTGAGGTCAAGACTTTGGCCAAATGAGAAGAAATTCAGACTGCAATCTAAGTAATGTAAGCACTCACAAACAACATTCAGGGAGTTACTCAGGTTTATGATAAACCATAGAGAAATCGCAGAGCAGGATTTTCCCTGACTGTTCAAAACTTAAATACCAAGAAAAATAACGTCGTGCTTTACACCACAGATATTTCACATATGGTTTTAACTAAATAACTTCCAAGTTTCCAACAGCCTAAAAAAGAACTATCTATGGCATACCAGAGAGATGCGAGCTCCTCAGAAAGTCAGGACATGCACATACCATCCATAATCTGGTTTCTATATTTAGGGAAGGACTATACCTACAGCCCTGGAGGTCAGCACTGAATCAAGCCCAGCATATTTTCACAGACATATCTTCCAGATAGTGTTTA
Source organism: Eulacestoma nigropectus (assembly GCA_013397775.1). NCBI lineage: Eukaryota > Metazoa > Chordata > Aves > Passeriformes > Eulacestoma > Eulacestoma nigropectus. The sequence continues at coordinate 1,870,954 of VZTE01000186.1, forward strand.
CCACGGCCCACCTCTCCCAAACCCTCACCAAACATGCCATGTGAAGACCTGAGCACTATTAAAAGGCGGTGTGTTCACATACCTCAATGATCCTGTCGTGGATTTGCAGCCCTCCTTCCTTAGCAGCAGGCCCAGTGTCAACTATTTTCGATACAAAAATTCCTTCGCTCGAAGACCCATCCTGATTGTCCTTCAAGGACGAAAAGGAAAACAAGTTATTGTCCCTCTTGTCTGCCCTCAGCTGAAGCTGGTCCATGCCACAACAGTGCATGTAATTTGAGAGAAATATTCTTACTGATGTCTTAATATGGAATTACTTTGTGCTAATGAGAACACCTGATACTCCCATTCTGAAAGATTAAGCAACCAGGGATGGACTTCCATTAGGTAAATTAGTTGCTTGATAATCATTTTCCTCTGACTTAGGCCAGCTCAGGAGTAATTGTCACTACAATTATTCTCAATGCAAAATCCAGTGAGACACAGCCTGTTTGCATATCAAACACAGGACAACAGTGCAATTTTTATTTTTAGTTGCACAGCTTTTCCTCTGGAGAGTTACCAATAAATCCATGAAAACAACTTACACCTAACAAGGTATTTTCATATCCCTGTGTATTGTGCTTCTACCAATGCAGAACAATGTCTCAGAAAGTTGAAAAACTCTAACCCTAAAGAAAGAATAACTTTCAAGTGAATTCACTAGGAATAAATTGTGATTAATGTCAGATTTCTGAGCAGCCAAGAAGTAGTTCTGAATTTTTTCTAAATTACTAGGACAAGGTATAATCCACTCCTTGATCTAATTAAAGTCATATGCAGCAGCTCCAGCCAACAAGCATCCAGAAAAAATACATTAGTGAGTGTGTGGTGCAGGAAACATCTGCTGAAATCACCGAATTCAAAAGTAGGTTATTTAAGTTCCATCCCTTCACCTGCACAGAGGGCTGCTGGATCTCTGGTGGAAAGGAGAGTAAATAACTTTTTTTAATGAAAGGGGCTAAAGTTGTGGCTCTCAACCCATGAACTTCACAGCAGTACGGTCTAAGAAAAAGACACCATGGGTTTTATCATTTTGGGAGTGGCACTGCACCAGGATTAGTGGTGCTGGCTGTGATGATATGCAAGAATAAAAAGGCAGTGAGAGAAAAGGCAGCGTAGCTACCCAATCTCAATGGAAGAACTGCTCTGAAAGAATCCCAAGAGGACCAAACGCTTGTCAGCAACATTTTTCCTCTAAGTGTTGACCTACATGCTTTTCCCAACTGGAAAGGGCAAACATACTTTAACAATTAACATACCACGCATGGCCGGCCACCAATAATATTAAATCCAAGAGATCCAGAGTCCCGATGCAGGACCAGAGTCAGTGCTTTTGTTTCTTCACCCTACAAAGAACAGATAAACACATTCAAAACACTGTGTGTGTGGGTAAAACAGGACAGGTAATACTTCTACCCAGCTTTTTTCCTGGGTTAGTTTCTCTTTTTTTTTCTTTTATCCCCTTGTAGTTTAGAGACAAATGTTTGGAATAACTTTGCAGGAGCAGAGTCAGCAGCTCCCAGTGGCTGTTCCAGCCACCCCACGGAGCTCCAGCAGCAGAACCACCCCTAAGATTTATGTGTCTTTTTTATTGAGATCTACAGTGAGACACTTAACAGCAACAGAAGAGGTTTATATGTAATGCTGGTTCCTGCAACTACTTGACCCAGTCATATGTGATGTGTTACGTAAAATACTCCATGTTCCCAGTAGTCAAACTCTTTGACTTTTCCAGTGCTTGGGGGTGACTGAATCTTAGGACTGGATCCTTGCATTGCTTCTCTCTCCTGCTGGCTACGTGACATTGTTTTAAAACAGTATCAAACACAGCATCATACAACAGAAATTCTCTGCAGAGTTTTAGAAAACAGCATTAAACAAAACTGCGACAAGATTTGCCCCAGGCCCAGAATGGCAATTGCTACTCACAGCGCCTGCTGTGCATAATATTTTTCTCCGGCATTTTAAGACTAGCAAAACAGAAATCTTCCATCACTGAAAATCATTATGTTAATCCCCTAAAATATGAAATTCTGCAGTGAATAGTTGTCCGGACAAACAACATACAACAAAGATACACTGGAAGGACGTGTACTATTTGAGGGGCTGTGTGAACAGGCTCTGTTATCCTGATCTCTTATCCCAGCTTGTTCCAAACTCCTACAAAATGACCTTTATGAGACAAGGATGCTGCTTAGGCCTATTAACTTTTATAAAGACAAAAGTAAGTACATGAACTGTTAAAGACAACTAAATGTTCACAATGTTCTCTCTTCAGTCTCAATCTAGTGGTTGTTATTTACAACACAACAAACAACAGCAGAGCACTATAAAAAGCCCTGTGAATAACAATGTTGTTTTTAGAGATCAGAACAGGATCAGTATGTGCATCTAGAGATACAGATGAACTTTTCTACCTCCAAAACCATTTTCTTTGTTTTATCCAAAGGGTGAAAAAGTTATGAACACAAAAAAGTTTGAGGAAGTCATCTTACAAGTCTGGTTTTCATAACCAATTAATGACAAAAATTGCAACAGTTACAGTGTAATTCGATGCAGATGATTTTAGTTTGTGCATTTTTCTTCTAACATGTCAATTTGAAGTTGTCAATCAAATATTAACGTCTATTAAAGTCATAAAAAATGTCAAAGTAATCCTGGATTACTGAATTACTCCCACAGATTTGGGGATGATAAGGAACCCCCATTCCCTGCCAGTGTGAACTGGGAGAGCTCCACTGACTGCACGCTCCGAGCTCCTCCACAGGGGAGCTGCACCAACAACTCCACCTGGACATCTGCTTTACAGGTTCTCCGTCAGCTTCTGATCATTATCTTCCCTAATGATCAAATAATAAATAGACTTGGACCTGATACAGAGGAACATGAACAAACTCTGACTGATTTTACTTGAATCTGCCGGCACTTGGCAGCAGTGAGAACCAGGTACTCAGAAGAGGACTGAAAAAAGAAGTAAAATCTATTTCCCTGCAAGTCTACAGACCCAGACCTCAGACAGGATTTCAAGGAACACATTTCCAGTCCTGCGAGACCACTTTCAAGGACTGATGATTCTGGATTTAAAAGACAGGCACATGCTAGCACCACTGTTTCCTTCTATTATCCCTTTTTAAGAAGGCAAATCAATTAGAACAATCAAAAAACAATTACAACATTGCTCTCAAGGCACTTTCAGTAATTAGAGTTGCCTGTTTTCATTCAAGCCTCCTTATGTGGCTTTGATTTGACACTTTTGTACCTGGCTGAACAAGTGTTAAAGCAGGTGGGATCGAATCAGCCGGGTTGTAAAGGAAAAGAAACAACTAATGCAGCTTTCTGGAGGTACTTCTGAAAAAGTACTTCTGTCTACAGGGGTTTTAAAGACATTCCCAGCCCTTTCTGGTGGCTTTGTGCAGCATCTCCATGTTCCCCATGGCAGCAGTCGCGTTCCAGAGCACCAACCCCACCATGTGGAAGCGCCCAGCCCCGGGAGGCAGCAGCACCTCGCTGTGACACTTGGCCACTTCTGCACATCCACATCTCGGGTCTTAACTACTCCAACAACCTTCTCCTTCTCTTCTTAAGGAAGCCACGATGCAAATGATTTTTCCAGGGCTCTGCCTTTCTCTCCCCCTCCAACACGCTGCATTCCAGCGGAGCAGTCATTAAACAGTGAGGTAACTGTGGAAATGTGGTGGCCAGGGGCCAGCCTTGCCCCAGCAGCTGCTCCAGCAGCAGACCTGATGGTTCCTGGCATGTTATATTCCCACAGTTGAACAGAACTCTTAAACATAATTCTTGAAATTACTGCACTTCCCAGCTGAGTAATGTGCAGCTAATAGACTGCCTTTCCCTTCAGACAGTGAAGACTAATTTCTTTGGTAGTGCTGTGGCTAAGAAGGTCTGTCTTCACTAGAGGAGGCACCTCAGCTCCTTGTTCCCTGGTGAAAGGGCTGCCAGGACCAGCCTGGCACATCCTGCTTGGGGACAGGCTGAGAAAAACACATCTTCTTGCTTTAAAGTACTTCATCTGGCTCTTACAGAATTCAAACCTGTGTTACCACCACCACAGAGGTCCTGAATGTCATAACTGGTTCCTGCCTGGCTGACACATTTAATAGTCAGTCCCTGTCTTTGGATGCCAGGAGAGCAGAAGGGTTTCTACCCTGGGCTGCAGCCAGCACTGTCAACTGTTTCTGGTTCCCTCTTCCCTTGTTCCTTCCCAAAGGACTCCGTCGGCTGTGTAAATAAGGGATTGACCCGATCAGCTTATCAAGAGGTGCACAGTGCTATGTTTCACCAAGGATTAAGCCTTGTTTGAATTGTACAAGTTTTTTTCTTGATTGTTTAGACTTTGATATTTCAGGATTGACAAGTCTGATCGAAGGAAATACTGATTTTGAGTGAGACACACCACCTTCCCCACCACTCCCTCCTCAAGCTCATCCTCAATAAGCCTCTCCCCTTCCCACCAAGGAATAAATAGTCATTCTCTGAATAAACCTTTGAACTGTACACAGTAAAATTAAAGTGTATTCTTAGTGACAAAGAATACACATGGATAACACAACTGAGGTCACTTAAGGCACATCTACCTGCTTAAGAGGCTTATAAAATTGTGAGATGCTTACAGATGAATGTGTGTATAAAATATATCTATTATTTAGGTCTCCTTTCAATACAGTTATGGTGGTGTTACAGAACTCACCTCAGAAATGGCAGATGAAAGCACAGCAAAGCTGTGATTCATCCAGCATCACAAACAAAGTCTGTGCTAAGGTGAATCCTGACCTGGATCTCCAAAGCTGCCAAAAGACCACGAATTTGGGTCTTTAATGAACGGTCTAATGTCACTCTGTATTGTATTTCCCCTTTGACTAAGCATTTAAACAAAATTCTACATGGGCATTTCTCCTGTTTGGACTACAGGATATGTCATCTGATTTATTCTGGATTGGTTCTACATCTGCAGCAACAAGCAGTCATCAGGCAGGAAAGTCAGAAAACCCTTTTTCTTCATTTACCGAGGACCCAGAACATCCCACAGTAAGTTCTGCAATCACCACTTGTAAGCCATGAACCCAGATTGTTGGTGCTCAGCCTACTTGTGTTTACACAGACCAAACTATTACATCTTGGGATGTATGAAATATGAATAATGGTCACAATTTAAATAATGACAGCAAACTGGTTATTTCACACTACCATACCTCTAACCCCTGTGTTCAGGGACCTAATCCTCAGGCAAATTTGTATCTCCTGCTGAGTGTTCCTGCACAGTCTATGCCACTGTCTCAGAAAATAACCCCAAACTTGGAAGCCTGCCACAGTCCCAAACTGGGAAAGCATCCCCTGCCCTAGGTGATAACCACAGGTCTTTTACAAAACCCTCTGGCTCACATAGATGCAAGTTTGCTGATTGTGCTTGTCTGGGAGCTGGGCAGTGGAGAGCTGTTACTGTTGGCCAGCTGCCCAAAATGCTGTGAAAGACACGTAATTGACTGACCGCTGGCCCAGGGCTGTGGTGACATGACACCTTCCAGCTTTCTTCAGAGTGGTGGCTGCTTCACAGAACTGCATAACAGCCTTTTGTAACGGGGCTGAGACCCAGCACAGCCGTCTGGGCCAGCTGTACCCATAAATCTGATAAAAAGTCTAGCTGGAAATACGTGCCATGAACATTTGCAGCTCTGAAGGAGCAGCTCTCAGGATTACAGCAGCTCCCTGCACTGTACAGAGGTAAATGATGCAAACCCAACATTATCAGCACTAGCCACGAGGAAGGAGTGGTGTGAGAATAAAGGAGATCAGAGGGGAGGCGGCAGGAATTGGGTGAGATGATTTCTGACAGCAGGACTCTGTGCAGGGCTCTCCTCCTGTCATCAGCAATGGAGAGGGAGCTGTGTGCCAGGCTCTGGGAGCAGAAAGCCTCCAGAATGCCATGGCAAAGTGCTGCAGGAAAAGGGGGAGACAGAACTGTCCTCAATCTTGATATGACTGTGAACCCCCAATTTATTTTAATGGTATTAGTGAGATTTTAACCAGCACACACCCCGTACTGCCTGTAGATAGAACAGTACATTTAGTATTGACATATTTTCTGGCTTGAGTTAGGAAAACATAGCGGGTTCTGCCCTGGATTGCTAATAAGGTTAAAGAAAAAAAAAATCCTCTGCCATGAAGTTTTATTTCCTTCACACAGCTTTTAGAGCCTCAACATTACCAAAGGTGTGAATACAGCTGTTTGACAGTTTTGAACAGTTTAATACTGCTGTGTCTGTGGTAGCACGTTCCAGGTCACTGGGAGGACTCTGAATATCTTCATTTAAAAGATAATTGGCTTCCACGGCTTCCCTCGCTGGGGAGCCTCATTCCAATTAAAACTTGGGGACTGTTGTAGCTCTGGCTTTTGATTCTGGTCATTTTATAAATGGTCTAATTTTGAGGGGCTGAAGTCAAGTTAATTTTTCCCCTCCTAAACTGAGCTTTTAAAGAATTCTGTGTGGCTCTGGCAAAGAAATCACAAGTACACAGCAGATGTCTTGTATTTGGATGTGGATGTCACAAAGACGATGGCTGCAGATCCTGAAATAGCTGGCGAGGTGTCCGAGTTGCGTAACAGTTAATCCCAAAGACTGCATTTTGTAGGAAGCCCTATTGTGGGATGCTAGGTGAGCTCAGGGTCTGGAAAGCATTGGGTCACAGCAGCTTCTTCCAATTCACTCCACTTTGTGTGACTCCTGGGAGTCAATTTCTGCTGGTTTAATACCATTTCCAGCCCTGGAAATTCCACTCTAAGAGTTTTCTTCGGGGAAGAGAACCAAGAGAAAACAGCAATACCGTGACCTTGCTACTTTTCTGTGCGAGTTACCTTATGGGGTCCAGCTAGCAACGATGGTCACAGTTGAAAATATGTACCTATAGAAAGCGGCATATTACGGCTATCAACCCCCAAAGCTCAGGGGTTTGAAAGGATCTGGGGCCGGATCTCTCCGGGACAAGCCGGGCGGAGGGGCCCCTCTCCCGCAGGAACGCCCCGGGACCCGCGCCCGGGACAAGGCGCATCCCGAGCGGCACCGGGCAGCGCGGGGCGCGGCCGGGCCCGTCCTTACCTTGCCGGGGGAGGCTGCGCGGGCGCGGGCCAGCGCGTCCAGGCGGGCGCTGTACTGCGTGAAGCGCTTCTGGTAGCGCAGCGCCGTCACCTGCAGCTCCAGCTGCGCCGCCGCCAGCCGCGACAGCAGCGACTGCTCCCGCTTGCCGGCGCGCAGCGCCTCCTTCTTCAGCGCCTTCTCCAGCGCGGCCGCCCGCGCCTGCAGCGCGGCCCCGTGTGCGCGCAGCGCCCGCAGGCAGCCGTGGCCGCCGGCCCGGCGCTCGCCGTGGGTCAGCACCAGCCCGCAGCCCTGCTCGCACAGCCCCGCGGGCCGCGCCTCGCAGCGCTCCCGCATGTGCGCTTCCACATCGCGCAGGTTGAGCACCTGGCGGCAGCCGCGGTTGCGGCACTTGGCCGGCGAGAAGTCGGCGGTCTCGGCGGGCTCGCCCCGGCG